>BMAC01000655.1:349233-376741 GCA_014905375.1 Phtheirospermum japonicum | reverse complement strand
TTGTCGATATGAAGCCCTTGGCGCGGAAAGCTCGACACCGTATATGAAAAGACTCGTAGGAATTGCAGGGCATCTTGGTTCGGTAGGCCGTGGAACGTAGGTAGTCGGTTCAAGTCTATCGGCCGCAAGTCGTATTCGAGAGCCTCGGGGCTCAATCGAATACAAGAGGAGAAATCGCCCATATACGGCCTCGACACTTCCTTTATACTGTTGGTGGGACCCCCGTCGGGAGTGGCGAAAGGGTGTCCTCCGATATCACGAGCGGCATAAGGATTTTCGTTGACGGCGGGCGCTCGTGGATAGTCTTGAGGTATCGGATTTCGGAATTGAGGCACGGGCCCGGTCGGATGCGGAAATCGAGGCTCGTGCGTGTGAGGGGCGTAGTGTGGACCTTGATGAAATTGTCTCGGGACTTGGAACGGCGGTTGATATGGGAATGGTGGCCCTTCGATTATCGGGCCTTGGTAGGCGTCCCGTGAAACTGAGTGTTCGAGCTTTGGGGGTCTTGGTTCGTAAAACCATTTCCCCCTTGGTCGAACGTCGTCGCGAAAACCGGATGCGGGTCTTGATGAGTCGCCGCTTGAGGTGACGTTGCGGGGCCGGTCGACACTGGTGGAGGCGGAACCCCTTGGTTGTCGTGGGCAGGGGCAGGGGGCGTCGGATTTTCAAACGGAGTGGCCATGTTTTGCTCGTCTATCGGCGAAGATAACAAAGGAGGCAACGAGACGTCGGACGTGTCTTGCCTTGAAGCGGCTCGTGCGTCTCGTCTCAACCTCTCGGGGTTCGGCAAGAATGGAGTCAACTCCTGTCTGAGCGATCGTCTACCTTGCATACACAACAACAACAAAAAGATCACGCGTATCGAATGTAAAACAGTTTGCTAACTAAAAAGCTACGACGACAATAAGAATAATTAAGAATGCCTTTGGCCTTAATCCATCCCCGGCAACGGCGCCAAAATTTGATCGAAGATTTCTCGACGCTCTAGAAATCGTCTCCGCAATAGTACGGAGTCGACTGTAGGTGCGGTGAGTTGTCCCGAGTCGTGTCTCTCGAGGATGGATGTGATCGGCTTTCGGTTTTCTTTATCGTTCTTATCGTCGGTTTTACTTAAACTAATTTAAACCTAGAAAGCGATAATCATTTTTCGGTTTCTATAACTAAGATTGAAATTGAAAATTAAGATTTAAAAACATTAAAACATTTAAAGGAAATTAAAGCTTATATTAAAAACGATCAATTTAAACTAATTAACTTATTAAAAACTTAATTATTTGAAATTAGTAAAATGGAGGGAAAATTAAAGTCAACTTATTTGAATAAGTCAACATAAATACTTAGCATTAAATTAAAGGTTTGAAAGGAAGATCTTAACAACTTTTACAACTTAGAAAATTGATTTCAACTTAATAACTTAAAAGCATAAGTTCATAAGCTAGAAAGCTATAAAATAAAATTGAAAGTTTGACGATCAAAAGAAACACTAAACTAATGATCCATAATACAACACAATATTAAAAAGGAATAACATGAAAACAAGACTAGATTATAGAAGGATATTACCAAATGTAAGTTATTACAAAAGCTTGAAGGAGGAAGCTTGAAAGCTGGATGATTCTTCACAAAAGATAGCTCGAAACGAAGCTTGAACATTAACTAGCTAAGATCTAAACTTAACTAATCTATAACTAATTACTAGAATTTTTAGGAATTAAAATGAGCAAAATATGAAAAACTGGAGAAAAAGCTGGTTTTGGGCAACTTCCTTGGGGAAGAAAGCTATCAGGACAAGTTGTCCTCTTGAAATGACGTATGATTGCTAATATCTTCAAAAATCTGCTTTTCAGTCGATCGACTGAGAAAAAGCAGTCGATCGACTGGCAGTCGATCGGCCTTGTCGGCAGTCGATCGACTGCGATGTCAAAAATGGCCTGAAGCCCTGTAATTCCGTCGATCTTGAGAGGACCCAGTCGATCGGCAGCAGTCGATCGGCCAAGTAGGCAGTCGATCGACTACAATGTCCAAAACGCCAAAATATCGCTGGAATTCAGTCGATTTTGGGGGGGTTCAGTCGATCGACCAGATATGCAGTCGATCGACTGAACATCCAGTCGGTCGACTGGACTCCAGCTTCCGGCTCGATTTCTCGTTCTTTTCGCGTCCGTCGGTTTGTCGAACCTCGTCTGTTGCGCTTCCTTGCTTTGTCCGTCCATTCCTGAGTCGAGTATCAACGATCCCAAACGAGCGTGGGCCCCGCTTGGACGTCCTACGGCCAAGAAAAACGGAAACGTGAAAAACTACGAAAATTAATAATAAAACGTACAAAAACTAAGAAAATCTAGAAATACGAAAAACGGCCAACCCGACTCTTAAAGCAACAAAAAGCAAGCGAAAAACACGCAACGTGAAACAAAAACGAAAATGAAAATATGTACAAAAGGATGCAAATCACTGAGAATGGGTGGCCCCTCGATTCCTCTCCTTCTGCTCCCGCGACCTTTTTCTGTAACGCTCGTACTGCTTTCCTGCATATCCCTCATTGCACGGGATGTTGGTATATCCTCATCCTCCCCTTCTTCTGCATCACGGTGGGCGTGACGCTGATAGGACTTTTTACGCGACCCACTGCCCAGGAACTGCGGGTTGTCTTCTCCCCACTCTTCTTCAGATGACGATGGGTATTCTATCTGATACCGTCTCTTCTTTGTGGCTCGAATCAACTCGGGATCCGGCATCCATGGTTCCTTTTCTCTACTCTTCTTTTGGCCTGGGGTTAATGGTTCTGGCCTGTACTCCTCATCTTTCCTCCTGGCCTCATCTTCTTCGTTATCGTTTCGCTCGCCAAGATTCTCTCCAGCTTGCTCGGAGGTATTGATCCCATCAATCTTTCAAGGAATCCTTTGTCAACGTGGCAAGTTCTTCCTTTTGGTAACTCCTTCCATTCCTTGGTTCCAATATTAATAGCCATTTGCTTAATTATTTCCGGGGTCTTTTTTCTATTCTCCTCCCCTGAATATTTTATCTTTTCCTTCCGTGGTGATAGTGGTGGTGTTTTGTGGCTGTTTGATCCACTGTTTCCCCTTTTGGTGGTGTTTGTTCCTCCTCAACCCGCTTCTACTTGTCTACCTCCTTAGCCCTACTCGCCTCAAAGCGAAAATCTAAAGTTTGCGGTACAATATTTCTTCCCTTCATGCCTGTTGTTGTTTTGAAATTTTCACGTCTTTCGCTCAAGGACTCAATGTCCCTCTTTCCCACAAATGACGCTACTTGATGCGACCAAAATCGGTTCACCAAGAAAAGAGAGTAATGACCTGAGATTCGTGCTTGCCAACCTGATAGACCTCCAAAAGATTCCTGGTGACCTGTTAACCTAAAAAACAAAACTCAAGCCGTACAACCCCGACGTAGGCCCTCTGATACTTAAGTCAGCCCCTTTTTAATAATGATATGCGAGAGCTCAAAGTAGGATAAAATCAACTTAGAATAAAAAGTGAGGCATGTGTCCTCTTTATATAGACAAGAAACGTGTTCCCAATCTAGGGTTCCCATCTCCTATTCAAACCACAATACCATAAATAACCACCGACTTAGAATTAGGACTTATCCTATATGTTAAGTTACCATAGATATTAGAACTCTCGTTAAATTACTGTAATAATCATGGACCAATAACCATACCATGCCTTTAGACCGACGGGATCCCATACCATAATCCATATTAGCCCACCAGGGTCCAAGATCTTGTTAACCATAAAGCCCAGCTCTTAATACCGAGTTTTTATAGTACCATTTACCTCGTAAGAGCTCGTAACCTCATATGAGAGCTCGCCACTCCCATACAATAGCTCACCACTCCTACAAAAGCTCGCCCTGGACTGGCAGTACCGACCAAAAGGCATGGTTATGAACGGAATTCGCTTCAACAGGAGGAGATCTGTCATGATTGGTTATAAATGGTTTAGTTCAATTTCCCCCCTACTTTGGCCCTTGTCCTGGAGGCTCTCCGGCCGGGGAGGGCTCGGTCGGTGTATGTGAAAAAGTGTGACGAACTTCTTCTTTTTTTTTTTTTTTTGTCATAGGTTGGTCCAAAGAACGAGAGTCAGAGAATTTCTCTCTGCTTTCCTTGACCTAATGAAAGACAGGCTTAGGTGCTTCGAAGTTGCCTAGTCTCCTATAGAAGAGGTCACCTTATAAAAACCTAAAAATCTAAAACCCTACATGCATACCGATCTGGATATTCGATGTCGTATCAGCCCCCAGTCCAACTTTGAGGCAAGAAAGAATTGAAATTAAACTATAATCAGTGGTGGATAGAGTGGATCGGTTTAGCTGGTAAAGAGAGAGCCGTGGATGCTAGGATAGAACATAGAGAGAGAGAGAAAAAACTCTTAATTACAAACACTTCTTATTGGTTTCCCTCTCTCGCTCTCTCTCATCGGCTCCTGATTCTACTTCTGTCTTTCAATTAGAGTCGATCGAGAGCTTAGATTTCTTTAATCATGTTAGTCTATCAGGATTTGGTCACAGGTGATGAATTGCTCTCGGATTCTTTTCCCTACAAGGAAATCGAGAATGGAGCTCTTTGGGAAGTTGAAGGAAAATGGGTGGTTCAGGGATCGGTTGATGTAGACATTGATGCAAACCCTTCTGCCGAAGGTGCTGAAGATGATGAAGGTGTTGATGACCAAGCTGTTAGAGTGGTGGACATTGTTGACACATTTAGGTTTCAGGAGCAACCTCCTTTTGACAAGAAGCAATTTGTTGCTTACATCAAGAAGTACATCAAGTTGTTGACCGCCAAGCTCGAAGGCGAGAAGAAAGAACAGTTCAAGAATACTATTGAAGGTGCAACCAAGTATTTGCTCGGAAAGATCAAGGACCTCCAGTTTTTTTTGGGTGAGAGCATGCATGATGACAACACACTGGTGTTTGCTTACTACAAGGAGGGTGCAACTGATCCCACATTCATTTACTATGGCCATGGTTTGAAAGAAATCAAGTGTTAAAAAAGTGGTTGCGAATCAATCACCGGCCTGAAACAAGTTCGGTTTTTTTTCAGTAGCCGTAGGTTTTATTTATGTTGGTATTCGTGTGATTTTAGTACTTCTGGATCCTTGGTATTTTGTTTGATGAATTTCCACTTCTTATTGGTTTCCATATGGTTTCCACCTTGTTTTCAATTGGTTTCTATTCCCTAATAAATGGAAATGTGAACCCCTGTCAAGATTTGTGTTTCTGTATTGCTTCCAATTTGTTTCCAGATTGTTTTTATATCCTAATAATTAGGAAAGTGAAACATGTCAAAATATGTGTTACTATATTGTTTCCAATTGACATCTACACCATAATTAATGGAAAAATAAACCCTGTCAAAATACATGTGTTTTTATATAGTTTTCAGTTTGTTTCCAGTTAGTTTTTATACCTAACAAATGTAAAAGTGAACACTATCAAAAAATGTGTTTTTATGTCGTGCCTAATTTGTTTCCTATTAGTTTCTATATCCTAATAATTGGAAAAGTAAACTCTGTCAAACCATGTGTTTATATATTGCTTTCAATTTATGTTTAGATTGCTTTTATACCTTAATAATTGGAAAATGAACTATGTCAAAACATATATTTCTATATTATTTTCAGCTTGTTTCCAATTTGTTTCAATACTTAATGAAAAATAAACTTTATTAAAACATGTGTTTATACTTTGTTTCCAATTTGTTTTTCACATTCTAATAACAGGGAAAGTGACATTATCTTATCATGTGTTTATATAATGTTTCTACTTAGTTTCCAATTTATTTCTACATGTGTTCCAATTTTCCAATTTGGTAAAAGGAACTACTTTTACATCAAACAGTATCACTCATAATATCCACACAAAAGACCAAGATTCAGGCAGTAGCATTCTTGCAAAAGTGAGAGCACCACATTCCACTCTCATGAATGAAAAACAACATTCACTTTTTGCTAAAATCATGATTCATATAAACTGAATCACTAAATTATTCTCAAGCACTTAAAAATATTAATGAATTATATATAACCATCAAAATTCACACACATGCAACTTCCCACTCATCTTCAATGAGAAGCAAAATCCTCGTTAACATAATTAGGAAAACCCAACACCAACAATATTCATTATATTCAGTAAGGTTTGCATATAATATGCAAAAGTTTATTCTGCCTATGAATTAGTAACATCTAAAACTGAAGTACGAAAAAAAAAAAAAACAATAATTACAACCTCCAAGCAAAGGATTTTCTAGGTTTTCACCAAAATATAAAATTCCCATGAAAACCCACAGATTCATCACAAATTCGAGAAAAACCTACAGCTACAATCAGGTTTCCATTTAGAGTTTTTCATTTCAGAAGAAGAGTTTGGTAAAGTACACAATTGACATAAAGTTCCAAAAACAAAATAATACCCTAAATGATATTTCACCCACGACAAGGGGATTATGTTCTCGTTCATTGGAGAAAAAACACAACAAAACCCACAATCAAGAGACTCGAAGACACCAATCGCTTATATATATATTAGAGTTCATAGCATCATTAAATAATTTTAAAAACAAGCAGCTAAGCTTTTATTTCAAATCAGCAAAAAGAATAACCCAGATATTTGAGTAAAGAAATTTGATCTTCAAAGCATAGTAAAACACAATGGAGAGAAATAAAATCACAAATCAACATACACGTTTCTCTGGATTAAAAATCAATCATATTATCCCAGCAAATAATAAAGATCAAACAAAAGTACAAAGTCCCATTTAATCACCTGCTCGAAAAATTCACGCTTCTCGGTAGTTGGATAGGATACTGCAAAATGAAATTATTTAAGGAGAGAATAAGGATAATCCTTAGTTTAAATTTGTAGCAACACAACTCAAAAAATTCAAACATCAACCACAGAGCACACTACATTTGATTAAATTAAGCAAACACAAAAAGAATTTGATCAAATTAAGCACAGAAAAGTACCCAAAAGCTAATTCAATCAAACACGGAAGCTAGAATAGGGCAAAAAATGAACTAATTCAATCAAAAAAATCGGCTAAACTGAGTACCAAAACGCGGCGCATTTGACGCTTGACAGTCTATTAACACCTGTCGCACATAAAGTTGCAGATTTAGATCCAATTGACCGAGATCAAACCCCCAGTTTCTGCAGTAATCTGAAGATCCTCTTAAATCATATCCAATTGTCTCAAATCATAATGCGTGAAAAATGGATTTGGAAGAGCTGTTGGTGGTTCTCATTTCTACAGTTTGTAATTATTTTGTTTTATTTAATCTCTTTTTAATTTGGGTAGGAATTTGTTGAGTTAGTTTTGGATGAAACAAACTTGAGATATTGAAAAGTCAAATGACCGACCGGTGTTTTTTCAATTTCCCTTTTAAGAATACTGAAGCCCAAATATAAGGCCCAATTACCCAAAAATATTCCGTCTCTAAATGGTCAAAAACCCTAGCTGTAAAATGCCAAAACCTCTTCAAAGTTCTCACTCAAAGTAACCTGTATCTATAACGCATGAAAAATGGTCGCCGGGAAGTTCAAAGAGCTGGTGAAAAAGTACGGTAAAGTAGGATTGGGCGTACACTTCTCAGTCTCGGCGGCGTCAATTACCGGGCTTTACATCGCCGTTAAAAACAACGTGGATGTTGAATTGATGCTCCAAAAAGTTGGCTTGCCTAGCCTAGCCAAGGAGAAGGATACCAAAAGCTCCGATGTGCCTTCGGATAAAATCGAGGAGGAGAGAAATCGGACGACAGAGCTGGCGGCGTCCAGCGGCGGTGCTTTAGCTTTGGCGGTGTTAATTAATAAGGCGCTTTTTCCTGTTAGGGTTCCGATCACATTAGCGCTTACACCGCCTGTAGCGAGGTTTCTTGCAAGGCGCAATCTTTTCAAGTGATTTGCTTAGTATTTCTTTGTTTGTTGATTATATTTTGATGTTTTTTATTTAAAAACAAATTAGTTGTTACAAGCATGCTCTGTTTGCCAAATTTGTTCATTTTGAAGTAACTTGGATTTGGTTGGAGTAACAGAGAGACAAGGAAACATTGATGGGGGGATTTATGTACCAAAGGTTGTGACTTGTGTCTTGCTAATAGATAATTTGTTACAAGCATGCATACTTCTATATTGTTAATTTGTTTTTAGCACATGAATATATAACACCAAGTTTTTGTGGAAACCTGAACCGGTGCACCGGACATCCGTATTGATCCATGCTACATATTATTAATGTGGTTTTGTTTCCTTTTACTCGTTTTCCTCAGAAATTAAAACAGTTTACATGTTTTGTGGGATATGAAGTTTAGCTTTACAATAGGCATTTGATTGCATAAAAAGTAGTCAGTGCTTGTTATTAGCTTGGTTCTAGGTTTTGTTAGGGATGCTTTTGTTTATTGATTGATTTGGTCTGTATTTCTACATTTTGGTGATCATTGGTTAAGTCAAAGTGTGATTATTATTCAAGACACGGCTAGGAGAGGACTTAATGTTATCCATGTATTACCTTCTTCGGTTCTAGGCCATTTTATATACTTTTTGAATCTCAAATACTTAGATGTGAGTCTACTGCTTATATTGATGTTTCATAGTGTAGTGTGCTGAACAGCAGCATATATCGAAGCCTTGATGGGTTTAAATTACTAATAGCCTATGGAGCTCAAGCATTGTGCTATATAAAAAGGATATTTGATCATCCACAATTTTGTTTTCCTCTTAGTTTCTGTTTCTTTCTCAGGAGATTTGACTAGTTTGCAAGAGTTTTTCTGGGAAAATTGTGAAGTTTCAGAAATGAATGGACATTTCTCCCAAGTAGCTCTGGTTTCAAAACAAACATTCTAGCTAGGGAACTTTTATGTGTCTGTCCATGTCCACCGGTTGATTGGTCAGCGTGGTGGGCCTCAGCAGAGGACCTACCAAGTTTGCAATCAAGTTCAGTGGGTCCGATGTTGGCCACCAAGCAGATGAACCAGCCGATGCCACATTAAAATGTGGCACGGGCTAAGGACACTCATGTGAGCGTCGCAAGTCATAACACTTCATAACCCTTTAAATTAGCATCGGTCCTCGAGTCTTGTAATACATGTTGCCAAATGTGTTTCCTCTACCCAATTCATTTGTTATTGAGATTTAATCTGTTTGTTAACTTCTATCATGTGCTAAAATGACAAATATTTTCTTATTTGTGATTTTTAAATTGAACAAATTTCTATTAAAAAGAAAATGTCCATTTGTAATTTAATCTTCAAAGATAATTTTTTAAAATGCCCATACATGAACATTTCAAGCATGTCCATTTGTTCGACTACAGTAAAAGAAAACAACCACAGAAAATGGAAACACCATGTGAAATCATAATTTATGGGACTAGGTGTTCGACCAGGTGATAATAACGGAAGGGATTGTGCATCTTTCTGGCGGGGTGCTGAAAATGGGAGAAAACTATTGCATTGGGAAAAATGGGATACATTGCGTATGTTTAACTATGCTTTTATGGAGAATAATCCTAAATCTTTGGTAGCTCGGGTTTTCAAGGCCAGATATTTCAAACTCCTAAACATTATGGAAGCACAACTTGGAAATAATGTTTGGAGTTTGATGCGGAGTCGGGACCCTCTGGTCAAAGGGCTTCGATGACGAATTGGTGGGAACCGACATAACTTTGTCGTCTCGTGTCTGCCCTCTACTCGAGTTTTTTTCGAAGATTCTGGATTTTGGATTTTATTAGAAAGGAATTTATTCAGTGAAATATGTTGGGTTTGCTATACCACATGGGGTTTACGCAACTGAATTTAGAAGTTTAGAATAATTAAAACAACCACTCACAAAATAAAATACTAACCATGTTGGTTTACGTATGAGTTTAACGATCGATACTTTCATTATTATACAAAAAATTAAAATTTGATTCGTTAAGAAAATAGATTAATACCTTGTAAGTTCGATTTCTTTTGAGTGAGGATTGTAAGATAATCGATTTTCGATTAAGTGGCTAGCACCAAAAGTTCTTGCCTTATAAATCCAAATGTCCCCTCTCTAACTGAGTCCATCTTGAGTTTGACACTGAAATAATTTTTCGCTAGAAAATTAATTTCTTCTTTCAATTGATTAAAGAAAATAATAATTAATACAACAATCAAATATTGATTGAAAATTAATTATTATAGATGAATAATTATTAATTAATCACTCTCTACAAATTGAATACTTAAATGAAAGAAAGAATAAAATTTTAAAGTAAAATAAAGATTCTCCCTTTTCAAAAACTTTGCTCGACTAACAAAAAGGCTTAAAATTAAGATATATATATATATATATATATATATATATATATATATATATATATATATATTTATATATATATATATCATATTTATTCTAAAAACTTTAATTATTCTAATGAGCTTCTACAATTAAGCATGCTAGAAAATTATATGGCTTTTGATTTGAAATTCAACTAATAATTAAATAATTCCATAAGTTTAAATTAATCGCTCCAATTAATTATTTTATTATATTTCTTATTGTGATTTATAATTAAATTAGGTTTAATTAGGTAATCAAATTATTTAATTAAGTATTTAATTCAATAATTGAATTAAATTAAAAACTAAATTAATCATTTTATTTTAATTAACTATTCCAACTTTTGGAATATCAATTTGAAATGTCAACAACCAAGATTATGTTGGACCCTTTTAGGTTCACGACTAACACTAGCAGTACGCTTACAATTTTTGATCCAATTAATTAATACTCTTGAAAATAGCTCTTTAATTTTAAGAACCTACAAATCATAATAACACCTAGCAAGTAGCGTGATAACCTATTGTTAGGTGAAATAGCGAGTAAACTTATTTCAATTCCAAGTTCATACATGTACGATTAAATCTTGGGCATTGATTTATAAGTTAAAACCCAATTGATTTAATAACTATGATTTCATTTCAAGTTTAAGTAATTCATTTACGTATCAATATTCATTGTGCCTGGTCAAGGTTTTTGAATCACGAACTATGAAATTGCACATGTAATCCCCTTGTCCGTAGATAAGTGTTGAATTTTATATTGGCCACAGACAAACCTCCATGCTTATCGATATAATACCAAAAAGACCCTTTTACAATTATCAAGCAATCAAAAGATAAATCTAAGTATTGCATAATATGCACAAGGCTACTACCGTGTCTCAAGTCCAAGGCATAATTATGTACTATTGCAATATGGAAATTCTTATTCGACAAACAAATCTTCCAACCAAGAATTTTTATCGGGTCATGTTCAATGAACTTGTTCACTAACAAGCACCTGCATATATGCACATGTGTCACAACACTGATATTAATGGAATACAATATCCTCGTCTTACGAGCATTCATCATATGCACAAGTTTCACCGTTTTAGTCAATGTCGAGACTTGAAAATCCCATTGACTTGGAATATATTTAAAGCCAAAGCCATAAAGACATGTTACATGATTGTCATCATATGCGCAACCATGTCCCATAGCTTAAATTAATTTAAGAACTTTATCATATATGCAATTATAATAAACGCGAAATCACAAGATAAAGAAAATTTCTTTTATTAATATAATTCTCAACAAAACTGTTTTACAAGTAGAATAAAATTTAATCTAATCAGAACGTCACCATTCTACTATAATAATCTCCCACTTGCCCTAGTACCAATTGGCCATGTATTTTAGGCCCATCTTCTCAAGATGCCCGTCAAATACTTTCTATGACAAGGATTAAGTCATTGAGTTTGCTATATTTTCTGTCGAAGTGACTTGATCCACAACGACATCACCTTTACAAATTATCTCTCTAATCAGGTGATATCGCTTCAAGATGTGTTTGGATTTTGGATGAGATCTTGACTCTTTTGCTTGAGATATAGCCCCATTGTTATCATAATAAATTATTATTAGATCAACAGTGAATGCAAATACATATAACTCTTGGATACAGTTTTGTATCTAAACAACCTTTTTTGTTGCATCCGATGCAGCAAGATGTCTAACCTCTATGATAGAATCTCCAATCGTCTCTTGTTTGGAACTCTTCCAACCGACTGCTCCTTCATTCAAAGTGAATATATATATATATGTATATCATTGACTTCGAATCATTTATATGAACTAGAGTTAGTGCATCTCTCAGGTTTCAATTCTCCTTTGTTGTATATCAAAAAGATATTCTTACTTCTTCTCAAGTACTTAAGGATATTCTTAACGACCTCCAATGTTCGAAACCAGTATACGACTGATATCTTCTCGTGATGCTTAGAGCATGTGCGACATCAGGTCTAGTACATAACATTGCATACATAATTCTCTCAATCACAAATGAGTAATGTATACGATCCATGTTTCATCTTTCTTTAGGTGTTTTAGGAAACATAGCCCTAGAAAGTGGAACACCACTCATTGGCAGGTATCAACACTCGAATCCCTCCATGCTAAATCTTTTTAGAACTTTGTCTATATATATGGATTGGAATAGTCTAGTCATCTCAATAGATCTTTATCTCAATTATAAAAGATGCTTCTCTCAAGTATTTCATGGAGAACTGTTTAGATGACCAAGTTCTCGTTGACTGCAACGTTCCTAAATCATTCCCAATGAGTAGAATGTTGTCAACATAAAGTACAACAAATGTAAATGCCCTCATACTAGACTTCTTATTGACACATGGTTCATCCAGGTTCTTGTAAAAAGCAAACATATTGATTGTTTCATCAAACTGAATGTTCCAACTCCTCGAAGCCTGTTTGAGCCCATAAATGGATCTCTGGAGTTTGCAAATCTGTTGCTCAGTCCCACTGAACATGAACTAATATGGCTGCTTCATTATATCTCTTGCTTAATATTTCTATTAAAGAAAGCAGTCTTCACATCCATTTGCCATATCTCATAGTCATAATATGCTGCTATAGCCAACAGGGTCCGAATGGATTTAAGAATTGCTACTGTTGAAAAAGTCTCCTCATAATCAACGCCTTGCTTTTGAGTATAACCTTTACAACCAAACATGCTTTAAAAGTCTTTACCTCTCCATCTACTCCAAGCTTCCGCTTGTAGACACATTTGCAGCTAATGGGAACAATTCCTTGTGGTGGGTCCACCACTGTCCATACTTTGTTGGAGTACATGGAGTCTATTTCGGACTGCATTAGTACTTGCCATTTATTTTATTCAATGTCCAAAATTGCCTCTACATAGCTTCTTGGATCACTATCTAAAAGGAGTTCCTATTCTTTATTCTCTAACAAAAGGTTCATCCTCTAAGGAGCCCTTGAAACCCTTATGGAATCTCAAAGAGGTTGTCGTACAAATGGTCCAGCCTCAGTTGGTGTTCTATTTGCGATAACATGTGGGATACTTTGTACTTCTTGAATTTCTTCAAGTTCCCCAACTCTTCCACTCCTTTTAGAAAGAAATTCTTCTTCAACGAAAGTAGCATTCCTCAAAATAAACACCTTTTGTTCCGAAGGGTTGTAGAAAAAATATCCTATCAATTGTCTTGTATACCCCCATTAACTTACATAAGAGGATCTCATATCCAACTTATCTCCCACTTTTTTCTTCATGTAAGCAGCACACCCCCATACTTTTAGGTATTTGTAGGAAGGTAACTCCCCATACCATATTTCACAAGGTGTATTGGGAACGGATTTACTAGGCCCATAATTCAATAGGTATGTTGTCATTTCTAAAACATAGCCCCAGAATTAAAGAGGTATGGAAGCGAAACTCATCACTCATCGAACAATGTCCAACAAAGTTTGATTTCTAAGCTATGAAACTTCATTTAGTTGTGGAGTGATAGGAGGAGTCCACTGTGAAAGAGTAACATTCTCTCTTAGAAAATAAAGAAACTCAGTGGATAAGTATTTACCTCCTCAATTATTTCAAACAGTCTTAATACTATGACCACTTTATTTCTCCCCCTCACATCTGAATTCTTTAAACTTTTCAAGGGCCTCAGACTTATGCCTCATAAGGTACACATAACAAAATCTAGAATAACCATAGGTAAAGGTTATGACGTAGTGATAGTTCCCTCTTGCACTAACACTTAATGGACCACATATACCCATATTGATCCATTCCAATAGATCTTTGTATTGTTCCACTTATCCAACAAATGGCGATTGAGTTTTCCATTAGGACATGATTCACATATTGTCCACTTTTGCTCTCCCTTAAGATCGAGTTCTTGTCCTAATTTGTGTATCCTTTTTTCAGAAATATGACCTAATCAAGTATGCCAAAGTGTGAAAGAAATGTGATTATCTAATTTTCTTTTATTTTGTTGAATTGTAAGAATGGATTTATGGGGAGTAATAGTGTATAAACTTTTCGCCATATAAATAAAATATATGAAAGTGGAGTATATGAAAATGGAACAACTTCCATTCTCAATAACAAATCTAAAACCCTCCCTATCCAAAACAAGTACAGAGATAATGTTTCTGATAATATACGGAACATGAAGACAAAAATTAAAATAGATAAATAAACAGTCCATATTGTTAATGAAGCAACTCTTGCTTCATTCCTCATTCTAAGGACTGTTTCATTTTTGTCCAAATGCCTACTTCTTGCCATTATCTATGATCCAAAACCGGTATCTAATACCTAAGAAACATCATTAACAAATAGGTTAACTTCAACAAAATATATACTTGGACTTCTCAGGCTTGCAAGATATTCCTTGCAATTCCTCTTCTAGTGCCCTGGTTTGCCGCATTGAAAGCAATCGTCATCAGCTTGAGAATTAACCTTTTTATTACCATTGTCCTTTGTCTTCTTGTTGGGATTATAGGAACCCTTTCCTTCCACTTTCTTTTCTTAGACTTTACAGCTATTGATTTGGAAGGGGAGACTATTATCCATGTTATGAATGTTAAAGTTGTCAACAAATGTATCAAATGAGGTAGTGAGAGATTATAGCATAATTTCCACATAGATATCATTATCCATAGTGAATCCAAGAGACTCAAGCCTTTTAATAAGAGTTATCACCTTCACTCCATGGTCTTGGACTAAAGATCCCTCAGTCATATGACACCTGAGAAACTCCTTAGACATCTGATATCTTTCTTACCTTTTTCTCTCACCATACAAATCTTGCCGATGGAGGAGAATCTCAGAAGCATTATTTAGACCCTCATTCTTCCTTTGAAACTCATATAACATCGATGCTAGCATGTAGCATCGAGCTTGCAGATTGTCATCGGTATGACGAACATATATTGCATACTCATCTAATTCTTATCATGAGGCTCTAGAAGAGGTGGTTTCTCAAGTACATAGGCCTTATTCTCAGAGCTAAGGACAATCTTAAGGTTTCTCAATCAATCGACAAAATTTGGGCCAATTAATTTGTTTTGTTCAAGTATGGATGCAACTGTATATTAGTCATTTTAGTAGAGTTTTCTATAAAAATAAACGAGGTAAGAATGAGTAAAATATGGAAAATTATATTCATTTAAATATAAGGTCTATAATATTGAATGTCTCCCACTATTTTATTCAAAATTTATTAACCCCTTAATAAAACTCAAAAAATATAATTTTCTTAGTGTGCTTGAAATCATATAAAAATTCCACACCCCAATAATATGAACCCATGAAAAATTCATATTGGTAGTCAACTCTTTGACAATTGTATCAATATACAACCTTCAAGATTATCTTGCTTCACTCTTTCTCATACTGAAGTGATATCAAATGCACTATTGTTACAAATGATTTGATAATTGCCCACAAGAGAATGGGTTCGATCATAAAGCAGTGAGGTGACTCAAGTTGTATCTCATGAGGAATGAAAATCGAGAATAAGATGTTCAATTTCACACAATTACACTATACACAAGATCCGTTTTAGTTGTTTTTTGGTTTAGCATGCTAAAGAATGTTAAACTACAATTAAAGTTAGAAAAGTATTTGAAGACATAAAACAAGATAAGATCATGAAAATCCAACATAATACTAAGGTAGAAAGTTAGAAATTGAAAATACAAATCTAGTGTAATAATGATAACATAAATAAAGCGCAAATAAAACAAAACAAAGCATCTAGGGAAAAGAGCATTCAAACTACAACTAGAAAGTCAAAGAAAACACAACAAAGCTTGAACATATCCTAACAAGAATCTAGACTACAATGTCAACCATATGTATGAAAATGACTAACTTGGATAAACTCATTTGCCTTTCACGACCTACTTTCTAAACTATGACAAATAGGGTGGGAGGGGGGAAGCTCGAGAACAAGAACAAGAGTACAATAATGGAGGAAAAAGAGTAATCTCACTAATAACACATGAAAGCTTAAACATCCAACCTACAAATTACAAAAGAGAGTCAATAGCCTATTCATACATTTCAGAAGACATGAGAAATAAACATTGATGGGGCAATAGACTGGTCAGACCTAATTTGGGGTAGATCTGATTTGGAGGATCTGGAGTAGTACGAATGAAACAAGATCAGCTTGGCCTGAGCGGGGGTCTGGCCAGACCTGTTTGGGAAATAGGACACCAGGGAAGATGGGTACAGCTCTCCTTTTTTCCTGAGCTGATAGAAGCACTCTACCGGAAAATGCTTGTTCAGAGCCAAACCTGGTACTGACACTGAGGTGATACAGAGAAAAGAAATGGGGAAGACCTATTTTCCGGACTCTTAATAAGGAAACAAGTGGGAACACTTGTCAGAATTGGTTGCGTAACGGCCCGTGATTCGCGGCATGTGCTCCTAGGATCCCAGCTGGGGTCCCCACTAGGAAAAACTATAAATATCTCAGCCCCAAGGCTGAGAGAGGTATGTCATTCTCTGGAGCATTTCTTGCTTTCTTTTCTGAAAAACACCTCAAGCGCTTACTGATTTAAGCATCGTAGAGGTTTCCACCGGAAAACTACCGGTGGTCCTTTCTAATCCGTGTTTGTGGTGCAGGTCTGGGAGGCGTTCGTGTTTCAGGCGTCATTCCAGGAGTTTGGTCATTTTTTGGGTGCAAATCACAAGCATAGAAAAGTAAAAGTACATCCTTAGGATGGAGGTACAGAGGCGAGAAGTTGACGGAGTCGTTGAATCTCTTCCTCATGTTCCAAAAGACGGACACGAAACCGGTCTGATACATCCACGGCAATGTCCCAGTCAACGTACAGTTCAGAGTTCTCCCTTTTCAGGTCGAGAATGAGTTGCTGAAGGCGATGTCGTTCACGGCGGTATTGCAGTTTCTTCTCGGCCAGCTTCTCCACACGTTCCTGCAACTGGTCCTGCAACTGGGAAATTTCTTCCTTAAGACGATTCCTCTCATGAAGCAGTCGGATATGCTCCTCAGTGGAAATGTTGTTGGAAGACGATGACGACGCCATTATGCAGGGGACATAAACGGAGAATAGATGCCATTATATATAGGAAAGGGAAAAAGCGGAAAATTACATTAAGTTGGCCCGCAAAGGGCTTAGAAAAGGCGGGAAACTACATTGAGTTTGGCACGCAAAAGGACTTAGGAAAGCCAGGATTGGCTAAGGACGGATGTCCTGAAATTTCTCCTAACCTGATTGTCGGTAAAGCCAGGATTGGCTAAGGACGGATGTCCTGAAATTTCTCCCGACCTGATTGTCGGTAAAGCCAGGATTGGCTAAGGACGGATGTCCTGAATTTTCTCCAGACCTGATTGTCGGTAAAGCCAGGATTGGCTAAGGATGGATGTCCTGAAATTTCTCCAGACCTGATTGTCGGTTAAGCCAGGATTGGCTAAGGACGGATGTCCTGAAATTTCTCCAGACCTGATTGTCGGTTAAGCCAGGATTGGCTAAGGACGGATGTCCTGAAATTTCTCCAGACCTAATTGTCGGTAAAGCCAGGATTGGCTAAGGATGGATGTCCTGAAATTTCTCCCGACCTGATTCTCGGTTAAGCCAGGATGGGCTAAGAACGGATGTCCTAAAATTTTACCTGACCTGATTGTCCATATAAGCCAAGACTGGCTAAGGACGGTTGTCCTTGACTTTATCCAACCTGAGTATGGGTCCAGGTCAACAGGCTTGATCTCCTGATCTAGATGTCAAGAGCCATAAATTGGCCTACACATACAGACCTGACCTGTCGGTCAGCAAGAACATATGAATGTGCTGGACTGGACTAAGGCACAGAACCTTCAGAAGTAAAATGCTTAACAGTTATCATTACTGTGTGCATGAATTGAACGATTAAAAATGGATTAACAGAGCAAGTATTGAGAAAAGAACTCGAGAAATTCATATATTATTGCACAAAAAACACCGGCTGCCCACACCTTTTCAAAAAAGGTTGGCAACTTTGATTACATGAGATTGCATGAAAACATTGAAAAATAAAGCTAAAAAGTTTAGCTATGAGAAGATCTCCGATCTGAAGCCAGAGCTCGACGAACCCGCCAGAGTTCACGCTCTGTTTCGTGCAGGCGGCGGTGATATTTGTCAGAGCGATCGGCAAGCGTCGGAACTTCGCCGGCAGCGGCGGAGCGACCTACCGATTCGGCCAGGTCCGCCTTCTCCTCTTGAAGTTGGCGGTTAACTTGCCGGACTTCAGCCCACTCTCTTTTGTAGAAACGTTTCTTCTGGCGTCTCCTCTCCAGCAGTCGATAGAGATAACCAACTTTCTCCTTGAGCGCGACCAGTTTGTCGGAAAGCTTGAATTTCTCCACAACTAGGGAGATGTTTTTTCTTTTCACCATATTGAGTTCTTCGATTAGAGGAGAAAAAGACATTTTGCAGATTGATTGATGAAAATAGTGAAGACATGAACGTATTTAAAGGAATGAAGGCGCGTGTAAAAGGGATCAAAAAGTACTAGGGTTCCCAGAAAATCAGGAAACCCTAAAAGATCAAGAGTCGCAACAGGACAAAAAACATTAATTGACATTGAGTAAAAAAGACTGAATACAAAGTACGCATCAGAAAAGTGACAGACCAGCCACACAGGCAATACATCAGGTCTGTCTAAAAATACAACAAAGGCATAGAGAGCTAAGGCTCTGCATCCAGCTCTGTGGCTAGCTGTTCCACAACATCTTCAACCAGGGCACCGGGGGACGTTCCACCTGGCAGCTCACCCAGACCAGCGAAGGTTGGGGATGGAGAAGAGTCAAGGATAGCTAAGGTGAGATCCTGGGCTGGATGAGATGCAGCAGGCGGAGGAGAGTGGAAGAGAGAAAGGATGTGCTCTGCGAACTCCGTAGCCTCATCAAGGTGCAAACGGTCCTGCTCCCGGGCATAAACAAAAGAGGCAGGCTCAGGAGGATTTTTCAGTGGAAGGTCCCGATTAAAGATAGCGCTGGGGTCAGCTGCATTGGTTGCACTCCACTTAGCCTGCTCGTCAAGGGCAAAATAATAATAGCTCATGGCCTCGGGAAGAAGCAAGGAGTAGAGCTCTTTGGACCCTAGGAAAGCTCTCTTGGCCTCCTCTCTAGCCAACTGAATTAACCTTAGGCCCTCTTCGGAGCCTAGAAATTCCATCCTCCACTCTGCCTTGGCGTTGATCAGGGACTCATCCGCCAAACTGCGAGCTTCAGCCAGGGCTTCGTCCCTTGCCTCAGCACGAGCGGTCTCGATCATCTTCGCCGGCGCCTTGCGCATCTCCTCAGTTTCGGCCTTTGCTTTCCTGAGCTTCTCCCTCAGCTCTCCCAGCTCTCTTCCAATTGCCTTTTTAGCTGCACTCCTCTCTCCTTAGCAAGAGTCCTGATGCGCTCCATTTTCAGGACGAGCTCCTTGTTCTCCTTAACCACATCAAATTGGATCAACGATCTAGACATGCGGGTGGCCAGAAGGGCCTTCTTGGAGATAGCCTAATCAGTAAAAAAAAATTATATATATATATATATATATATTTATTTATTAGCACAGGAGCAAATTATATGACATGGGTACGAGGAACAAAAATTTACCCGGGCTTCATCCTGACACCAGGACTCCAGCAGCTGGTGATCCGTCATTCTTTCCAAGTCTGGTTGGTCTGCTGGTAGCATTTGCCGGAGCAGGTATTGTACGGCAGTCTCCCCCGAGCAGTTGGCGATTGAATTAATCGGGGGTGGACCGCTGCGAGTACCAGCAGGAGGGGCATTACGAGCTGAGGAGACTAGAGCACGGCCACTGGGGGCTGTGCGCGGCCTCTTGGAAAGAGGAAGTGTATCTTCCTCTGAGTTAGGGGAAGAGGTTCTGGTAAGAGCAGGTCGCGGAGGCAGTGGAGCAGGATTAGAGCTGACTTCTGGGAGGGAATCCTGAGCGAGATTAGAAGGTCCCACCCCTTGCTCGACAGCCCTAGAGGGTTCGCTGGCTTTCCTCTGGGCTGCCTCGATCATTTCGCGCATCATCTTGTCTGGAAGCATCAAAAAAGAGGGTTAAGGATAAAATAAACAAGCAAGACAAACCTGGAAGGAGAAAAACTATACCGATCTCTTTGGTTAAAGGGGCTGTTTCTGACTCATTGTTAAAAAAATCCAAGACAGAGGGAAGGAGAAGGTCAGTCACATGGAGAGGATTCTCATTTAAAGTAGAAATAATTTTCTTTATACGGGAAGACCTGTTGGTTGAGGACATGGGAGGATATGAAGGTAATCCTTCAATGAGCTTAGGATTAAAACCCCAGTCCTCACTACAATAAACAAAGAAGAATTTCTTCCTCCAATCCTTGTTGGAAGTAGGAAGTTTAAATAAAAAGTGAACTCCGGGTCGGGCCGTCAAGTAAAAACAACCCGGAAAGGAGCTTTTCGCTTGGAAAGACTGAAAGAAGGTATGAGCGGAAGGGTCCAAACCAGCGTGACGCATGGCCAGACTATAACAGACCATGATGCGAAAGGAGTTAGGGGTAAATTGGAAAACGGGTATTTGGTATATTTTGGCTATTTCCAGCATTAACGGATGCACGGGAAGGCGTAGACTTGCCTGAAACTGGTCTTGGTAAAAGGTTAACCATCCAGCTGGCGATTGACAGGCCAATATACCTGCCGGAGGACAATAAACGTCAAAAGGATCGGAGATTCTGTGTTTATGGCGGATTTCCTCCACCGTCCTTTTACTCAGGATGGAGGTAATTTTGGGGTGATCGGCGGCGGCCGGAGGATATTCCAGGCCGCCGGAAGAGGAGGAAAGGGCAGTCACCGCCGCGGCTGCCGAATAAGAGATAGATAGAGAATCAGAGTCCACCATGGGTGAGTCAGTTAGAAGAGGGGACTGTAGTATCGCCGTCGATGGAGTAGCCGGCGGCGAGGAAGCATTATGAGGAGAGCTAGAAGACGACGCCATTCTAAGGAAATTAAAATGAGATCAGGGGCTAAGAGAGGTACCTAGCTTGTAAAAGATTGCCGAAAAGGTCAAACTGAGAAATTTGAATCGGAGAGGATCACCAGAAATTCCGAGAGAAAGAGAAAGGAGGCTTGAGAGATTTAGAGAACTGAAAAATGCAAAGTGAGAGTTCAGCGGGAATAAGATAAAATTCGAAAAACGAGAATCGATAAAAGCGGGATTTGAAAGGATCCTCACATTTAATGCTGGCAGATGAACAGTACCCTAGGCAGCGAGCTGGAACACCAACCGCTCTAGGGTAGAGCTAACGTGGCGGTACTGGAAAAGGCGCGAAAATAATGGCTTTGGGAAATGAACCGGCACCATTAATTAGGCTTCAAGAGGATTTCTTGGGATCCGTGCAAAGCACGAGTAATAGACGTGTGGGTCCTCATTTATGACGAACACCCCTGGGGTACAACAGTTCTACCCCAATACCCGTGGGGGGGAGGAGTTGATGGGGCAATAGACTGGTCACACCTAATTTGGGGTAGATCTGATTTGGAGGATCTGGAGTAGTACGAATGAAACAAGATCGGGTTGGCCTGAGCGGGGGTCTGGCCAGACCTGTTGGGAAAATAGGACACCAGGGAAGATGGGTACAACTCTCCTTTTTTCCTGAGCTGATAGAAGCACTCTACCGGAAAATGCTTGTTCAGAGCCAAACCTGGTACTGACACTGAGGTGATACAGAGAAAAGAAATGGGGAAGACRTYTTTTCCGYACTCTTAATAAGGAYACAAGTGGGAKCACTTGTCAGAATTGGTTGCGTAACGGCCCGTGATTCGCGGCATGTGCTCRTYGGATCCCYGCTGGGGTCCCCACTAGGAAAAACTATAAATATCTCAGCCCCAAGGCTGAGAGAGGTATGTCATTCTCTGGAGCATTTCTTGCTTTCTTTTCTGAAAAACACCTCAAGCGCTTACTGATTTAAGCATCGGAGAGGTTTCCACCGGAAAACTACCGGTGGTCCTTTCTAATCCGTGTTTGTGGTGCAGGTCTGGGAGGCGTTCGTGTTTCAGGCGTCATTCCAGGCGTTGGTCATTTTTTGGGTGGAAACAAACATGAATCAAAAAGTTACCCTAATTAGCTACTAAGTCTCTAGGACAAATTTACAAAATTAAGGAAACAAGAGAGGGTTTTAGAGATTCATGCCTGGTGAGAGAATATTTCTAAGCCAAAATGTAGCCAAAGGTCCCTCTTTCAGCTGAGAAATGTAGGAATATATATATATATATATATATATATATATATATATAATATATATATATATATATTAGTGAATAATGGGGATAAATTTGTAGCTTTGCCAAAAATGGCCTTTTATCGATCGGCAGCTGATCGTTGGAGTCTCACCGTTGGTGACTGTCGACTGATGAAGGCCCTCGACGGTGAAAAAATGGTCGTGTATTTATGGCCCATCGATTTCATGTCGATTGACAATTACGAGAAGCTCTCAGCAGATCGATTGATTCATGCGGGCGGGAAAGGCGTGTCGATTGCCTGTCAATGGCGTGTCGATCGACGGATGTGCTTTGTGGGTGCAGGTTGTATTTTTGTCAAATCGAGTTTGTTGGGATTCTCGTGAAAGCGCTTGGACCCACTCGACTATCCTAAAACCAAGAAAACCAAACTTACATAAATATTTACAATAATATGAGAAAAATACAAAAAATACTAAAAAGTCGATAAATACTACGAAAATCCAAAACGAAGAAAAAAAGACAATATAAAACTCAAACCCAACTAAAAAATAAGATATGAAACATACAAAACACACACATAAATATGTAAAAATCACATTCACCCCAATATTATGAGCCTATATGGTACTTAATGTCAAACACAACTCATCACAACTTCGTGTAAATGGAGCATCAAGATGTCCCACGACTAATGATCAACATAAAGGCGAGTCCACCTCACGAGCATCTCAATACTTGGTAGACAGGGGCGTAGCCAGCCCACTATATTACTCATAGACCAAATTTACTAACCCTAACTCAAATATAACTTTTTTACTATTTTTAATATATATATATAATTTTTTTTGGTTTCAATGGGCCCGAAAAAATTCGGGTTGTGCCCTGGGCCAGGGGAACACCCCCTGGCTCCGCCCCTATTGGTAGAGATCACAACTTTCCAACACAAGATCACCCCACGACTCGTGGCCAGTAACCAAGTGCGATAGCATCGTCATATCTTCTATCTTTGATGGAAGGCATGGAATGATATGTCCAACATAACTTGTTCATTTTGTATGATATGGAATTAATAAAAAGATTAAATTATTTTAAGTTTCAAAAACTTGGGTTTTCTTTGCAAGACCTCATCAATAGGTGTAATTTTATATAATGCAATAATCATCATATGAAGCACAAGTAAATAGTCTTAAATAAACCTATTAAGCATCCTATGCAAAAAAAGCGGTGGAATGATCATGCTCAAGCTTATGAGAACCATTTGAGCTAATAATGAATTTAGGTCAATTTAAGGGACAAAATAAATAGAACTGCTTTCATTATATTTTATTATAATAAACTATACAAGCATGAGTTTTGATTCATCAATTCTATTACAACTGGTAAAAAATGCGCACACAAGCGTGAGCCTTTGGCGTTGAATGTCCTCTAAACAAATTAGAAAACCTTACCACCTAATCTACTCTTGATGCAGAATTTAAAGAAGTTTTACAAATAATAGAATAGGAGCCTCCCAGGCCCCAACAACCTAAAAATAAAAACATTCAATCACACTGGTCATGGGATAATGGCCATCCCAAAATAAATTATGCTAAACTTTCATCATGTGAATTTACAGTATACAAATTTAACAATTTAATATGCTGATTTAATTTTGTAATAAATATGTTTTGAATATTTATAAAATCCAAATTTACTAATTCCAAAATTAACTTTTAATTTGGAAGTTCAATAATCAAGACAAGTGGAACACACAAACAAAATCAATTGACAGTATGACAGATAAGAACATTTTTTTTTTCAATCAAACTTTATTTACTGTACTCCCAAATAAATTTAGTGCAATTTTGAAAATAAATCTATTTTCTAAAACGAATTACAAGACCATTCAACAAGCTTTTATACTTTTCCAGTAAATGTATGTGAATGAACTCGCACAATTTGCTGCACAAAGGTACAAATTAAAAAAGGCCATATTTTTAAACAAAAATTAAAAGGATCATTATGAAGTATTTCTACTTTAATAATAAAACAACTATTTGGCTTCTTATTTGTCCTCGCAACAACAGAAATAAGAAACTTAAGGATCAATTGTTCTTAAAATCACAGATCAAGAAATCAAATTTCTTCAATCGCCATAAGAAGAAAAAAATATATATCCCATATTCGAAATCACATAAAACTATTTTATAACACACAAAATAAATCATTTTAACAATTAAGTCATGTTTATCACGTAAATATAAATCTAATCAATATATGATAACGAAAATGCAAATTGTGGATCTAATTCCCCTTCTGGGTTCACTATACCACACGGGGTTTACGCAGCGAAACTTAGAACTTTAGGATAATTAAAATAAGCATTTATCTAAATAAATACTAGCCCAGTTGGTTCATGTAGCGATTTTAACGATCGACACTTTTATTATCATACATAAAAGTAAATATAGATTTGTAAAGGAAATAAATTAATACCTTGTAAGTTTGATTTCCTTTGAGTGATGATTGGGAGAGAGTAGATTACCGATTATGTGGCTAGTACAAAAAAACCTCACCTAAGGGATCCAAATATTTTTTCTCTAATTGAGTCGATCTTTTGAAGTTGACACCAAAATAATTCTTCGTTAGACTAATTAATTTCTTTTTTCAATTATTAAAAAAAATAACAATAAATACAACAATCAAATATTGATTGAGTATTAATTATTGTAGATGAGTAGTTATTAATTAAACATTCTCTACAAATTAAAAACATAAATGAACAAACAATAAAATTTTAAAGTAAAAGAGTCTTCACACACACACACACACACACACACACACACACACATATATATATATATATATAACCCCGTCATTATATGTGAACCTAGGGACTAATCCTGACCTTAGATCTAATATTGTACAGTGCAATTATATGTCCAGGTTCATTGTGCTTTTTAGACAGTACTGTAGTGCTAAAATCAGTCCAGTTTTTTTAATTTAATTATATATATATATATTTTTTACGTTTTAAAACATGCAATATGTATATTAAATTGTAGATCTTGAGAATGTGATTAATTTGATATATATTTCATTTAAAACGAATAAAATTTGAAAAAGTTATGGTTTGTTGAAGATTTGAGTTTCATTTCAAATTTTTGAATTTGCAGTTTATAGACGAAATTTGCGATGCTTTTTGTATACAATCGTAGTGTTTTTTTTCTTAATCTATTGTGCTTTCTAAAGAACAATGTAGTGCCTCTTTGTAAACGTTGATATATGTCCAAAATACCATTTTTAATTAATTAATGCATTTTTTTATATTATTACCATGCTGACATGTCATGATCTCAACCATCAAGATTATCCAATCTAATGGTCAAGATGAGTCCCTAGGTTCACATATAATGACGGGTTCTCATTTGAACCCAACCCTATATATATATATATATATAATATATATATATATATATATATATATATATATGATTGAGTTCAAATGAGAACCCCGTCATTATATGTGAACCTAGGGACTAATCCTGGCCTTAGATCTAATATTGCACAGTGCAATTATATGTCCAGGTTCATTGTGCTTTTTACACAGTACTGTAGTGCTAAAATCAGTCCAGTTTTTTTAATTTAATTATATATATATATTTTTTACGTTTTAAAATATGCAATATGTATCTTAAATTGTAGATCTTGAGAATGTGATTAATTTGATATATATTTCATTCAAAACGAATAAAATTTGAAAAAGTTATGGTTTGTTGAAAATTTAAGTTTCATTTCAAATTTTTGAATTTGCAGTTTATAGACGAAATTTGCGATGCTTTTTTATACAATCGTAGTGTTTTTTTTTCTTAATCTATTGTGCTTTCTAAAGAATAATGTAGTGCTCTTTGTAAACGTTGATATATGTCCAAAATACCATTTTTAATTAATTAATGCATTTTTTTACATTGTGACATGCTGATCTCAAAACCATCAAGATTATCCAATCTAATGGTCAAGATGAGTCCCTAGGTTCACATATAATGACGGGTTCTCATTTGAACCCAACCCTATATATATATATATATATATATATATAATATATATATATATATATACACTTCATTTTCAAAATAAAGAGCTCTGTGACCCCTTAGGGTCTGGATGCCCATTCTTGTTTCTTTTTCCTCTTCATTTTCTTGACTTTCTTCCTTAATTTTCAACTTTTTAATTTTTAGTAAATATAGGTTTTTAAGCATCAGTTGGATTTTGATTTTGATGAGAACTTAAGCTTAAATTCGCTTAAAGAATTTAACCATGAAACCTTTTTGTTGGGAATTTATTTTTGGAAATAATTCCGATTTTGGTTGTTTGCCTTTCCTGGGCACAAGATAAATTAGGACTCCAGATTTTGTTTTCTAGATTATATTTAGGACTTTATTTAGTTTCCTAGATTATGTTTAGGATTTGTTTTACTTGTTTACCAAGTTTAGGATTCTAGGGTTGTATATTTAAGACAAGGGAATACTAAGTCTTGGAGACTTTTTGATACGCACGGAATTAAGAAGAAGCAGGCGACGCAAACAGTAAGGGAGAACACAAGAAAGATAACTACTTGGAGCCACTGTCCGAGATCAAGAAGGTATTCGAAGTTGCGTGACCAACGGAGGAGATCTTTCATCTAGGCGAAAAGTATTTAGTAATCATATGTTTGATACTTTAGTTTTCATATGTTACTTCTTATCTTTTTGTGTTGATCGTGAACAAAGAAAGTAATATAGTTTTCGGGGTTTGTACACCCAAGTTCACAAGTACTTTTACTTGTGAACTGAATTTAAATTGTTGTGTTCTTGAGTTTAAATTTTCGCTGCATATTTTAGTTAAACTCTGGTTGATGGTTGAATTCCGTGTTGGTTAACATTGAAAACAACATCATATACTGATACTTATTTTCAAAACATAGACATA
>BMAC01000655.1:333311-343539 GCA_014905375.1 Phtheirospermum japonicum | reverse complement strand
TTATTACACACTTTTGTTTTGCCAAAATAAATAGAAAAAAAAATTCTTGCTTAATAGTAAATTATTATTATGTATTTTCTTATTCAATACAAATTATGTATTATTTTATAGTGAAATTACATACTTTATATTCAAAAAATTAATAAAATTTCTTACTTTATATCCTTTAAAGTAAGAAAGTTTGTTATTTTATATTCGAAAAAGTAGGGAAGATTCTTATTTTATAGTGAAACTTCTTACTTTATTTTCTAAAATAAAGATATTTTTAATTTATGTTCAAAAAAGAAAAATAAAAAATCTTACTTTATAGTGAAAATCTCATAATTTATGTATGGAAAAGTAAAAAAAAAATTATTACTAAGAATTTCTTACTTTATAGTGAAATTTCTTAAATTATGTTGGGCAGAAAAAAAAATCTCACCGAAAAAATTTTCGGCAGCAGGCGGCGGCCCGAAAGCAGCGGCGAGGGGGTGACCGGCGTGAGGTGGTGGTGTATTTTTTATTGATATTATTATATTATTTTTAGTAAGGGTAACCTTGTAATTGTATATTTATGATTGGACTATTTGACATTTTGTATAATTAGTTAGATTATTTGACAAAAATATTTTTTTATGTAGTACTTGATAATTGCCCCTATAATATATATATATATATATAGGTTCAAATGAGAACCATGTTCCTATATGTGAACCTAGGGTCAATTATGGGCTTTAGATCTAATTAAATGGATGGGTCAGATTTTTTGTGTATTTCCTTATTTAATTAAAAGAATTAGGATTTTATAATAAAAACACTACTGGTGTATATAACTGAAAATATTAATAAAGCACTGTGATTGTATAATAAAAGCACTGCTGGTATATAATAAAAGCACTAGTTCGCAGGTTCACATATAATGACATGGTTCCATTTGAACCCACCCCTACATATATATATATATATAAATAATCAACATGTACTCGTGAAAAGATTGCAAAGCTCTAAAAGTTCTTTTGATTTTGTTTTCCAAAATCCGGAGCAAACTAGTGAGTAGCTTTGTGTATCGGTTTTGCTTGCATTTTCATGGAAATTGCTTTGAAGAGGCTTGATTTTGCTCGTACATGATTGAATTTGGAAACGACTCCGAGGCACATATATCACCCTTATTCCGGCCATATCCAAATATATAAGCTACTTAAATATCTCAAATGAGCCCCCTTGAGCTTATGCCCCATTTTTGTTAGCCGAGCTCGATTTTAGCTCTTATATTTTCATATTGTGATATGAGAGTGTATGTTGTTAGTTGGATAATAATGTGTGGTAAATTAATTGTTGGTTTTTGGTTTTGAGTTTCTTATATATACAAAAAATAATAATAATATAATAAACTCCGGCACAAATCACGAAAAGTGATAAAGCTTGCGTTCAAGCGAAAAGCCTAATTCAAAAAGGGCTAAGTTTAGTAAAACGAAGCGAATTCAAAAGGCTTCTAAGTGTTGTGAAATAAAAGTTGGAAAAGTGTGCGAGTGTACAACAGGGTTTCGAATGAAAGTTTGGTAATTAGGGAAGGGAGAAGCGCTCATAAGTCTCGGGTTTTAGAAATTAGGGTCTTATGTGTTATTGATCACGTTTGATCGTATGTTAGCCACTATATCCAAATATTCATTACCTCACCAAAGAGCCAACATTACAACCCAAAATAAAGACCTCTTTCGATTCTTGTTTGGTCATGTATAATGGTGATTTCGATTCGTGAAATCTTGATAAAGTGCATGCATTGTCCGATTCGAGCGTATACACGTCCCATATAACAAACACTTTAGTGAATTGAGCCAACACCCTTGAAAAGTCCATTTGAGAGGAAGTCGTCGATTTTGTTTTCATTTGAGAAAGAGTAATACAAGCAATGCTTGGCGATAATGAGTTTATGTTGATACTTTCATCATATTAATAAGGATAAGCACAAGGATTTCTCTTTTTGCATAATGTTTATTGCATGTACATTCTCGATTCTTTTCGTTGTTCGAAGACGAACAAACCAATAAGTGTGGGTGGTTGTTTTGCATGTAATTTTGGTGTTTTCTCGTGTTTTTAATTAGGGTTTTATATTGTTTTAGTAGTTTTTGAGCCGAGTATAGGTTATTAGGTTTTATTCTTGTTTTATTATTTTTCGAGTTTCTTGTTGACTTTATATTTAAGTTGGTTAAATGGCTTTAATCAATTTGAGGTTTGGCATAATTCTTGGGTTTTTTTGATCAAAATTCCTATTTTCATACGTAAAGGCATGGAGGACCAAAATCCAAGCCAAGTCGTGCCAAAATCAGTGCCAAGTGCAAGCTCCTAAATGACCAAACATTTTGGAATGCTAGCCAAGGCATGCCAGGCCTTAGCGCACGCCAACCTGCAAGCCATAACCTACGCCAGCCCCTTGGCAGCGCCCAGCGCACGCCAACCTGCATGCCAAAACCCGCGCCAGCCCTTTAGCAGTGCCCAGCGCACGCCAACCTGCATGCCAGCCTATGCCAGTGCCAAATCCAGTGTCAAACCTCAAGCCAAGGTGCCAATCCGGGTCAAACCTAGGAAAATCAAGCCTTTAAGGCTAATTTGACCCATTTAACCCCAATAAAACATAGTATAAATAGAACACAACTCTCATTTTTGTAGGAATCCACTCTCCACCCAACCCATGCTTGGGTTTGGGATTAAAACTCTCTCTCTCTCTCTCTCTCTCTCTCTCTCTCTAGTTTTTAGATCTATTTTCTCTCTCTAGTTCATAGATTTAATTTTAAACTTTTCCTTGGGTTTGTAAGCTCAAGTTGAATACAAGACATCACTTGGATTTTATTTTGGATTGCAATTTCATTCCAGCTTTTGTTTTCCTTTATTAATTCAAGTAAGTTTTCATTTATTTCCTTCCTTGTTCTTCAATTTCATGCTTGTTATTCAATTTATGAATTTTGCCTTAGCTCTTAGATTAATTGTTAGATCTTGTGAATTGGCTATGGAGTCTAGGTGAGTGACACACCAAGATCATAGATTGAGTCCTTGATCGTTTTTAATTTGAGTATTTCATATGCTTTATTTTGGTTTTTATTTTCATGCATGATTTTATGTTGAATCTTAGACTACTCTTCGTTACTAGTTATTTCTCGTAAAGTTTTTAACTTTCATGTCAAATTTTATTGATCTTCCCATTTATGCTTTTGATTTTCGTTAATTTGCATTATTTAAGTTTTCATGATCATGCATGCATAGAGGTACTTTAGGCTTCCATGCTTGTACCTTGTTGCTACTTTACTTATTTTCATTATTGCTTGCAATTTCCATTGGGCATGCGCACGAGGCATACGAAATACTTGCATTTACTTTCATAGTTAGTCATAGTTTCATCTAATTTCCATTTATTTCCGTTTTCCTTTAATTTCACAAAGCTAAAAACTCAATTTGCTGCCGCTAATATCTAATTCGTACCGGATGTGGACACCATGAAAATCGAGCTTCTGAATTTCTCCTTCTAGAAGGGCGACTAAAGCCAGCCCACGACATCAAAATGGTGGATCCCCTTCAAGGGTGATGCGATCATGAGGGTTGGGCTTGGCACCGAGCTAGAAGCTCCTATAGACGAGTTGGTGTCTGACTGCAATCCGACTTGATTCATTCAGCTTTCCTATAATTCAACATTTGATTTTTTTGATATTTAAACAGCCCTATATAAACAAACTTGATTTTCTGCTATGACTTGATTGTATCATAAAGTTCTCACAATCCAAGATAACACAAACCTTCCATAAAATGGTGTAGAAAAACACCCCAAAACCATTAGCAAAACCATACTTGACCATGAATAATGTGAGGCAAAGAGTAGGTAGGTCGTCCAACCATAATGGGAGTAAACCAGAGACGACCAAGATTATACTTAGTCCCCCGAGTTAATGCAATGTGGTCAAAAACCAATAATGCTAGCTTCTCTATAGTACCACATAGACTTGCTCTATAACCAGATCTACATGCATAAAGATCGCACGAAGTCTATAAAACAAACATATTCTAAAAACATGCAAGCAACATGTAAATCAATCATGTTCATATTTGAAGGAAAATATGTAAATCAAACATATTTCCCTTCCAAATATCCCATAATATGTAAGACAAACATACTGAAAGATACGTGAGAATGTGTAAATCAAACATGTCTCAACATAAGATCAATCAGAGCACATAAATTCAAATAAGGCACACAAGACCAAATAAAACACATACAACCAAGCAAAGCACGTAAGACCAAACAAAACACATAAGAACTGAGAGGAAACATGTAAGTCAAACAGGCCTCCCCTCAAAACATCCTTGAATATATAATTCAAACATATTCAAGGATATGCGAGAACATGTTAATCAAACATGTTATCACACAAAACCAGCCATTGCCATGCCCATAAATCCCATCACCGACCTGATAAGAGCGTCGGGACTTAATTATATAGATAAAACCATAGAAATTCATAGAATGTCATAAGAAATCCTTCCTTTATTAATTATTGATAGATATCAGCCCATAGTGGGCGAGAAGTGCGACAAAAGTACGAGTTCACCGCCGACCTAAAGGAGCGTCGGTTCATGATAGAAATAAGTAAAGATGGAGTTGTGTAAAGTACAATCCTATCATCCAGAGAGCAAGGCATAGTACTTCTTCAAGCTGTAGACATTCCAGCTTATTGGTAAAGCTTTTCCCTTTTCATCTTCGAACACGTATGCTCCCCCTTATAATACATTTATGACCTTGAATGGTCCTATCTGAAAGAAAGTAAAGAACACATATTTGAAGAATAGTTTGTATTCAACTTTTCACTGAGATTTCATTCATTCATTTCTTAATAATTACATCAGGTAATATACCACTATTTATAGTAGAGGTAACCCTAAAATATGTGGCTAAAACTGCTACAGTACATTAATTCAAATCCTGTGGTTACTATTGCTACAGTACATCCTAACAGCTGGATGTACTAAATTAGGGCTGACGACATCTGCTGACGTCGGGTAGGTTGTCCTCATCTGCGACCCATTGTTGGTAGTAATCTCGACCTCTGAGCGACCTATCGTGCGACCTGAGAGGTCACCAACCTTGCGACCTGGCACTGCGCTCAACTCCAGGTCGCCAGGCATTAGGTCGCTAAGCAGTTTATGACCAGGCGACCTGAACTTATCAGGTCGTTCTCTATTATCCCCCCTCAACTCGAGGGCGGCGATAGGAACAACAGAGAGCTTGTTCTGAAGCCGAGCAAAGAATTGATGAGATAGTGGTTTGGTGAAGACATCGGCAGTCTGATCAATAGAGGGGACAAACCGAACTTGCAGCGATTTCTTGTCAATGAGGTCGCGAACAAAGTGAAGATCTAATTCAAAGTGCTTCGTACGAGCATGGAGAACAGGATTGGAGGCAACAGCAATAGCACTCTGATTGTCGACCCAAATTGTGGGAACAGCAGGAAGCGTGACCTGAAGCTCGCTGAGCAAGGAGCAGATCCAAACCATCTCAGCAGTAGCATGAGCAAGACTGCGATATTCAGCCTCAGTGCTGGACCTTGAAACGGAGGTCTGCTTTTTAGAACACCAGGAGACAATATTGCGACCTAGAAAAATACAAAAACCAGTGATGGATTTTCTGTCATCCAGATCACCAGCCCAATCGGAGTCTGAAAAACCTGTCAGAGCAAAGAATGAGGTTTTAGTGTAGGTGAGCCCATAAGGAGTGGTTCCAACAAGATATCGCAGAATGCGCTTGACAGCTCGCCAGTGAGTGCTGAGAGGACAGTGCATGTATTGACACACTTTGTTCACACTATAAGAGATATCAGGGCGAGTAATTGTGATATACTGAAGTGCTCCAACAATACTTCGGTAAAAGGTTGGATCAACAGTGGGCTCCCCTTGGGACTTAGAGAGAACAGGGGAGACAACCATTGGTGTAGGTGTAGGTGTAGCTTTAGCTCCAGACATACCTGCTCTTTCAAGAAGAGTCGAAATGTATTTTCCTTGATTCAAAATGTAGACCTTGAGCAATGTGTGAGACCTCAATGCCAAGAAAATGATGCAGTTCACCGAGATTCTTTAGAGAAAAGGTGGAATCAAGGTGATTAATAAGTCGCGAAATTCCGACCTTGTCGCTGCCAGTGACAAGAATGTCGTCAACATATACTAAGACCCAAATGCAGCCCGAGGAACTGTCGGAGTAGAAGAGAGAGCTATCAGCTCGGGAAGCAGAGAAACCAAAACCAATAAGAACAGCTCGTAATTTTCCAAACCAAGCGCGAGGAGCCTGTTTAAGCCCGTAAATAGCTTTTGACAATCTACACACCAGAAGACGGGTACCCTCCTGTTCAAAACCAGGTGGCTGAGCCATGAAGATTTCTCGGTCCAGCTCGCCATGCAGAAAGGCATTAATTACATCCAATTGTTGGACCGACCAATTGCAGTTGACTACGATGGAGAGCACAACTCGGATAGTTTCAGCTTTAACAACCGGGCTGAAAGTATCAGAGAAATCAAAACCGGGCACCTGACTGTATCCCTTGGCAACCAATCTAGCTTTATAACGAGCAATAGAACCATCAGCATGAGTTTTTAATTTGAATACCCATTTGCAACCGATCAAGGACTTGCCCGGAGGTTGCTCAGAAAGAGACCATGTCTGATTTTTAAGGAGAGCAGCATACTCTTCACTCATAGCTGCTTTCCACTTGGGATGAGCTAAAGCTTCAACATAGGAGGAGGGCTCCTTAAAATCGAGAAGCTGAGCACTGAGCACCCGGGGCTTGTAAATTCCTGCCTTAGCCCGTGTGACCATATGATGTGTACCTGCAAGAGTGTTAGTTCGAGGAAAAGGAGAGACATGCGGAGAGCCCATAATTGGTAATTCAACAGTTAGAGGAATAGTGGATGGGCTAGATTGGTTGGAGGATAGTGGGATTGGTTGTTGGGGAGAACTGGGAGATTGGACCATTGGAGGTGATACTGAGGTCGCTGGATATGAAGTCTGAGGTATTTGTATGGAAGGAGGTGGACCAAGTATGGAGGGCTGGGCATGAGACTGTGTGGAGGTCGCAGGCGATTGTGCGGAGGTCATACGTGGTTGTGGGGAGCTCGCTGGCACATGTGGGGAGCTCGCTGGCACATATGGTGAGGTCGCTTGTGGTATAAGAGATGGAGAACCAAGGATCGACGGTTGAYCYTTGGAGCAYGAGTGAMGTTRTGAGTTTTTAGAGAAGGWAAATTTGAGCTCYTCAAAGATCACATGTCTGGTGATTATAACTTTGTTATCTGGGAGTAGAACTTTGAAACCCTTATAGTGTTCACTGTAACCAAGAAATGTACTAGGAAGCGACCTGAACTGAAGCTTGTGTTTATTGAGCGGTCTAAGATGAGGGTAACAGAGATACCCAAAAGGTTTGAGATGATTGTAGTTAGGGACTTGATTTAGTAGAAGCTGATGAGGACTTTTGTACTGAGTGATTTTAGAGGGTAATCGATTTATGAGATAAACAGCAGTGGTGAAGGCATCATCCCAGTATTTGATAGGTAGATGCGAATGAGAGAGGAGAGAAAGACCCTTTTCAACAATGTGTCGATYTTTTCTTTCAGCAAGGCCATTTTGTTGAGGTGTGTAGGGACAAGAGATTCTGTGGTGTATCCCTGAGGAGTGAAACAGGTTTGTGAGGGCTATAAATTCTCCCCCTCCATCACTTTGTACTGACTTTATTTTAGAATTAAACTGAGTAAGGATAAGATTTTGCAGATGAGAGAAGGCAGCGAGCACATCAGATTTATGCTTTAGCAGATAGATCCAGGTATATCGAGTATAATGGTCAATAAAGGAAACATAATAGGAGAATCCATTCGAGGATTTGACAGGAGCAGGACCCCATACATCGGTATGTACAAGATCAAAGGGTTTTGTATATTCGGTCCCTGAAGGAGAAAAGGGCGGTTTATGACTTTTACCTTGAAGACAAGCACAACAAGTAGAAAAGGTAATTTTATTAACATTAGAAATGGAAAGATTACAGGTTCTAAGAACTTCTTGTAATACATTATTGGCAGGATGCCCTAATCTAAGATGCCACAACTGTAGAGCAGCTTCTTTATTCGGAACACTGGACTCAGTGATGAAGATACTAGGATTTTGTCTCATGAAGGAGGTAGATGTGGTTGATGGCGAGCTGGGGTTGAGCGAGCTGGAGGGGTTGGCGAGCTGGATGTCAAACTTGTAAAGGCCATTCTTAAGAGAGACTCGGAGAAGAATTTGATGTGTAACCTGGTCCGAAACCTCTTCCACCTCGTCCTCTGTAGCTGTTGTTCCTTCCTCGGCCACCTCTTCCAGGTTGGCGACCTCCTCCTCTTCCTCTATTCGCTCCTGCACCAGTCCAGGTGTCCTTTTTCTGACCGGAGTACTGATTGGCAATGTTGATAGTAGGGCTTGATCCTTCTGTGTTGATGAAGTTGGATGCATTTCCAGCTTCCAATCTGTTCTTAAAGCATAATAACATAGGCAGAATGTTCCTGAGTGTGAGTGAGTCACTCCGAGCTGTAGCTGCTACCACCACCGGGTCAAAATCTCCTCCAAGCCCGGTGAGAACATGCATTGCTTGATCTTCTTCTGTAACAGGTTGACCAGCTGAAGCGAGCATGTCACAACAATTCTTGACTTTGTTAACATAGTCTCTGATGCTCATGGTTCCTTTCTTGATAGAGGAGAGCTGCAGTCTGACTGGAAAAATTGGCCTCCAGAGCTTGCCAGATTTCTATTGAGGATGCAAGACCAACCATCATGGTAAGCAGACTTTCAGAAAGAGAGGAGAGAAGCCAGGATGCTAATAATTGATCTTGCCGGACCCAGAGCAGGAATTCCGGGTTTACTGATCCTTCGATGAACTGCAATGGAGGTCTGATTTCTCCAGTAAGATAGCCTTCAAGTCCATACCCTCTGACGGCTGTGTAAACTTGCATTTTCCAAAGTAAATAATCTGAGTCATTTACTTTGATAGAAATGAGCTGATTTTGCAGCTGGATGGCTGAGTTTGAAGTAGAAGAAAGAGAGGTGTTTTGAAGTACTGAGTGAGAGCTCGCTTGAGCCTCATGATAAGAAGGTGTGATACCCTCCATCAGATGTAAGGACAGGGAAGAAGGAGACGAGAGAAGAGGTGTTCAAAGTCAGGTAAACACCTGCTCTGATACCATGAAAGAAAGTAAAGAACACATATTTGAAGAATAGTTTGTATTCAACTTTTCACTGAGATTTCATTCATTCATTTCTTAATAATTACATCATGGAATATACCACTATTTATAGTAGAGGTAACCCTAAAATATGTGGCTAAAACTTCTACAGTACATTAATTCAAATCATGTGGTTACTATTGTTACAGTACATCCTAACAGCTAGATGTACTAAATTAGGGCTGACGACATCTGCTGACGTCGGGTAGGTTGTCCTCATCTGCGACCCATTGTTGGTAGTACTCTCGACCTCTGAGCCACCTATCGTGTGACCTGAGAGGTCACCAACCTTGCGACCTGGCACTGCGCTCAACTCCAGGTCGCCAGGCATTAGGTCGCTAAGCAGTTTATGACCAGGCGACCTGAACTTATCAGGTCGTTCTCTATTACTATCCAGTTTGGATCCAGCTTCTTAGTCGTGTAGATTGCATCAGCCCGCTCCAGACGAGGTCGTTGACCTGGAAGTATAGTCGTTTTACTTTCTTATTAAAGGCCGCTTGGACTCTTTGTTTGTATCTTTCCACACGTTTGGGGCCTTGTAGCGTATCTCATCAATTTTTTCGATAGCTCCTCTGGCTAGCCATTCATTTTGTTCCATGTCGAATGTTGATAGTCGTTATGATCCTACCACTATTTCTAACAGCTTCCATTCCTTAAACTAAGCTGAAAGGTGATTCGCCAGTAATAGTTCGCGGAGTCATTCGATAAGACCATAGGAAGGATGCGAGCTTTTCATGCCAAAGTCCCCCTGCTTTCTGCAGTCGTAATTTAATTCCTTGCACGATAATATAGTTAGTAACTTCAACTTGTCCATTAGCTTTGCCAACACACTACTGGTGCTAGGGTGATCGATTTGCCTTGGCAGGCTCCTGTTCCTGCTGATGTTGATAGTGATGTTGAGAAGGACGATCCCAACATGGTCCGCATTTCTGCGCAGCTCCTGCGTGCGCATGTTGCTTCCATTGACTTA
>BMAC01000655.1:308905-326790 GCA_014905375.1 Phtheirospermum japonicum | reverse complement strand
CAACATCGACCAGAGTAACGTAATATTTATGCAGCGGAATATAAAATACGAGAACACGATTTAACAAATTCAGTTCACAAGTAAATACTTGTGAACTTGGGTGTACAAACCCGAAAACTATATTACTTTCACTTCACGTTCAATACACAATATAAAGTAATATATGAAAACTAAATATTAAGAAACTTGATACTAAATACTTGTTGCCGGAATGGCAAGATCTTCTCTGTTGGTCACGCAACTTCAAAGATCTTGTTTATCACGATCGTTGGCTCCAAGTAACTCTATCGTGTTCTTCTTCTCTTGTGCGTCTTCCTTGCGTCTAGCTTCGTGCGTTCTTCTCCTCAAGAAATCCGTGCGTGAAGACTCTAAAAACCGTGTCTCAAGTGTAGGAATACTTATGTCTTAAATAGACAACTAAGAATCCTAAACTTGGTAAAATCCTAAGAACAAATCCTAAACACAATCTAGGAATAATTAAAGCCTTGTGCATAAATTAGGAAACATAAAATTGTCCTAAATCTAGTTTCCTAACTTATTTTGTGCCCAAGAAAGGCAAATAACAAAATAGGAATTATTGCAAAGAATAAATTCCTCAACAAGCTTGAGGATGTGCCACAGAGGCAAATCGCTGCTTCATCCCCGTTGTTTTGCACCGTTCTTGGATCATTTGCCCTTTAAGTTGGGTTCATTTATCTGAGAACAGCACCCGCAGAACGCCGTACCTGCAAAAAATACTGTTAAAAATACAATCCATGATATTCTGCTCATCGAAGCCCATCACAGCCTCACCCTCCACCCACTTCGTAAAGTAGTCCACCGCGACCACCAAGTGTTGTTTGTTGTCGGGTGTTCATGGGAAGGAACCCACAATATCGACCCCCCACTGCGCAAAGGGGCAAGGTGAGCTCATAATCATCATAGCACATGAATGAAAGGTGCTTGCATATGACATTTTCGGTAGGTCATAATGAGCTCACCCGCCATACTTTTCATTCCAGGCCAAAAGAAGCCAGCTCGAAATGCTATCCCCACCAGTGCTCTGATTTTCGCGTGATCGCCACAGTACCCTTCGTGTATTTCCCGCAGCACCTCGAACCCTTCCTCCTTCGACAAACACTTCAAGTATGGGCTGAATCGCGACCTCTTATACAGTTCTCCGTTCATCAAACAAAATCTTGTTGCCATCCTGGCTTCATTAGTCGATAATCGTGTATCTCCCGCGATCACCTTATTGAGGGTCCCCCGAATTGGTGTTCGCCAATCTTCCTTTGCGTCAATCTCCATAACCTCATATTCTTTGTCCACACTATTGTACCCCAACTCCATTAATGTGACCTTCCTTATATCACAAGTACTTAATGTTCCTGCCATCCTGGGGGGTCGATCTGCTCGAATATTATCAGCCCGAGGTAAGTGCTCTAGTGAAAACTCTTCGACCTGCATCACTCCTTCCTTTATCTTATTCAAATATTCCTGCATGCGTTCTTCCCTTGCCTCAAAAGACCCATTGAACTGGAGAGCTACAAATTGTGAGTCTGTGTAAGCCTTGAACTTCTGTACTCCTAGGTCGCTTGCCATCTTCATACCTTGCAGCAATGCCTCATACTCCGCTTCATTGCTGGAGGCCTTAAATTCCAGCTTGATCGCAAAATCGAGATTTTCTCCCTCTATACTAGTCAAAATAATACCTAGCCCAGCTTCTGATGCTATGGTTGATCTGTCTGTATGCAGTAACCATGTTTTCTATTCTTCCTCCTGTTCAGCGGGGCGCACCATCTCTTGTAAAAAATCTGCCAATACTTTTACACCATGTCATATTCGCTGAGCTCTACTGCCCACTTCACCAGTTGTCCGGACACGTTCGGATTACTTAAGACCTGTTTGAGAGCTAAATTAGTGCGTACCTTAACCTTGTGGCCAAGAAAATAAGGCTAAAGATTCCTTGCTGTACAGATTAGCGCAAATTCACCTTTCTCCAGCTCCGAGTAGTTCAACTCGGCTCCTCGCAGCATCCTGCTAATATATTAGATGGGCTTCTGCACGCCGACATCCTCCCTAATGAGCACTGAGCTTACCGCGGCCTCTCCAACAGATATATATAAAATTAAGTCCTAGCCTGCCATTGGTTTGGTCAGCAATGGTAATTCTGTCAGGTACTCTTTAAGCTTATCAAAAGCTTCTGCGGCCTCTCTCGTCCATTCGAACTTGGATCCCTTCCTTAGCGTCTTGAAGAAAGGCACGCCCTTTTTCTCCCGACCTGGAAATAAAGCGACTGAGACCTGCAATTCGACCAGTTAATACTTGTACGTCGCATACCATTCGCGGGTGATGCATCTCCATAACAGCTCGCACTTTCTCCGGATTTACTTCAATACCTCATATTGCCTTAGTATAACAAAGGCTTTTCGCAAATCCTCCACATGTGAATCTGCCCTTTTGATTTTTACAAGCATATTTTCCACATAAAACTCCTTAGTGGACCCTAGCAGGTCTTTAAACTTCTTGTCTACCAGCCTCTGATAGGTCGCACCTGCATTCTTCAACCCAAATGACATAGAAACGAAGCAATAAGTACCTGTTGAGGTGACAAAGCATACCTTGGGTTGATCCTCTTTCTCCAATGGTATTTGATTGGGATGCGTCCATCATTCGCAGCCCGAATTTGAATCGGCCAATTGACCAATGCGCGGCAGTGGGTAATGATCCTTTGAGCATGTCTTTTTTAAATCACGAGAATCCACGCACATTCTCCACTTTTCCCCAGGTTTCGGCACCATCACAACATTGGATAGGTATTATGGGAATTGAATCACTTGGATGTGCCCCGTTTTTATTAATTTCCGTACATCCTCCTCAATGACTTAATCTAGTTCTGCCCCAAAGTGTCACCTTTTCGATCGAACAAATCACGCCTCCGGATCAGCATTCAAATGTTGTTGTGCGACCCTATGGGGTAACCCTGGTTACTCTCCGTCCCCAAAGGCAAAAATATCCCGAAAATTTCTTAATAATGCTATCAACTCATCCCTTATAGCCTCTGTCATATGGGTTCCTATTTTGGTGGTGCACTCCGGCCTGCCCTCTTCCAGTGATATTTCCTTGAGTTCTTCGTGAGGGCGAAAAGAATTCTCCTCCTCCCTCATCTTCTTATAGCTGATTATTCCTTCCTGTAGATCTCCCGGTCTTTCGTGCTTGTTTTCACTCATGCCCTTCCTAACCGTCATCTGATAGCACGATCTGACGACCTGCTGTTCTGACACAACTTCCCCTACTTTATCTCCTGCCAGATATTTGATACTCATATGGTAAGTGGAGGTGATCGCCTGGAACGAGGTTGAGGATAGGTCGCCCCAATATTGCATTGTACGCCGAGTTCCCTTTGATGATTAAAAATCTCAAATCTTTTTCTTCTCTCAGTTCACAGTTTCCCAAAACAACAGGGAGAGCCGGCTCGCCTTCAGTGATAACCTGTGCACCATTAAAAGCGTAAATCGGGGTATTTACCAGTCGTACCTTTACCTTCAGGTTCATCTGATCTAGACAGTCCCGGTATATAATGTTGACTGAGCTCCCATTGTCGACAAACACTCTTCCAATCTCGTACCCTGCTATCTTGGCTTCAATTACCAGTGCATTGTTATGTTCCATCTGCAAGCCGCGCCGTTCATCAGGGCCAAAGGAAATTACCGGACCCGAGGCCGGGGTCGCCTATTAATGACAGCAACCTCACATAGCCCGGGGCGAGCTGCCTTAACATGTCTTTTCCGTGCATTGTTGGTATCTCCATTCATGGGCCCTCCTGAAATCATATTAATCCTTCCTTTATTATTCCCCCTGCCCTTCCTTGTTCATTTCGTTTTTGAACTCCCTGCTGCGATTGTCTTCTGACCTGGTTCGGAGGTGCACCTCCCGGTGGTGGTGGGGTTAATGGTTGCGTTGGTCCTCGCGACGCTCTATCTCTGTATATGAACTCCTTCAGGTGTCCGGCTTTGATGAGCCTTTCAATATCCTCGCGCAAATGCCTCAATGCTCGGTGGAGTGTCTATAATTATTATGCAACCTTCAAAAGAACTCAAATTTTGGGTTAGTGGGAGGTCGCGTATAGATTTCTGGCCATTTGACTTCTTTGGGTATTCGCTGCTCTATGATTACGAACACCTTCGCTTGCGGATATATCAAGGGGGTGAAAACCTCTTCTCTCCACTCTCTAGTATCAGTATAGTTGCTTCTCCCCTACTTGCGCCATTGGTCAAGAGTCCTCGAGGTTCCCTTTTGGGCTCTGACCTCTTAGAGATAGCATTTTCTGGGTCTGCGACCTCAACCCCAAAACATAATCTATATTCATCCTCAGTTTCCTCCACCTGTATATATTTATCGCATCTATCCAAGACCTCTTCATACGTTCGTGCAGGTCATTTTGCCAAAGATTTTCGTAAATCTTCCCTTCTTAAGCCTTGCTGAAGTGCTCTAGCCTTCATTTCATCAGTTGTTGTTGGTACTCTAGAGTAGCCCTAGTAAATCGATTAACATAGTCCTTCAGAATTTCCCCCGACCGTTGTACCATTGCGAAGAGAGATTGTGCGGTTCTTGTGTGATGCTTGACGCTGGCGAAGTGCTTTAAAAAGGTTGCTTTCATGACTTGGAAGCTGGTGATTTTTCCCGGCGGCAACTGGTGGAACCAGTCTTGCGCTATTCCCCTTTAAGTAGATAAAAAGGCCCGACACGCTACAACATCCGTGTATTGCCTACCCTTCACATGCGGCGTGGGGTCAGACAACCCGTCATACTGAAACTCTATTGTTTTGTAACCTCGAGGTAGTGCTTCTCTTAATATTTTATCTGAAGAAGGGTGCCCCATAGATTCTTCAGGTCCAGTTCCAGCGACCTGTCTTTGAAAAGATAATAACGCCTCCTGCATGTCTCTAATGGCCCGGGTACCTGGCCCCACTTTTTCATCCTCATCCTCCTCATAGCGCCGACCTTGAAGTTTGTAAGATCTCCTTTGCGGATTATAATCCATGAATGGTTCCTCACTATCATTGTCGTCCTCCTCTTCCTCTTGAATTCGGCTTTTATAAGATTTTCGTCGACCCATCACCACTGCTTTGCCCATCACGATCGTCGTGTTCCTTCTCATCCCGTTGGGCCCGCCGTTTATAAGGGTGACCGCGCGACCCCCCATCTATGCAAAACCGATCCTCGACATAATCATCACCGGATGATGATACGAAGTCCACCGGATACCTTCGTCTTCCCGAATTTCTAAATAACTCGTCACTGGGCCTCCATGGTGAGGATTCCTTGCTTCTTTTCTGGCATGCGGTTAAATTTTCTAATGTGTATTCTTCATCGCTTCGAATATCCTTTCCTTACCATCACCTGTACCTGCCTTGCCTGCCAGAATATCCTCCAGCTCGCCTTGTTTATCTGGAGCTACCAATCCCATCAAGCTTTCGAGGAGTCCTTTATCGACATAACAATGTTTATTATTTGGCAGCTCTTTCCATTCCTTTGTTCATAGGCCCAACTCTCAACGCCGAGCTACCACTCAGCGCCGAGCAGGTACAATAAAACTTATATCATAAGAATTCGCCACCTCACATAGGAGCTCTCCACTCCTATGCATCAGGTCGATGCCCTCCAAAAACAGCTCGCCCAACTCCCAGAAGAATTGCACTTTCTAAGAAATGAGGTCGCTTACTAAAATCCACATAGATACTTGCATGTTGCCGACGTAAATATTTGGTGTCCTATCAATTGCGACTTTTAGACAGGCTCAGTCAGTGATGAAATGTCTATTTACTTTGGGCTTTCAAGGTGGAACACCTACTTGGGCGAAACCTTTCAAAGATACCAGCCAGTTAGATGTGTTAGATGTGGATGCAGCTTGGAATGATGCTACAGGATTGTATGCAATTGGTGGGAATTGTGAGGGATGAAAGAGGGACAACCAATTTTCGAGTTTGGGTAGTAGTACAAGAAGATTATATATGAGTTGGAAGAACACATTGCAATTAAAGAAGGGTTGAAGGTATTCAAAGAGTGTGTAACCGTACTCATTAGGTGCAATAGAGAAGTTGCTAATCCTAGTGAGATCCTCGACCGAGTCCAATAGAGAAGTCGCTAATCCTAATGAGATCCTCGTCTACAACGGCGGCATCTTAGCAGAAGACATCGAGTTTATTTTAAATATGCATGCGATGGCCCATTTATACTCCAAAGACATCAAAACGAAGCATTAACGTTTATTGCCAATTAAGGAAAGTAAAAAGGCAAAAAAAAAAAAAAAAAAAACATTACTCTCGCATCCAAAGAACGTAGGATTAACCCCAGGCTGGCAAGAAGAACAATCTGAATAATACAACAGTAAATATCATTCACCTATCCTAGACAAAACTGTTGGCTGCCCAACCAAGAGGGGGCAGCATTAGAACATAGTTGCGACATACCCAAAAACGAAAAAAAGGCACTCCTGCTATAACTATCATAAATTCTCAACAAAATGCTCATTACACATTTTGTCAGTTCATAGATATTTTACAATTATGTGAGTATATTCCCCAATAATTTACCCCACCATATTGCTTTAGGCGAAATACGAGAGCATGAGCACATAGTATCAATCAATATATCCTAATATAAAGAACGTTGTGAAAATGAAATGTCTTCCCCACATTCGGATGTTTCAGGCTGAGACCGAAGAATTTCCAATCAAATGGCGTCAGAGATTTGCTTCATTTAATTAGAATGTGCAGAACCCCATCAGATCACTGCTGCTACGTCGACTGTATCTGATTCAAATGCTCAAATTCTTGGTAGTTAGCTCCAACTGCCTTTAAAGCAGCGAAAAGTCTCGGTGCGACTTTACTTAGCATTAGCTTGAAACCCACCGAATTCGAGTTAGTGTTACTATCCACACTGATCGAAGAGTCTTTTGTGAGAGAGCCGATCAGGTGTCCTTTCATATAGGCATCGCATGCCTTCAGAATATAATACCCGCGCTTCCTGTAATGCTCGATGACAAGATCCTCAAAGTCCTGCAAATATTCGAGTGATTACAACACAAAGATATTGTAGCCAATGCTTAGAATAAATTTCAAAATGTTAACATCAATGCATTAGGGATAATGCCCAAGAGGAGAGCAAACTCAAGCATTTTATAACAGAATAGATCAAGGATAGAAGAAAATTATTATTTGCAACAATAGAAATCTCGGGAGCTATCTATTACAGCTCAGAAGATGTTTCTGAGTACTGACGGTCAGACTTGTCATTCTCATATAACTTGATCGAAAACAGGCCTACGAAAAGATTCAATCTTCAAATGCATCATTATCATTAATATGTCCATGAATATTTTACTTTTTTGTCAAACATAGCCTAAAATTTAAGCACTCAGTCAGCAGAGAGAAAAAAAAAAAAACTGGGGGTGGGGGTAGTAAAAGAATTATAAGAGGTGATAGATAAAAAAAGAAAAATACAAATAGTGTCTCAAAATATCATGCCAAGCAACAACAATTAAGCTGGCTAAGAAGTTAAGTTTTGATTTTGCTCACCTTTGGGGGCTTTCGCAGTTGATACATCATTGTCTTACAGTTTAATAAAAAGGTGTTCTCATTGTAGGATAACGAATTTTTCTCTCCTTCAGCTGTCCCAACTTGTTTATCATATCCAGCTTCATTAAAATATGGCTTGGAATTCAGCACTAGCCCTTGAAGTGAAACCAGCACTTGAAGAATGCTCGAGGTTGAAGGATCCCAAACTTCATTTCCTCTACCTGTCCAGGTATTCAAAAGACTCAGGCAAACTTTTCCTTCTTCGTATAAGTTTGGATTTATTCGCCACCCTCCAGAGTGATAGTATGCCGACTGTAAATGAGAAAGATGGTTATATAAATAGTAACTTATACAACTAATAGTTATCTAAAGGAGGTTTAGAGCAACATGGGAAAATGAAGGCTATAACAAAATTAAGGGCTAACTACAAACGGTTTAGTCTAGTTACAAATCTCATCCTCAATAAGGGGACAATTGTCAAGAAAATGCAAACCCCAATGAGGTCTGTTATGCCTTAAGCGGGTATTTTAGTTTGAAAGATAATAGGGTTCTTTTGTAATGTGATCTAACTTCAAAGTTAGTTTTTGTAGTTACCAAAATATATATATATATATATATATTCATACTTTTGACGAAGAATTGGGTTAGAAAAAGAATAATGAGGTTTACTTACAGGTGGAACATCTGGATATTCTGGTGGAAGTAGAAAATCAAAGAAGAAAAGCCCATCCTGATAAGGTGTCCCATAAGCTCCAACTATCACTGCCCTCAAAAGATCCATTCTATCTTCATAGACACGTACATATATGCCCTCTGTTTAATTGCACTTTTAACTTCTCAAGACAGCTTTCGATATGTTTAAGCAAGATAACTACAATTAACATGTTGGAGAACTAGGAAAATGGCAAGAGCATACCAGGCAGGTTATTTTGAAGAATGTCCCAATCCTGTTGAACTTTCTTGAGCCATTTCCTGGCAGCATTGTTCTGTAAATTTTGTAAAAGGGCTTAGTTGAAACAGAATTTGTCAGTAAAGAAGGGACAAACAGATGTTGTCAGTCACATGCAATACTACTACCAACCTGTCCCTGTGTACCAAGAAAGTAATGGTCAATAGGATCTCTAACAATATCAAAACCTTTGAAAATTGAACTAAACTCTTCACGTGCAGGAGCATCTGATTGAGGTAGTTTAAAGTTGCAAAGAGTCTCAGCAACTTCTAACAAATCTGATTGTTCCTCCTTACAATTAGTAACTGGACTAGAAATTTGACCCTCGAAATTGTTAGGTTTTTGAGAGCTGGATCCGCCATCAGGATCTGTATCTGAGGCCAAATCATCAGACTGAAGATCATCTTCATCCAAATGCTTTCGTCCCCTATAGAAAATTCCAGAGGCTAGTCTCGTCACAAAACCAATTGCAGCTAGAGGAATTGAGAGAGCTCCATTCTTTCCAGAATTTTCTTCGACACTGTCGTTATCTTTAATCACAGACCTGACATCATCAGCATTGTCTGTCCCATGCTCCTAAATCCAAATGTGAATGCCAACCTCGTTAAAGAACTTGGAGAAAATGATGTACCGAAACTCATAAATAACCTTCTAACAGATCATATGCTTCATAACAACCTTCCACTTGCTCAGCAGCTTTGAGATAGATGATATCTCAACTCATATAATACAAAGTGGAAATAATAAAAGCCACATAGATGATATGACAAAAACACCATTTATTTTAAAGTGATAAGCTAGTGAAATCACATTTGATATTGAATTCAAGGTAGTGGACAAATGCAGAAACAGATTAATTTAAGTACTTATGGATTGCATGTTCGTTAATTACAATTACTTCCAATAAAAATTAGAAGAAGCTATTATTAGTAGAACTTTTAATTGCTCCTTCAAATCACATAGAGATGTATATGTCGTTCTTTAGCCAGACACAGAGTTTAGATATCCGCTTAAGTAAAGATTTGCAGAGAAGACACTCTGCGTGAGAATAAAATTAGCAGTTTAATTCATATGACATGCTAAGTCTGAACTATCGCTTGTAATAGTAGCATCTGAGATAAGCTCAGACTTTTCAAATAAGCTCATGCAACCAAACAAGACTTATTTAAATACAGAGAACTTATAAGTCCTCTAAATAAGACATAAGCTAGCTTATTATGCCTACCAAACATACACTATGTCTCTCCAAGTTTGTTTATGCATGTTCATTCAGAGCCTGACCTTAATTAAAAATCTATCCAGATATAACTAATCAAGGTAAGCTATTTATACCTCAGCATTATCAACGCTATCCATGTCATCTTCAACAGTTTCCCAGCTAGCCGCATCATCACTACTCTCACTTCCGCCTGCAATAGATTCATCATCATCCCGACCAACAACATATATTGCTTGAGGACCAACCTGAGATAACAGTAAAACAGTAGAGTATAATTTAAGAAACCGATTTAATATAAGAAATAAAAACAATGATATAACACAAGGTCTGCAGAAAAATTACTGTAGATATCATTCCCTCAGCCCATGTGACTTCTATATCACCATCTTTCAGTCCTGTGATGTTCCCGACCCAAGAGAGGTCCGAAAATTCAGTGGACATTTCATGACCAGGTGAGCTTTCTGTATTCCTCCTTCCATGAGGCCCCTCCTTTTCATCTGAACTATTAAGTGGCGTATTTTCGGTAGAGTGCACAAAAGAATCCATTTTGGCTGGTAAAGAAATAGGTGACAGCCGGACAACTACATCTCCATAACAATAATCATAGTCAGGATGCCCCTCTAGCTCATATACACTTACCATTTCCTCTTTATCAAACTCTCGAGGGTCCTCAGCCCTGGCAACGGGCTTCAACCACCTGACGCAAGCTGTCCGATCTTTTGCATTGACACTTTTTACAACCCCAACACGTCTGGTCTCAATAGTATCGTCACTATCAGCAGCCTTCTCCACTACATATTGTTCCGCAACGAATTCATGATCCCCAGGACTATCAATGGGAATTAAACATGTAGAATCCAGGCCCCGTTTTATAGTGCCATCCTGCCAGGCAACATCAACTTTCGTATGGGTATTAACAATTAAAAGTGCTCGTTCAAAATTCTCTACTTTCTTCCTGGATTTCTTGTCCTTTCTGACAACCACTTTCCGGATCTTTTTACGATGAAGGGGCCAAGTTTCATGAACAACTTCCTTCAGTGCTGGCACTGAACTATTGCATAATCTTTCTGCAGAGGCATTATTATTATCAGATGTTTCAGCCTTTTTGCTCAAGGAAGCCTCTGAACTGCTTTCCATCGACTTAGTATTCCTAGATGATTCCTCTGTCGTGGCCACTTCTGCATCAGACTCGTCACCTGTCTCATTAGATTCAGGTTCATCCTGAGCAGAATCATTGGAATCTAATTTCAACAATCCCTTGTTCAGCAGCGTGGATGATGAGTCCTGGGATGATGGAAGTAGACACCAATCACCCAACTGCCAATTTGTATGTGCAAAACAAGACAACAGATTTAAATTCTTAGGACTCTGCTCTTCAGCTGGAGTAGTAGCAGAGTCAGGCCCGTATCCAGCAGAAGCAATCCAGTAAATGTACACCGATCCTACGGTAACTTTGGTCACTGTACCTTCCAACCGGTTGGCTTTCCATAATCCAGATAGCCACCTAGAATTCTTGAAAACGGATGAAGATGTGGCCTTCACACGCTGACCTGGATAATATGGAAAATGTCCATCTTCGAGGATATTCTTTCCAACTGGTTTAAGATGCAAAGGGTCAGCTTTCATAACCTTGCAAACAGATCCATCATCAAGCTGCACAGTCACATTATCAAAAACGTCTTCAATTCTACCTAGCCAAGGCCCAAGGACAACATGGTCACCAACTGTGAAATCTCTGATGCGCCTCAGCTCCGTAGATGGTTTGCCTTTTAAAATCGATCCATCGTGTGTTAATAAATCGACATTAATATTGACATCAACCACAATACCTATTTGACCCGTTGGATCATAAGCAGAAGCCACATAATCCCCATGTAAAAATCCTCGATCAACAATTTCTACATCATTGGTACCCTCTGTCGTTTCAGACCCATCCATCCAAAGCACTCTAACTTGGTCAGCAGTAAGTGGGATTTGCTTGTAGTTATTATTGTCATTATCCTCTGCAGCATCCGCACCTAGGTTCCCGCTTTTTTCCAAACCACCTTCCTCATTCGAACTAGTCTCGTCATCTTTTTCATCCTCTTCCTCCTCTTCATCATCAGTCATGCTGCTATCGGAATCTGAGTCGCCAGCAACTTCAGTCACTATTCCAATCCCAGTGTTAGCTTTCTTTCTCACAACATCTTGTCTATAGATGTATGAGACATTCTGTATGTTCTTGAGAATCTCGCCAGGTTTATTCTCATAGCTCAAGCTTGGATCTTTGCTAGGCCCATCTGATGAAGAAGTCCCTTGTTTTGAGGTGGCATCGCCATTAGTCGTTGTAGGTTCATTAACATCCAAAACACCATAATGCTGCTCCGATTCCATCTGTAGACACACAAAATGCCATTCAGAAAGTTATAGGAGTATAATTAATGATTCACAGTAGAACGGTATCTATCTTAGTCTGTACGGAGTCTTTTTTACGTTCTCGTGTCTCTAAATACTTGACTGAAAGATCTTCATTACTGAGATGGTAGTTGATTTTTAATATGAACAATAACCATTCGTTTTACATAATCTGCCACTTTCTCTAGATCCATTTCCAATTTAGGAGTTCACAATGATGGTTAACTACTTGGAACAAAACAAAATCACACCCAATGTACATGGATGTGAAACGTCATAGCTATAATGTCTATGTGATGTTAGTTCAATTTGGCTGAATTTGAACCAGTTCTCAATGAATCCTCATTTCATACTAAAATGCAATCCATCAACGTGTAAAAGGTTATATCATCTGCCAACACCCTTTTTCTATCTTCCTTTTTCTTCAATTGGTAAAAAGACTGTATTGTTGAGCTAGAACACTTGGTATACCATTTTAAGCTGCATCACTTAAAAGAATGGCGTATACTTGTAGTACTGCAACAGATGCGCCAATTGTTCCCGTTCATGGAAAAATTGTATTCTTAAAAGGGGAGGTTGCATATCAAAAACAATTGTCCAACACATTTCCATACATAAATATACATAAATAGGATAAACAGTGAATATCTTTTATGAATTAAAACTTCCAAAACATTTTGCTAATGAAATCTGCCCACCTAAATTAAGTTTAAACCGTACATAATATAGTGGCACCCTTATCAAAGAAAAAAAACTTTAAATTCAACTCTTTAATTAACAAGATTGTGTTTGCTTCAACCAGTGCAAGGGTAATTATTTGATAAACAAAACAGAATTACCTTCTCATGAATGACATTTTACATAAGATTGTTACAAATACCAACGAAACACCAAACTTGACATCCAACTTTTGAAATATCGAAAGGGTTCTCAAATAGCACCATCTTCAAACAAAGTTTTACTCAACTCAACAAAGAGATCGAGCTCATTTTACACTCAGACTTCCCTTCACATCGTCTCGTGATTGACACGGATTACAGAACCAATATAGAGAAATAATATTGCAGTTTAAACTTAAAAGTTAAAACCCAGATGTATAAATAAATCCTAGGACCAGCTCCAAACTCATCGTCCATTCAAACTCGCCGCAGCTAAAGGAGAAGCTAACACGTAAAATGTCCAAACAAGAGCAAATGAATTGCTACGTATACAGATTTATTCACCACGAATGAAAATAATAATAATAATAATAAATAGATAAATAAACAGAAATACATAAACAGATTACAGAATCCAAAATTAGAGAAATAAATCAATCGATGGAACGGAGGAATGATGAGAAGTTTGGTAACAAATACCTTCGGAATCGAGCTCAAGGGCGAAATTTGATCGATTGGAAACAGAAAAACGAGCGGCTACCTGCGTTGTTTCTATTAATCGTGAGAACAGATATGTTCATATGTACTATACAAGACTATATAGGGAGCTTATAGGAAAAGGTTATGGTGTGATAACACGCGCCGCTTATATAGGCTACCGCGGTGAGTTAGGGGCATTCTTGTCATTATCGGCTGTAGAAGTATATTTAGGGGCAATTGTCAAATACTATATAGGAAAAAATATTTTTGTCAAATACTCTAACCAATCCAATTATACAAAATATCAAATAGTTCGAACATAAATATACAATTACAAAGTTACTCCTATTAAAAATAATAATATAATAATAATATCAATAAACAACACACCACTACCACTACTACATTCCACCTCCTGTCGGCCACCCCGTCGTTGCCACCGCCGGAGATTTTTCCGGCGAGTTATTTTTTGTGTGTTTTTTTTTTTTTGCCCACCAAACATAAGGTAAGAAATTTTCTAATTTTTTCATACATAAAGTATGAAATTCTCACTATAAAGTATGATTTCTTCTTCTTTTTTTTGAACATAAATTAAGAATGTCTTTATTTTAGGAAATAAAGTAAGAAATTTCACTATAAAATAAGAATTTTTCTTACTTTTTTGGACATAAAATAACAAATTTTCTTATTTTATAGGATATAAAGTAAGAAACTTTATTACTTTTTCGAACATAAAGTTCGAAATTTCACTATAAAATAATATATAGTTGTATTAAAAAAGAAATACATAATAATAATTTGCTATTAAGTAAGAATTTTTTTTCTATTTTTATTTATTGGCCAGAAAAAGTGTGTAATAAGTAAGAAATAGATAACAATATTTGCACATCAAAGCAAGAAAGTTTTGCAATCAAATAAAATACTTTTTGTCATCAAGTATGAGTTTTTGGACATTAAATAAAAAACTTGTTACATATAGTATGAAATTCGGACATATAGTAAGTAATGTTTGCGGTGACCGAAAATATTTTTGAACATTAAGTAAGAAATATTCGGACATATAGTAAGAAATTAAGACATATAGTAAGAAATTAAGACATATAGTAAAAAAATTCCGACATATAGTAAAAAGTTGTTTGCGATGAAAAAAAAAGAACTGACTACACTAGATTGTGAAAAAAAAATGCAAAATTAAGAATATAAACCACATGAAAAAATGTAGATTATATGCAATTACATGTACATATATGTATAAATTATTTAAAAAGAAAAAAAATTACAATAGCAATTGGGTATTATACCCATCATGCCGTAACTGTTGGATGCATGTACACAAAGAAATGTTAACACTTGGACCATTTTAGGAACTTCAATGTTTGAATTATCTAGTAGTAGATTATTGTTTTCATATCATGGGTATAGATGTTACCCATGAAGCAATGCAATATTTTCCTATATGGTAATGACTATCACAACGAAAGTGATGGATTCTAGGGATCCGTTTTTCGATTTTACCGTGAAGACGCTTTAATTTCCCTTATTAGTAATTTCGTTCAAATTTGTTCTTCTCTAGTTCTTCAATGGAAGCAGTCGGAGCTGATGTCATCTTCGATGAATGCGGGTCTCGAAACGTGGCGTTTAGATTGGACGGTGATGGAGAAACTGACGACGAGGATTCGTTTTTCAATTTGGTTTCGAATCTCCCAATCGCGCCGCCGTCAGAGGAGGCGGAGATGCCGAGAAGAAGGATTGTCGGTTCATCAGATCTCCGAGAGATGTTGTGTTGAGCAAAAATCGTTCATCGGATTCGAAGGCTTCGTCTCCGTACTCTCCTGCGGTCGACGCCCAAGTTCAAAGTGTTGTTCACTTTCAATTTCAAGAAAACGCCCAAATATGAGAGAAATTTGTCCGCCGGCGATTCGAGCTCGAAATCAGCGAAGATCGACGAGAGTAAACATTTTCTGGTGGGGGAAACGGTGGCGGCATCGATTATGGCCGGAGACAACAGTTTGAGAAGCCAATTGCTGAGAGAAAGCTCCGATTGCGAGACTTCACTGGAGAAAATATCGTCGAGAGATACGGCGGTGCCAAAGTATCTAAAGCTGATTAAACCTCTGTACATATAGTAAGAAATTCAGATATACAGTAATAAATTTTATGGGCGAAAAAAAATCTGAAAATAAATTGCGGGAGCCGAAAAATATTTCGGTGGCCGAAAAATATTTTCAAATGATCAGGAAAAAAAATCGGTGACCGGAAAAAAAATTCGGCGGTCAGAAAATTTTTCGGCCAGCCGGCGGCCGACGACAGCATGTGAGGCAGCAACCACCTGCTGCCGCAGTTAATTATTATTGTTATTATTATTATTATTATTATTAGGTTTTTTAATAGTAAGGGTATTGTAGTATATTCATATCATAATTTTGACTATTTGGCAAAAAGTTGACACTATATGACTTAAAACTGGATGTAAGACTAATTGACAATTGGACCTCCACTTGGAGGACTATTTGACAATTTCCCATATATTTTAAGGAATAACGTTAGAAAATACAAATTTTGGCAATTTTATGTCACACTAAGTGTGAAACCGTTCGCGGGTAAATATAGAAAAGATATAAAAATATAAAATTTATCGATTTCAAAAAGTGAATAATATAAAAATGAGAAACGTTAGAAGATTATAATTTAGTAATTAACGCTTTAAAAATACATATTATATATTGTCGTCACTCTAACATAAATGCAACTGATGTTACCAAAAAATAATATAAAAAATTAACCACTTAAAAATATTAACTCACCAAAAGATAAAACATCCAAAGTCATGCAATGTGCAGCAATAGATACTAACATTTATTTTAAATTTACACATTACTCATTGACGAACTAATAAATACATGGTATTTAATATCAAAATCAAAAATTAATCAGAAATTACCAAATACCACAATGAAATATAATGAAGTTCACCCTCGTGCAAAAATCATGTCAGAATCAAGTGCTTTATGCCCAACCTAAATATTGCCCATGTCATCTTTTGTGGGTAGACCCACCGCCTTCACCAATCTCCATTTGTTAGAGCATCTTTATCCACCCTCCCCATCCCCTCCCATTTTTTCAATTCTCATTACGCCACATTAGCAAAAGTACCCTCCACATCATTTCTCTCTCCTTCCCTTACCCAACCCCTTTTAATCTTATTTATTCACCCTACCAACAAACTTACTATTCACTAGTGTAGACACCCGCGTATTACGCGGGCAGGACGAAATAATACATAATAAAATTAAATTAAAAAAATATATATAAATACTGTAAATTGAATTGTTCTTTCAATAAAGAAGATATTTACTTGAGGTTTTGAAAAATTTCTTTGTAAACAACATTTGATGTCTTACTAACAATGTTACCATCGTCATCATAGCATAAGATTTTTAATCCTTTACGACTCTTTACTCGAGAGATGGCGACATAGAGCTGGCCATGGCTAAAAACAGGTCTTGGTAAGTACAAACCAACATTGAATAGAGTTTGACCTTATAGTCATTGCAAAACAGACGATGAGTGGAAATTGTCAACTCTGAAGTTTAAAGGGCACCCTACTATCAGATGGACTCAACGCCATACGTGGAATATAGACCTTCATTCCAATATTAGTTCCTGAAAAAAATTGCCTCAATAATGCGTTCTCCGAGTTGTGTAACGACCAACCTTGTACCATTGCATAACCCAGAAGCTTGATCCATGTTTCGAATCAACATAACCGAAATATTTTAATGTTATAATAAACTAATGAAAACAAAACAATTAACATTTATGAACAAAAAAATAATTTTTATGTTATAGTTTCATAATTATGCAGTATGATATATATAAATATCAAGCATTTTCTTAAATTGATTTATAAAATATTAACATTCGATATTGGTTCGTCAATGAAAGCATGAGATTGACTTGAAATGTGATCTACAATGAACATAAATCAATCATCAAAAAATAAATGTATTAAACACAATACATATTATTACAAAAATATTATTAGAAATATAATGTTTATTATTTTCTAAGCATAAACATAAAAGAAATTTAAGTTTTACCTTTCTGCCATTTTTTTTGTTTTTTTTTTGCAAATGATTTTTTCGTAGTGCACGATTACTTTTTGAATTATAATCCGCCATATTGTATTTGACTAAGAAAAGTTGTCTATGTAAGGATACTTTAAAATAGTTATTTAGAATCACAGAAACACACTTCCTTCTTTGCTARATAGTCGGTTAAAAGACTATAATAATGAAATGTCATATATAAGTAAAACAAATTGATTTACTGGTGAAGGTTTTAAGTATCTGTTATAAATAAGAAAAATCTTCACAAAATCTGATATGTTATTATTTCGAAAAAAA
>BMAC01000655.1:257836-270149 GCA_014905375.1 Phtheirospermum japonicum | reverse complement strand
TGAAACTCTACTCGTTTGCCCATTCTTGACTACGTCCAAACCTAAATACCTCAAAATACCTAAAATAAACATAAAATTAATTAATTATAATTAAAGTACGGTAAAACAAGTTAGAAATAAGAAAATGTGAAAATATGCTCAATCTATCCAACTTTCACCGAAAACAATAACAAAAATGAACTAAAATACTAACTAAATTCAAGACAAATTCATGTTAATCAACTACCCCACGCTTAATTGGTTTGTTCGTCCCCAAACAAATAATAGTTTCAAAGACTAACAAGTATGAAAATCAGTCCAAGCAATGAGTCGTGTCGTGCTACATACATAATTTTGAAAATATAGATACAAGTCACGCAACTTCAAACACTCAACCCTTATTACATTGTCGCTCCAAAATCAAAATTCATGCATCCTCTCAAAAGGGAAATATATATGGGTGTTCGCTCAAAGCACTTAAGAATTTTCTACGTGGGACGTGTATATGCTCAAATCATTCAAATACAAGTACAATAAACAAGAACCGAAAATCAATCTCTTTTCAATTGCAAATTAAGTGTGTTATCGAACTAAGAATCGGAAAAGGTCTTTCGGGTTGTAATGTAAGGCTCTTTGGACGGGTATGGAATATATAAGTCGTGTGGCTAAATAACTCACCCAACCTAATCTAATCACGAAGAAATTTGCTTCACCTCATTCAAAAATAAAAAAACCTCACTAAACACTCATAACGTAGCCTTTTGAATATAGGCTATTTCTCAACTCGTAACTCTAACCGACTTGAAACTCAAAACCACTTAATCACAACTCTTTTGCCTTTTAAACGTAAGGCTTCATAAAATAAAATAACTCAAGCCTTTATTAGCGCGTAGGCAATGACTAACAAAAATTCACCAAGACTCACCATCCTTATTTTTCTTCTTTATTTTATTTTATTTTTTTATTTCCCCKTTTTATTCTTTTTATGGGGTCTTTATTATTTTTTTTTCTTTTTGTTTTCGGATGGTGGTCATACAAAAATTCATAAAAATCATAAATTCCTAACAAAATTTCCTAACAAAATTTTCCAAAACACTAATAACCAAGAAAAATAGCGAACTCCTACCCCACGCTTTTAATGGGTTAGTAGGGGTTGACTCAAAAATAAAATCACTCATGGCTATAGGCATGGATTATTTGGCTATGATTGGCTCATTCAAAATTTATAGTGGCTAAAAAAATATATGAATATGGCCGGAAATAGAGTTTTATATGTGCCTTAACCTCATTTTCAAAGTCAACTACACACAGCGGTATCAAAGAGATATCAAGACTAAAACTTATTCAAGCACATGCAATGATGATAATCACTCAGGCTACTCACTGGCTTTTTGCATGAAAAAGTTTTGAATTGACGCTGCTTTTAAGGTTTTGCGAAATCAATTGCGTCCAAGTACCATTTTACAATATATAAATAATAATTTTGAAAACTTTATGCACTTATACATGCTCAAAGATAAGAACCTCAAATCAAACTTAATTAACTTCGACAGGCAAGCCATACAAACACAATATCGCGCGGGAATAGCAATCAATCACATAAAAAAAATTTCAAATTGCATAATTTTCAAATATAAATCATACTCAACCATCCCCCCCTCTAAAAACTCGGCAATCCCCTGATTGCCATAAATGAGTATAAGAAAATAAAAGCAAGGGAGAAAAAGAATAAGAAAACATCCATGAAAATAGTTGAGCTTCTCCAAAAAGCACTTGTGTAATCATCTTTCGTCTCCAATCGCGTGAACTAAAATGTCTTGAATAAAACCTATAAAGACAAATCAAACGAACAAAACAAATTAACTAGTAAAAATAAAAGAAAACCAATACTTGGGTTGCCTCCCAAGAAGCGCTTGTTTAACGTCGAAAGCTCGACGTCTTCTACGGACGATGCTATCCCAGATCCAGAAATAAGTGACGATCGTGCCACGCCTTAGTGTTCTCCAAGAGTACATTTAGGCAATTTAAATCACCAAGGCGAGCACGGAAAGCAAGTCGTAGAACAAAAACTTCAATTCGCTTCGTAGGTCGAAAAAGCGAATAATTGATCACCACGAACATATCAAAAGTAAATTGTGGCATAGGGTGATCCTCTACTTCCTTAAAAACTAGGGAATCCGTCGAACAAACGGCAAATCCCTCGTACACTCCGAACTTCTTCAAATCTTTAGCATCTCCCTCAACACCCTGAAAAAATATTAAAATCTATATAATGACATAGGGGAGGGAAATTTTGCTTGATTACCTCAACCACCATCTCATTCTCATCCTCGATCATGGGTGGCTCGATAAGAGGCTTGATCATCGCATCTTTCTCGATAAATTCGTCCACCACCTTTTCTACATCGATCGGGAGATTCAATTGGTCGTATTTTGTCGGGAAAGTAATTAATTCATCGCGTTACTCAATGGAATGGGCGATCGAAGTGCATGACGCCAATTGAACGGTGGTTCATCGTACGGATAATACATTTTTATTTTTTTTTATTTAAGAAAAATTAATATTTTTGATTTTTTTTTCGAAAAATAAATATTTTTAAATTAAAAATATTATTTTCGAATTTTTTTTATTTTAAAAAGAATTTTTTTTTTTACGAAAAACGGTTTGATAAATCTTGGGTTTTGATTGTAGACGTACCTTGCAAACACAACACTCAACGCACAAGATTAAACGCACCGGTGGAAAATAATAAAAACAAATAAAATGAAAATCACAATTAAATATTAAGAGATAAACGAAACAAAAATAAAAACACAAATAAGGATAACGAAGAGCAAACACAAAATTCACAACCTTTAGTTTTCCCCGGCAACGGCGCCAAAATTTTGATTCGAACTTTTGTGTACCTACTTTTAAAATATTTGTCAATTATTCAAAGCTCGCTCGCAAGAGTACGAGTTCGCATGTAGGTTGGTAAGTTGAACCGAGTCGATCTCTCGAGGAAAACTAGATTCGGAAGAGTTTCTTGTGTTTGTCGTTCACGAATAAGAAATAAGATAAAATCCTAATCTAAACACATGAAATCGAGAATTTAATTTAAACGAAGAACAATTAAATTTAAGGTTTTTGAAAAGATTTTGAAAACAAGGGTTCTAGAGCTTCGAATCGTTTCCACGATCTATTGGGATAAACCCAATTGATGGTCACGACGATTCTAGGCTCTAGACCCATAGATCTAGCCAATCAATATCATCGTAAACCCAACACAATCATCATCATACTCAAGATCCATAGAAATCATCATACATGGGGGGGGGGGGGGGGGGGGGGGTAGAATTTAATTAATCTAATTAAATTATATTAAACGAAAGTAATTAAAGACTTACAAATTAAACTATGATGAACAGCAGCGTTTCGGTGTCGAGATCTTGAATCTAAGCTATCTAATCTATCTAAGAACTAATCTAAACTAATCTTAAGCTAGAGATTTAAAACTAAGAAATTTAAAGAGAAACTAAGAAAATAAAATGGCACTCTTGGGGTTGTCAACCCCGAAAAGGCCTTAGAAACCCTAGGAATAATGTGTATTTTCGAATGTGAGGGGTGGGGGGTATTTATAGGTGTAGGTGGCTTAGAAAAGGGGTCAAAATTACGGTTTCCGCCCCTTTTAGAACGTTCAGCACTTTCCATGCCGGTTGGGCCCAGAGACATCCCTTCTAGAAGGCCCAGCATCAGGAGGTGCTGCCAGCCCATCTTTCTATACCGGTTGGGCCGAGCGACAGCCCTTCTAGAAGGCCCAAAACTGTCATTTCTTCAAATCGCGGCCCGTTTTCGCTGAAACTCTACTCGTTTGCCCATTCTTGACTACGTCCAAACCTAAATACCTCAAAATACCTAAAATAAACATAAAATTAATTAATTATAATTAAAATACGGTAAAACAAGTTGGAGATAAGAAAATGTGAAAATATGCTCAATCTATCCAACTTTCACCGAATACAATAACAAAAATGAACTAAAATACTAACTAAAATTAAGACAAATTCATGTTAATCACCGTTACCTCAGCGCTCCTCCTCCAGTCAACGTGGATGAAGTGTTAAACCAGGCCTTTGGAAAAGAGGCCGATCAAGAAGAGGACGACCTAGAGGAGGTACAACCAGTGCAAAGGTCTTTAAAAGGAAAACGTCCCCTCCAGCCTGCTGTCAAGAGTCCAAGCTCACCAATCCAAAAACGCCGTCGCCTCTGCAAAACATATGATGCGACCTCTTCTATCTCTCCAGACCTGGGCAAAGGATTGGCCTAGTGTGACAACGCCAAAGAAATCCAAGCCTTCCTCCATGAGCGAATAACCAAACAAGTGAGTAATTAAACTTTCCATCCTTATTAAAACGATACTTGCACATCCTCACAATGTTTCATGATACAAGAAATAATCAAACCATGAATCATCAATAACCCCTTGGAGCTAAATCAAGATCGTGTATAAAGAGTAAACATATTAGCTCGCAAAGACACACACATTCATAACATAACAATTCGATAAAGATATGTAAGTCAAACATATCCTTCCCAAACACACAAAACAACAATCACACCCATTAACCATATTAAAAAAAACATGAAATTAATTCGCCAAATTTTATTTATCAGCCCACCCTGAAGGGTAAAATGCCACAACCATCCGCCCCAAAGGGTAACAAAACAACCATCCACCCCGAAGGGTATAAAATAACCACCCGACCTATAAAAACATTGGTTAATGAAACAACTATCTGCCCCGAAGGTTAAAAATACCATATCCGCCCTGAAGGGTAATAAAATAACCATTCGACCTATAGAAGCATCGGTCTGTGAAACAACCATCCTCCCTGAAGGGTAATAAAATAACCATCCGACCTATACAAGCATCGGTTTATGAAACAACCATCCGCCCCGAAGGGTAAAAACACCATATCCGCCCCGAAGGGTAATAAAATAACCATCCGACCTATAGAAGCATCGGTTTGTGAAACAACCATCCGCCCCGAAGGGTAAAAACACCATATCCGCCCCGATGGGTAATAAAATAACCATCCGACCTATAGAAGCATCGGTTTGTGAAATAACCATCCGCCCCGAAGGGTAAAAACATCACCAGCCCGCCTTTTAGGCGTAATATTTCTTCAAGTGACACATATTCCAGCTCCGAGGTAAAACCTTTCCTTTTCTATCTTCAAGTATATATGCACTACCTTTATCACTTTGAATGTCCCCATCCAATTTGGCTCCAGCTTCCTAGTCATACGCAGTGCATCAGCCCGCTTCCATACCAAATCGCCAACCTGGAAACAATGATGCTTAACCCGTTTGTTGAAGGCAGCCTGTATCCTTTGTTTATAATGCTCAACCCGGGCTGTAGCCTTATCCCGTATCTCATCAATTGTTTCAATTGCTCCCCGAGCTAACCTTTCATTTTCCTCCGCATTAAATGCTGCTAAGCGCTGTGATCCACCCACTATATCCGCCAAAATGACTGCATCCATCCCATAGACCAGACTGAACGGCGACTCCCCCATGGAAGTTTAGGGAGTTGTTCGATATGCCCATAAGACTGATGCGAGCTCTTCTTCCCAAAGCCCTCCTACCTTTTCCAATCGCAACTTAAGACCTTGCACAATGATACAGTTAGACCTCCACTTGCCCATTAGTTTGGGGGTGCGCCACAGAAGAAAATCGCTGCTTCATACCCATCTCCTTGCACCAATTTTGAATTTTTCGCCCATTAAACTGGGTTCCATTGTCATATACCAACACTCGTGGTACACCGAACCTGCAAAATATATTGTTAAAAATAAAATCCATCCTATGCTGCTCACTTATTCCCGTGATCGCTTCGGCTTCCACCCACTTCGTGAAATAATCAATTTCTACTACCAAATTTTCCTTATTGCCCGGAGTCTTTGGAAAAGGACCTACAATATCAATCCCCCATTGTGCAAACGGGCACGACGAGCTCATAACCATCATCTCCTCGGCCGGTATATGAATAACCGGAGCATGCATTTGGCACTTCTTACATGTTCTCACTAGGTCGCTAGCCATACCTTTCATTCCTGGCCAAAAGAAGCCAGCCCGCAATGTTATACCAACCAACGCCTTTCCCTTCGCATGATTGCCACAATACCCTTCATGCATTTCTTTCAGCACTTCTAATCCCTGTTCCTTAGCTAAACATTTTAGGAAAGGTCCCAAGCGCGACCTTTTGTACAATTCCTCATGTATCACACAGAAGCGAGCTGCTGTTCTGGCCTCCTTTGTTGTCAATCTCTCTGCACCCTCCTTGGCCTTGACGAGAATATCCCATATAGGTTCACGCCAATCATCCTTGATTTCGAGCTCCATAATCTCCTTCCCTTTCTCCACACTGCTATGTTCCAATTCCATCATCGTGATTTTTCGAGTATCATAAGTCCCCAATGCACCCGCTATCCGTGCGAGCTGATCAGCCCGAGTGTTTTCAGCTCGCGGTAAATGCTCCAGTTTAAACTCTTCAAAGCGTGTTGCCTCTTCCCGTAACTTATTCAAGTATACTGCCATCTGCTCTTCCTTAGCCTCAAAAGAACCGTCAAATTGACGAGCTATCAAATGAGAATACGTGTATGCCCATACCCTCTTAGCTCCCAGATCGCCTGCCATTCTGATACCCTGTAACACAACTTCATACTCCGCCTCATTGTTGGATGCCTTATATCCCAAATTAATCGCGAATTCAAAATTCTCCCCTTCCGGGATGGTTAACACAATACCCAGCCCTGCTCCCAACACCATAGTTGAGCCATCAGTATACAATGTCCATGCCTTTACCTCCTCGCCTGCGTCAGATGGGCGTACCATCTCCTGCAAAAAATCTACCAACACCTGCGCTTTGATAGCTACCCTTGGTTCATATACCACGTCGTACTCACTCAATTCTACAACCCACTTCACCAATCTTCCAAAATACATTTGGGTTACTCAAAACCTGCTTAAGAGCTAAATTAGTACGCAACTTTACCCTGTGGCTCAAAAAGTATGGACGCAGTTTCCTTGCATTGAAAATCAACGCAAAACCTCCTTTCTCCAGCTCGGAATATTTTAACTCAGCCCCCCACAACATCCTGTTAATATAATAGATAGGATTTTGTGCACTGGCTTCCTCCCTGATTAGCACCGAGCTCACAGCAACCTCTCCAACTGAAATATATAAGATCAGGTCTTCTCCAGGCATAGGTTTAGTCAACAGTGGTATTTCAGCCAGGTACTTTTTCAACTTCTCAACGCATCCGCTGCTTCTTTTTTCCATTCAAACTTGGAACCTTTCCGAAGTGCCCTGAAAAAGGGGATACCCCTCTCCACCGACCTGGAAATAAAACGGTTGAGGCCCGCAATACGACCTGTAAGTACCTGTATATCACGTACTATGCGGGGATGTGGCATCTCCAGAACAACTCGCACTTTTTCCGGATTAACTTCAATTCCTCTCTCCGTCACCATATAACCTAAAAACTTTACAAACCGCACACCGAACGCACACTTCTTTGGATTAAGCTTCATCCTGTACTGCCTTAGTATAATAAATGTCTTCCTCAAATCCTCCACATGGGATTCTGCTTTCTTGCTCTTGACCAACATATCATCAACATAGACTTCCTTAGTGGACCCCAACAGGTCTTTGAACATTCGATCCACCAATATTTGATAGGTCGCTCCTGCGTTCTTCAGCCCAAAGGGCATGGACACGAAATAATATGTCCCCGTAGAAGTAACAAAGCTCACCTTGGGCTGATCCTCCTTTGCAAGAGGTATTTGGTGATACCCCTGTGAAGCATCCATCATACTCAACATCTCGCATCCTGAAGTGGAATCCACCAACTGATCAACTTGTGGCAAAGGATAATGATCCTTTGGGGCAGGCTTTATTCAGCTCGCAAAAATCCACGCACATTCTCCATTTTTGTCCCGGCTTTAGCACCATTACGACATTAGACAAATACTCAGGGAATTGAATTTCTCTTATATGGCCTGCCTTCAATAATTTCTGTACCTCCTCCTCTATTACATTATCTAGCTCCGGCCTAAACTGCCTCCTCTTATACTTTACTGACCTCACTTTCGGGTCCGCATTTAAATGATGTTGCACGAACTCAGGAGACACTCCTGTTAACTCTTCATCCCTAAAAGCAAAGAAATCCCAAAATCCCCTTAATAACCTTACCAGCTCATCCCTTAACGCTTCAGACATTAAGGTCCCCACCCTCGTAGTGTATTCTGGGCGACCATCTTCTAACGAAATCTCCATTAATTCCTCATGTGGCTGAACAAAATTCTCCTATTTCTTTATTTTTTCGCACTAAGTACTCCTTCTGGAAGATCATCATCCCTCTCGCGTTTATTCTCAATCAACCCTTTCCTAATCGTCATTAGATAACACAACCTTACCACCTGCTGTTCAGAAATAACTTCTCCCACTCTATCCCCTACCGGATACATGATACTCATGTGATAGGTCAATGTTACTGCCTGGAATGCATTGAGGGCAGGTCGACCTAATATGGCGTTATATGCCGACCTCCCCCGAACTATCAAAAACTTCAAACTCTTTCTTGCTTGCAACTCACCCTTCCCTAATATCACTGTCAGTGTCAGTTCTCCTTCAGTAATCACCTGTGCCCCATTAAACTCATATATGGGCGTATTCACAGGTCGCACCTTGGTTTCCAATTTCATTTGCTCAAGATAATCTGTATATATTATATTTACCGAGCTCCCATTATTCACAAAGATTCTGCCGACCTCGTACCCTGCCACCTCAGCTTCGATTACCAATGCGTCATTATGATCCTCCTGCAGCCCACGTCGATCATTGGGGCCAAAAGAGCCAACTATCTGAGGTCGTCAACTCACACTAGTGACCTCCCATGTTTCGAGGCGAGCTGACTTAACATGATTCTTCTATGCATTGTTGGAATCCCCATCTGTTGGTCCACCCGAGATCATGTTTATCCTCCCCTTATTTCTTCTTGGGCCATTATGTCCCTGATTTCCTTGTTGTGGTTGTCTTGCGACCTGTTCCTGAGGTGGATCCCTTGGTGGTGGTGGAGGCAATGGTCGCCCTGGCTCCTTCGGTTCTCTATCCCTTTAAATGACTTCTTTCAGGTGCCCTGCTTTGACGAGTCTCTCGATTTCTTCCTCAAGATGCCTGCATCTCTCCGTGGAATGTCCGTAATTATTGTGAAACATACAAAAGAATTCAGAATTGGGATGAGTAGGGATGGGCGTGTGATCTTTTGGCCACTTTATGTCGTTAGGCACTAAGCGTTCCATGATAGTAAACACCTTAGCCCGTGGGTAGGCCAATGGTGTAAAATTCTCATTCCTCCAGTTTCGCATATCCACTTCCGGCTTTCGGCTAACCGCAGAACTCGGGGTCAGGAGCCCGCGCACTATCCTTCTGGGTTCTCTCCTTAATTCCCTTATAGAAACACTGCCTCCCGTATCCATGACCTTCATACTAAAACGCATCCGATGTTCCTCCTCAGCTTCCTCCACCTGTATGTATTTATGGCATCTTTCCAAAACTTCATCGTATGTTCGTGCTTCCTTTTTTACCAAAGACTTGCGTAAGTCTTCTCTCCTCAACCCATGGTGTAAATCTTCCGCCTTCATCTCATCTGTAGCACTAGGTACTTCCAAAGTGTCATTGGTAAACCTATTAACATATTGCTTCAATGTTTCGTCAGGTCGCTGTACCATAGTAAAAAGCGACTGTGCCGTCTTCACATTCTGCCTCACACTGGAAAATTGTTTCAAGAAGGCAGCTCGCAACACCTGATAACTGGTAATTTTCCCTCTTGGTAATTGATAGAACCAGTTTTGCGCAATTCCTCTCAAAGTAGATACAAAGGCTCGACACGCCACAACATCCGTATAATTATGTAACATCCTTGCATTCCCGAAGAGCTGCAGATGCTCTACTGGATCTGCCATCCCACGATATTGAAACTCTAATGCCTTATAACCTTTAGGCATCGCGGCCTGAAATGTAGTTTTTCGTGGCTTTGAATATATCAAAGTTTCATTTAGCTCGGTTTTTATCGGACTTCAATTCAATCGAGGAATCTATGTGTTTCAAGCTTTGAAAATAAAAGGAAAATGAAAATTAAGCGATGAACCTATCTAAACTAGGCTAGAAAATGAGAATGCAAGTTGGTAGGATGCCTCGTCGGATGCCTTAACATGAAGATGCAAGCAAGTAAAGAAATAAGCAAGAACAAGCATTGTTTCACCAAGTACAAGCATGCATGCACAAGGTACAACTATGCATAAAACTTGAAAAATGTAAATTTACTAAAATTGAAAGCATCAATGTATAGAGCAATAAAATATGACGTGAAAATTCAAAGCTTTAAGGAAAATAACAAGAAATGAAGAGTAGATCTAAGATTAAGCATGAAACAAAGCACAAAAATTTAATTCAAAATAAAGCATGTGTAAAACTCAAAATCAAGACGATCCAAGAGCCGATCTATGATCTAGATGTGTCACTCATCTAGATTCCATAACCAATTCATATGTTTCATCATGAATTCAAGGTGCTAAGGCTAAAAGCATAACATGAAGAACAAGCATGGAAATGAAGAACAAAGCATGGAATTAAAGCATAAAACATGAAATTGAAAGGAAACTTACTTGAATTAGGAAATGAAACAAAGCTTGAATGTAATTGAATCAAAAGTAACAATCCAAAGGAGTATTTGGATTCTTCTTAGGCTTACAAACCCAAGGAGGTGCTTGAAATTAAATCTAAATCTAGAGAAAGAAATTACATCAAAGCTTGAAATTGAATCTAAAAACCTAAGAGAGAGAAATTGAARCTAAGAGCTTGGAGAGAGGATTTATAATCCCAAACCCATGCTTGGGTTGGGATAAAATGAGAGGTATTTTACAAAATGAGAGTTGTAGTCAATTTATACTAATTTTAATTGGGTTTAAATGGGCCAAATTAGCCAAAAAGGCTTGAAATTCCTGGGTTTGACCAAGTTTGACCCAGAGGCACCTTCCTAGACCCTTGGCTAGATTTTTGGCAATTTTGGCTCGATATGGCTTGAGATGGCTCGACCATGGCTTGATGTGGCTCGGCCATGGCCGAGCCTGGGCGCTGCTGGGTGCAGGTGGCCGGCAGGCTGGGGCCTGGGCGTGGGAACTGGGCTTGGGCTGGGCGCTAGGCTTAGGCAATGATGGGCGGGCATTTAGGCAAGCGTCTGGGCTTAGGCGATGATAGGCAGGCACTTAAGCACGAAAACAGGCGAGATCGTGAGGGAGCTGGCCGGGCATTGTTGGCAGGGCTTGCGGGAGTTGCGCGCGCCATGCGCACGGGCGCTGCGCGCGTTGGCTCGGCAGGCGCGCGTTGGGCGCGCGGGAATGCTGCTAGGCACGGGTTTTGGCGAGAAATCATGCCTGTTTTCGCGCCAAGCATGTTGGCGTAAGAATAGGCCATCCTAGGCGAAGTTAGGCCAGCATTCCAGAAAGTTTGCCCATTTTGGAGCATCTTGGCACCTATTTAGGCTAGGCTTGAATTTTTGATCTCCATACCTTAGCTTGATTTCAAAGCCTTAAGCCACCTATTAAATGAGAATTTTAAATATCAAAACCCAAGAATTACACCAAACCTTAAGGTAATTGAACCAATTGACCCATTAAAATATAATTTTAACAAGAAACATGAAAAACAACAAAAATAAGAAAAACAACCTAAAAACCTAATTAATAGACTTAAAAACCGCTAAAAATCAATATAAAACCCTAATTAAAAATACGATAAAAATACCAAAATTACATGCAAAACAACTACCCCACACTTATCGGTTTGTTCGTCCTCGAACAACGAAAAGAATCGAGAATGTACATGCAATGAGAATTATGTGAAAAGAAAAATCCTTATGCTTATCCTTATTTATATAATGAAAGTATCAACAAAAACTCGCTATCGTCAAGCATTGCTCGTATTACTCTTTCTCAAATGCAAGCCTAATCGATGACTTCCTCACAATGAGCACCTACTTATGTATGTCGATGTCCAGACACCGTGACCGATGAGACGCGGTCCACATACACTAAGTACTAGTCTTAACGGGAAAGGCCTGTATCCTCATTATGGCGTAATCCTATGACTAGGAACAAGTTCGATGAGTTACATTACGTGCTAGATATCTCACGGTTCTGCTAGACCAATCCACCGTAATAAAGTAATTTCATCAGGACCATACCTATGAAACTAGCATGGGACAAAAGATATGGAATGCCAATAGGTAT
>BMAC01000655.1:236626-247188 GCA_014905375.1 Phtheirospermum japonicum | reverse complement strand
ATGGAAATTTTGAGGGTGTTCGCTCAATTCGCTCAAGTGTATATAGGACGTGTATACGCTCGAATCGGACAATGCATGCAAAAAGATATTATTACGAATAAAAACCCGATTGTATTGCAAGAGAATGGTCAGACCACAGCTACAAGTTGGCTTGTCGGTCACCCTATTCTAACACTTTATCCTTAAGCGCTAACAAGGCGCTCGTCTTGGGTACCAAGTCAATGGGCTTCACCCACTTGCTTTTGGACATTACGAACATCAAGCCCTCCAATAGCAACCTTGTAACACCCGAACATCAATTGCATATTTTTATATTTCTATTTATCTTCATGCATTAAAATATAATTTTAGTCCCAAGTTCGTCACCGTAAGCGATTTTATATTTTATTTTAAATAATCTAAGAACTCTATTTTAAAAGAATTGATAGTTAGTTTACCAAATACATTATATATCTCGACTTTTAAAACTATTATAACTTATTAATATTTTATTATTTAATTACTTATTATTTTAACAATCCTAATCCTTTTAGGAATAGGATTGACCTTAAGTATATATATAAAAACGAAACCCTCAATTCCATTCTTTCACAAGTCTTTTGCGTTGCAAGAAAAAACATAAGTTTAAAGTCCTAGTTTTATAGAATTTGTCTCAATGAAATTACACAACATATCGCCACTACCCAAACCACCACCCACGCCATCTCCGCCGTCTGCAGCCCCAGTTTCTGGTCACCACCTCCACCAACCTCCATCATCGACACCAACCCCAAACAAATTATCGGCATTAACCCCAAATAAAATTCTCGACCGAATCCATCATCAAACCTTAACCCAGGCCCGAAGCCAACACAAACCAACACCACAACGCCAATCGGACCCCTGCCCAAACCCAAACAGTGACAAATTTTCCGGCCAAACCACCACCTGCAGCCACCTAAACCCATCACCACCAAACCCAAAACGACAGCCCGATAAGAACCCATATCACTCGAATCCAATTTCTGAAACCGACACCAACTCCACGAGAACCGGCCGAGGAACCTGCCGAACCATCACCACCCCAACACCAACCGCCGTTCACAATCCGGCAAACCCAAAATCCAAACCCCACAAACCGCCACGATCCGAAACCCAGCGGCCCCACTTATTGAATCGTTTCCGCCTCGCAGACGCCCCACAGATGCCGCCGTTTCCTTTTGCCGAGCCACCGCCATGGAGGAATCAGAGGCGAAGGTCCTCGCCGTCGCTGATTTCTGGTTATGGGAAGAAAATCAGCCACGCCTAGGGTGAGGCGTCGCTGTCTCCCACTGCGGGTAGTCGCCGGAAACAACCACTCGGAGCTGCTACAGGTCGCCGCCGCCCGATTTCGCCGTCGCCATCGATGCCAGTCGGTCGGTGTTGTGCTGCTCCATTTCTGAATTTGGATGGAGAAGAAAGGGAGAGGAAAAGAGAGAAACGGGACTGAGGAGTAAAATGGGGCTGGGTTCCTCTCCTTTTATACCTGGCCACTTTTACAGAATTCCAGATTGAACCTAGAAGACTATCTCCCTTTGACTTAAACCCCAAGCTTCTGTTATCCTTTCAGTTTAAACCCCAACTTACCAACAACCCCAAATTTAGCCCTCCAACTTTTGGAAACATCGATCCAACCCCAATTAAACTTATTAAACTTCAATTATGTCCAGTACTATTCATTTTGATATTATTTGTTATAATAATATGTATTTTGAATATATGTATATATTAATATTTCAAAATTTATTTAACTATATATATACTAATTAAGTATATTTTTAAAATGATTAGGTGACGAGAAATACGGGACATAGGATACAACCACGTGCATTTCACTCAACTTTCAACGACTTTATTTACGAGGTAGGGACCACCGACTTGTCTTATGTTAAATTCTATGTGCTCAAATCTGTGTGCAATGTATATCATGAAATTCGATGTTTATAAATTAATATAGCCGTGGACCGCAAAAGTTGTCCGTGACCGGGGAAAAGGGTCATCGTGCTTAACCCAGCGTGCTATATCCAATGATTAAAACCAGGGGCCTAAAGTGCCTATGACCGGGGAAAAGGGTCATCGGGGAAACCCGCCGCGTTTTAGCTGCAGTCAACTGTCTTCGATGTTAATATTATGAATTCTATGGTTAAATGTGCTATTTTCGAGTTGTATGATTTTGCATGAGGTATGTCGGTGTAACTATTGAGTACGTTGAGCTCATCCCAAATCAACAACATTTTTCTTTCAGGTACAAATGAAGGTATCGAGTGAATGGGAGACGAGGAATGGAATAAAACTCTTGATGTTGGTTTATGTTTTTCGAAATTTTGTTTTTATGTTTTAAATAAAAGTCGTACTTCAAACAAATGCTACTTTAACTATCAATTTTAATTGATAGCATTTTGGTTATTTATATTATTATTTTCCGCTACGTAATTTTGAACATTTTATAAAATTCTCTATTCTTTTTTAATTTTTCAATTAGATTTACGTAACGCCAAATATACTTTATTATATTTTAAAATACCAACTATATATTTATTTTATCGAAATCGGGGCGTTACAGGGTGGTATCAGAGCCAAGGTTTTGATTGGTTCTGTAGACTCGACTTGTTTAAAAACAAAGAGATTTAATAGTTTTTATTCCCCCTCATTGAACATTCATTGATATCCTCAAGGTACGAAAATTCATTGCAAGTATTCAAGTATTTAACTAATACCATGTTATTTCATGATTACATTCCATTTGGGTATATTTTATGATTTTTGGTTCGATTGCTCTCCAAGACATAAAGATTTTCATTAGTTGTGACCTTTCAGAGGTAGATACGATGGGGTCATTTTGTTGACCAAATATAGTTTGTGGCTCTTGGCTAAAGAAAATGCAATTTTACAACGTATATTGAGATTTCATGATTTATCTGAAGTTAAAAGCACTGGAGTAGAGGAACCCTTAGAAGTTGGTTTACCATCCGGAAACGTGATGATCACAAACTTGATGGATAAGAGAGTGAAAATCAATGTAGGAGGAAAGAATCTTGAGGCTGACTTGTATGTGATCGAAATGAAAGATTTCGACTTGATATTAGGAATGAACTGGCTCACGAAATATCAGGCGAAGATACAATGTCATGAATGAGAAATAACTTTCAATCTCCCTGAAGGTGGAGAGATCAAGTTCTATGGAGCTAAGACTAAAACGGTGCCACAAGTGATAACAGCAATGAAGGTCATAAAGCTGTTGAACAAAGGGGGATGTGAAGGTTTCCTGGTGAATTTGGTTAGCAATCCAGCGGTCGAGGTAATGCCGCTCGAAGTGCCCATCGTTCGAGATTTTAAGGACATCTTCCCGGAAGAGTTACCAGGATTACCGCCCAGTCGTCAAGTCGAGTTCGCTATTGAATTGATACCAGGGGCAGCACCCATCTCAAAGGCACCATATAGGATAGCACCGAAGGAACTACACCAACTAAAGGCACAAATCCAAGAGTTATTGGATTTAGGTTTTGTCCGACCGAGTGTTTCACCGTGGGGAGCACCGGTCCTCTTTGTTAAGAAGAAAGATGGGTCAATGAGAATGTGTATCGATTATAGAGAACTTAATCGACTCACAATAAAGAACAAGTACCCGTTACCTCGAATCGAAGACTTATTCGATCAACTAAAAGAAGCAAGAGTCTTCTCTAAGATTGATTTAAGGTCGGGGTATCATCAATTGAAGATCAAAGAGAGTGACATTTCGAAGACTGCTTTTAGAACGAGATATGGACACTACAAATTCGTTGTGATGCCTTTCGGGCTAAGCGATGCTCCAACAGCATTCATGGACTTGATGAATAGGGTTTTCCACCCCTACTTGGATAAGTTCATCATAGTTTTCATCGATGACATCTTGATTTATTCGAAGAATCAAGAAGAGCACGAAGAACACTTACGAATAGTGTTGGAAACGCTTCGCAATGAGAAGTTATATGCGAAGTTTAGTAAGTGTGAGTTTTGGATAGACCGGGTAGCGTTCCTTGGTCACATCATCATTGCTCAAGGGATAGAAGTGGATCCATCTAAAGCTGAAGCCATTAATGGATGGGCCACTCCCACAAATGCGAGTGAAGTTCGTAGTTTTCTGGGTCTAGCAGGCTACTATCGGAGATTTATCAAAGGATTTTCTAAGATAGCCATGCCGATGACTCGACTTACGAGAAAAGGGGAAAAGTTCGTGTGGATCACGAAGTGCGAGGAGAGTTTTTAAGATCTGAAGAAAAGGCTCACTTTCGCTCCTATCTTGACAATTCCCGAACCAACAAAGGACTTCGTTATTTATAGCGATGCGTCGAAACAAGGTTTAAGTTGTGTCTTGATGCAACATGGGAAGGTAGTGGCCTATGCCTCACGACAACTCAAAACCCATGAGACGAACTACCCTACGCATGACTTAGAACTCGCAGCTGTAGTTCATGCTTTAAAGATCTGGAGACACTACTTGTATGGAGGCAAATGTGAGATCTTTACCGACCATAAGAGCTTGAAGTATTTGTTCACTCAGAAGGAGTTGAATATGCGTCAAAGAAGATGGTTGGAATTGGTTAAGGATTATGACTGCACCATTAACTACAAGTTGGGAGTCACTGTGAATCTTGAGATTTCTGATCCCCATGGAGGATGCTGTTTCGAGACCAGCTAAGAGGGCTTCATATTCGGCTTCATTATTGGTCAACGAGAATTTGAAACGGACCGCCGAGCAGAAAGGCACTTTCTCGGGGCTGATCAGCACTATCCCCGCACCAGCTCGGCCGGTAGTCGACGATCCATCAATGTATAGGTGCCATTGTTCGGCCTCTGCTGGGACGAATTCGACGGCTGGTGTGAACTCGGCTATGAAGTCGGCAAGGGCTTGTCCTTTGATCGCTGTTCTTGGTTCGTAAGTTATATCAAACTGTCCGAACTCGACAGCCCATTTGATCATTCTTCCGGATGTGTCGGGTCGGTGCATGATCTGCTTCAGAGGGAAGCTCGTCAACACAATTATTCGGTGCTCGAGGAAATAAGGGCGCAGCTTGCGCGAGGAAATGATGAGAGCATAAGCGAGTTTTTCCATGGCTGAATATCTTAGCTRGGCATCGTGCATGGCATYGKTRGCATAYTATACTGGATGTTGTCCMAGCTCATCAGATCGTACGAGTGCCGAACTYACTGCTACTGCCGAGATCGCCAAGTAGAGATAGAGAGGCTCCTCCTTGGTTGGTTTTTGCAAGGTCGGCACATTTGCCATGCAGTTCTTCAATTCTTCGAAAGCTATCTGGCATTCTGGTGTCCATTTAAAGCTCTTACTCTTCTTGATTGCTTCGAAAAATGATTCACACTTGTCTGTGGACCTGGATATGAATCGACTCAGGGCGGCCATCTTGCCGGTAAGGCTCTGCACCTGTTTCACACTTCGAGGAGGTTCTAGCTCGGCTATCGCTCAAATTTTTTCTGGGTTGGCTTCAATGCCTATTTGACTCACCATGTATCCTAAAAATCTTCCAGACCCGACTCCGAAAGAGAATTTCTTGGGGTTTAACATCATTCAGTAAACACGTAAAACAGAAAACATTTTATTAAGATCATCGATGTGATTGGAGGAGTACAAAGATTTGACGAACATGTCGTCTACATATACTTCCATCGTTTTCCCTATCATACTAGCAAACATTTTATTGACAAGACGCTGATAAGTAGCCCTCGCATTCTTCAGGCCGAATGGCATCATGGTATAGTAGTAGAGGCCTCTTGCTGAGTAGAATGACGTGTGTTCCTGGTCACCCGGATGCATCGGGATTTGGTTATAACCAGAGTAGGTGTCCATGAAACTCATTAGCTCATGTCCAGCAGTAGCGTCGACCATATAGTCGATGTGGGGGAGTGGATAGCTGTCTTTGGGGCATGCCTTGTTAAGGTCCGAGAAGTCAATGCATAGTCGCCACTGCCCTGTTTTGTTTCTTGACGAGCACAGGGTTAGATACCCAAACTGGATACCTGACTTCTCGAATGAATTTGTTATCTAGCAGCTTGATAACCTCCAACTCCAGAGCTTCGTATCGGTCTGGGCCGAGCTTCCTTCTCTTCTGGATTACCGACCTGACGTTTTTGTCGATGTTGAGTCGGTGACAAGCTTGCTCCGGGTCGATCCCCTGCATGTCAACATGCGTCCAGGCGAACACATCCTGGTTTGCCTTCAAGAAATTGATATGCTAGGATCGGATGGGCTCTTGGAGATCGTGGCCGACCCGGAGCAATTTGCTTGGGTCAAGCTCATCGACCGAAACCCAATCTAGGTCTTCCACTGGCTCAGCATGAGTGGCCTTTCTCTTTAAGTTCATCTTTCGAGGGTCCAGCTCGTCCTCCCCTTCTTTCAGCTCGGCCTTCTTAACTCGGTAGACTTTTACTGACTCTCTCATCGGCTCTTTACCTGGGCGCCGACCACTATCCCTTTCCCAATCGACCTCGGTCGGGTCGGCCTCGACAAAGATTTTTTCTGGTGGTGCCATCTTTGTTTTGTCAGCTTTTTCTGTGCTCAGGCCAACCTCCATTGCGTCGACCTCTGTGTTCGACTCCTATTCCTGACCTGGTTCTGGCTCGATTCTGCTCGACACGGGAACTGGGTGGTCGACTTCGGACACAAGGTTTAGTTCATTGACCTTCGTTGTGTGTTCCTCTTCATTTGCAGGTTTGGGTTCATCCGGCTCTTCAATGATTATGTCCTTCAAAATCAAACTGTCGGGCTCATCGCCTTTCATCTCCTCAGTCAACCCTTCTCTTCTCGATAGTTCGACCATGTTTATCTGCTTGGGCCTGATCGACCAACTGCATTCTCGAGCCGCTACCTGATCACCTCTGTGTTCGCATTCTCCGAGGGAGCCTGGGAACTTAATCGAATAGTGGTATACTGACATTGCTCCTCTGAGATCATACAGAGCTGGTCTACCTATGAGGTCATTGTAGTCGCTTGGAACGTCAATCACTTTGAAAGTTGAGAGAATCGTTCTCTTCTCCTCACCCGTGCCGAACTCGACAAACAGCTTCACCCGAAACAGAGCTTGCACATAGTTGCCACTTATCCCTCTAATTCTATCATCGCACGGCTCGACATATTCTCTGGGTACCCTCATTCTTCGGTAGGCAGTTAAGTAAATTATGCTTGTATATGCGCCGGGATCTACGAGCACTCGATGTGTCCGGATCCCCAGGATGGGTACGGTGATAACAAGAGCATCAGAGTGGGGATGGTCTAGTGGAGCTGCGTCTGATTCATGGAAGGTGAAGGATGACACTAGCTTATCCTCTTCATCAGGCTGGTCGTCAAAATGAAAGATGTCGGACCTTATGACTTTTGTTTTCTGAATACAGTTCCTTGCCTCCCTGACCAGGGTCTTCCTTTTTTGATTTGACACTTCCTCCACTGCTCGGCTGGTGTTGATGAAGGTCAAGATTTCTCTCTGCCCTCCAGCTCCGTTTGGCGGGGGTGGAGGTGGCTGATTATTGCCTCTTCTTTCCTGCCGAGCTTGGTGGTTCTTGGAGAAAGGCAGCAGGTTCCTATCGTCGCAGACCTTGATCAAGGCGTGGACCAGGTCGTGGAATTCCTCCGTGTTGTGCCCTATCGATCCATGATACCTGCAAAATCTCTTTTTGTCGAACAGGGAAGGGTCTTTTTTGATTGGCCGAGCAGGGGGGAGGATGTCCAAATATTTAATCCGTTCAAAAATTGTGGCAGCTGCCATTAAGTAGACCTCATTGTACTCGGCGAGGAGGTCAGAATGCTTTTCTTGAAGAAATTTCTTCGTGGTCACTTGAGGACTCGGGTTCTTGTCGCTTTGTCGAGTAGGCTTATGAATTTATGGAAATGAGATGACCGGGGCAGCCATGTTCTGTTCGGCTGCGATCTGAGATGCGGCCAGCGCCAGGAACTCTTGGAAAGTTTGAGGATCCTGTTAGTTATTGATCCATTTGAAGAACGAGTTGTCAGATAATCCGTTCTGAGCTAAAATCAGTAAAGCTTCATCACCGCAGGGCTGGGACTCAGAAACTTGCTTCGTGAACTGAGCTATATAGCTCTTCAGCGATTCATTCGGCTGTTGGACGATGGTGGCGATGGACCTTTTTGGTGCAACTGAAGCTTTGGAAACCATAAAATGTCCTCGAAACGAAGACCTCAGTTGGGGCCATGAGCAGATAGAGTGGCACGGCAGTGATCGATACCATCTTAACGGGGCTTCATCTAGTGTCATGGAGAACATTCGGCACCTGTATGTGTCAGATGCGCCGAGCATATCCATGTAGTTCTGGTAATGGCTTAGATGCGAATCAGGGTCGCTGCTCCCCTTATACAGAGCGATTGGGGGGATTTTTAGCTTTCCCTCCAGTGGTTCGGAGAGGATCTGGATAGACAGGGGGGACTCATCGTCACACGCCGATCTGGTCAGGACTAGTCGTCAGATCGGATATGTGGGTTGGACCTGGGGGGTGACCTGCTTGGCCTCGAGCTCAGCAATCCTTTGCTTCAACTGTTTGAGCTCTGCCAAATCCTCTTTTGGCTTGCGTGGGATACTCATGGCAATGCTCTTGCTGTTCGCCGACCTCTCGTGATGTTCTTCTTGTGCTTTGCTGGCTGGCTTCCCGAGCCAAGCAAAGACATTCTGGGGGGAGGAGAATGTGAGGCGACGTGCGATGAGAGGTCTCTCGGGCTTGCTCTTAGCATTTAGCTCAACTTTCTCTAGCTTTCTTTTCCCGTCTTTTCTTGCTATCTTACGAGCTGGGTCCGACTCCGAATGCCCTTCCAGGAGGTCGACATTCTTGGGGTTGCCGACCACAATCTCTGGAGTCAAGATTGATTTCGCCGCTCTCTTCATCATTTCTTCGAACTCCTTGGCAAAGGTGGGGTGCTGCATGAATGACCTCACCTGTTCAGGGTCGAGCTCATTTGGGCCCGACTGGACAGTCTTTTCTTGCCGTTCTTTTGCAGGGTTTCGTCTTGAGCTTTCTGATGGGTCCATAACGACGAACAGAGTCAAAAAACTTCATTCCTCTCTTTTTTTTTAAAAAACAAACCTCAACCACGAATAAGGTTGACGACCAGTAGCTCGCGAGAAAACAAAAATCAAAAACACATAAAACAGGAAACGAAAACAGGACGAGCTGGTCGAGCGAGTGGAACCGTAGATCACAAGAGACCTTCTTCTAGCGCCATTTTGTTTAGACCAAGAGTAATCTAAATCATTAAAACCAAGAAAATAAGCAGTTCAGCAATAGGAAAATAGAAAACCAAAAATGGGAAAAAGTGTTTGACTTTTATTCCTAAAAAATTAGGTCGGATTGGCCTTAACCGGATCCTTGTACAAGGTAGTTTTCTGAATACAAGCCTTTCTCTCTCTAACTCTCTATGTATTTGTCTCTCTAGCAGATTGGGGGATCCTTTCTCTCTCTCTTGGAGAGGCTATTTATAGTTTTCCTTCCAAACCCTATTTGGACATGTGTCACCACCTGAGTGCACCGACTTACTTGGCCAATAAGCCAATCACAAAAACCCTAACCCTAATTAGACACTTGGCGTTTTCTCATTGGTTGCATATCCCTTTCAGAGTCAGAGAATAAAGCCTTGATCACATCTCTTCCGCCGCCTCAAATCCGACCTCGGACCGTCTTCAGGTCGAGCCGACCTTCCCTCATGGCCAATCAGTTTTGGGTTGAACCGTCCTTATCCTTCGAACATACTCCCAACTGGAATAAAAGAACGAATAGACCTAACCTCCCTTTGTGAGTGTCAAACCAAACTGGAAGATTCACGTGACCCTTCCGGACGAACTGGCTGAACCCAGGGTCGATCACCTGACGATTTTGGGTATCGAGTCGATCCAGCTCATCAGGTCCAACTCAACCGTAGTTGGCAGTCTTCAGAACCAAATCGACCTGACCTGCTATGTCGAACTCGAACCTGCTCGGCAATTTTTGGGACCAGTTCGACCTGGGTGAGCCTTGGAGCTTGACACTGACCAGGAGAGCGCGCGCCTGTTCGGCACAGCGAGAGGCTGCTCGGCAGGTTAGCGCGTCAGGTCCCGCGAGGTGTGCGAGGTGCTCAACACATTATGCTCCTGGTCGGCAGGTTAGCGCGTCAGGTCCCGCGAGGTGCTCGACACAATATGCGCCTGGTCAGCACTTGGTCGGCGCCTTGGCTCTCACCAGGCGCAAGGTGCTCGGCGGGTACCTGCTCCTGGTCGGCACTTGGTCGGCGCCTTGGCTCTCACCAAGCGCGAGATGCTTGACGGGTGCCTGCTCCTGGTCGGCGCCTAGTCGACACTTGGGCCTTGTCTTGGCGCAAGGCGCTCGGCGGGTGCCTGCTCCTTCTCAGCGCCTGGTCGGCACTTGGGCCTTGCCTGGCGTGAGGCGCTCGGCGGGTGCCTGCTCATGGTCGTCGTGCAGTGCTTGGCAGTGTTGCCGAGCACCTGCTCGGTGCTTGTGTGCGCCTATCAGGCATCACTGGGTGTTTTTTATCTCATCAACTTGAGATGACCCGG
>BMAC01000655.1:216359-231078 GCA_014905375.1 Phtheirospermum japonicum | reverse complement strand
AATCGATCGTGGAGACGATTCTAAAGCCCTAGACCCCGTTTTATTAATCTTTTAAAAGTTGAATTACATTATTAAAGCTTTTATTAACTTTAGTTAAGTTCTTGCAAAGAGATTGATGCTCTCTTTGCAAGTACGGTTTTCAATCGTTCGTAGAATTAATCATCTTTAGATATTGAAATTTTCAAAACAAAAACCCCTTTGTCCGCGTGTTTAGCGTAGCTTTTTATTATTTTCTCATTCGTATAAACAAACACAAGAATAACTTCCGATTAGTCTTCCCCGAGAGATCGACTCGAGTTAACTTGCCAGTCTACAAGTGACCCCGCTCTCTTGCGGGCGAACTAAAACCCTTTCAAAAGTAGACGAGCACTGTTTAACTGGATTTTAATTTTGAAAGGAATACAAAAGTTCGGCTCAGTGAGCTAGGCCACCATTCTAGAAAGTTTGCCCATTTTGGAGCATCTTGGCACCTATTTAGGCTAGGCTTGAATTTTTGATCTCCATGCCTTAGCTTGATTTCAAAGCCTTAAGCCACCTATTAAATGAGAATTTTAAATGTCAAAACCCAAGAATTACACCAAACCTCAAGGTAATTGAACCAATTAACCCATTAAAATATAATTTTAACAAGAAACACGAAAACAACAAAAATAAGAAAAACAACCTAAAAACCTAATTAATAGACTTAAAAACCGCTAAAAATCAATATAAAACCCTAATTAAAAATACGAGAAAAACACCACAATTACATGAAAAACGCGGCCTGCAACATATCATCCGAAAAGGGTTGCCCTTTATCTTCATCGAGTTTCTCTCCTTCCAATCGTTTTTGCAATTTTAGCAAGGCCTCCCGCATCTCTCTAAAAGCCTTATTCCCTGGCCCGACCTCATTCTCACCGTTCCCCTCACGGTATCCTCTCTGACTCTTGCGCATTTTATCTCGGGATTCGCCATCCGTACCTGAGGTTTGCGTTCCACTCTCGCTGGTATGCTTATTATGTAGGCGATCTCGACGCTTGTGATGGTCCCATTTTATCCTCACTCCCTTCCCCTTTTTACGCTCATACCTAGGAGCATGAGACTCCGTGGATGAGGTAGAGCTGGAAGAATCCTCATGCTTTCGCTTACTCCGGCCTTTTCCTCCATGAGAAGATCTCCTAGACAGAGACCTCCCGCTTTGTTTTGTCTTCCTGGTTATCGATTTCTCTTCCTGTTCGCCGTCCAATCCAGCGACCTTCTTCTTTAAAGTACCCAGCTCGCCTGCTAGGTACTTTTTCAGTTCTTCCTATCTTTCCAGAGGTACGAAATCCATAAGCCCGTCCAAGAATCCTTTTTTAATTTGGCAGGGCTTATCCTTAGGTAAATCCTTCCATTCCTTCGTTCCTATATGAATTACTTTCTGCTGTACAACCTCCGGCGTCTTCGCCTCCAAATCCTCTGCCGGTTCCTTTCCATCACGCAGCTTTGGGGAGGGTGGCGGTGTGCCTCCCAAACTTTGAACTGTTGGTTCCGCCTGAGGAGGCATTTGTCCGTCTTTTATTGGTTCTTCTTCATTGATATCCGCCGTCCTGTTCTTATTCTTTGGTTTGTTCGATCCAGAACCGTAGTGTAGGGTTCTGGGTAGTACATTACTATTCTTAATGCTTCGCTTGTGAAATTTCTCACGCCTTTCGCTCAAGGACCCAATGCCCCTTATTCCCACAGACGGCGCCACTTGATAAAACTAAAAAGATTGGTTACCAAGAATATGGGGTACTAACCTCAAATCTGAGATCAGCGACCTGAGATAGCTTCCAAACACGTCACAACGACCTGATAAGCCTCCAAAAATCCTCCTGGCAACCTAGCTGGTCTTGCAAAACAGCACCTTCGGTCGGGTCGGTGATCAGACCCGTGAAGGTCCTCCGATGCTTAAGTTAGATAAAGCAAGTGGTAGTTTCGAGAACCCAAAAATGACAATAATAACTTAAAAATAAAGAGAGGTATGCACCCCTTTTACAGAGACAAGAGAAGTCCTCCCCAAGCCAGGGTTTCCTTCTCCCACCACAATTCCATAAATACCATGACTGACTTAGAATTAGGATTTCTCTTATATGCTAAGTTCCCATAAATAATAGATCTCTTACCAGAATAGGCCTCGGCCTGCTATTCTTTCCATATAGTCCGCCGGGACCCCATAAACCATCCATATAAGACCATTTAGGCCTAATATCTATAAAGCCCATAACCGGGCTCAACAGCTAGCGCCCAACACACAAAAAGCATAAGAGATCACGACCCTATATGAGAACTCATCCTCATACTCCAGGTCGCTACTCTATAAGCCAACTCGCCCACCTCTCCAACCAAGTCGCTTACCGTAAAATTGGGATCTATGCACAAAATGCTTATAAAGAAAGAAAACGAATAATGAATAAACAACAATCTTTCCCTCCACCTATTTCCATGACCTCCTTTCCCCTTTCCAATCTGTTGTGCACTAACTCCATCAAATTAACCGTCCGTGTGTTACAAGTCCCCAATGTTCCTGCCATATTAGCGAGTTGATCTGCCCTAGTATTATTATCTTGAGATAGAAGTCCCAACCTTGAATTCGGCAAACTGGGCCACACCCTCCTTAAGCTTCCCCAAGTACTCCTGAATTAGTTCTTCTCTTGCTTCAAAAGACCCATCATACTAGCGAGCGACCAGTTGAGAGTCCGTGTACGCTTTTACTCATCGTACTCCTAACTCGCGTGCTATATTGATCCCTTACAGTAATGCCTCATACTCAACTTCATTGTTAGAGGCCTTGAATCCCATCTTGATCGCAAAATCCAAGTTTTCCCCTTCTGGACTAGTTAAAACAACCCCTAGCCCTACTCCCGACGTCATGGTCGATCCATCCACGTGCTATAACCATGCCTGTTGCTCAACTTCATTCTCCGATGAGCGTACCATCTCTTGTAGAAAATCGGCTAACACTTGAGACTTAATCGCTGTTATCAGCTCACACACCACGTCATATTTGCTGAGCTTGACTACTCACCTCACCAATCACCCCGACACATTTGGATTACTTAGTACCTATTTGAGTGTTAAATTAGTAGGTACCTTTACCTTGTGACCCATGAAGTAAGGTCACAGTTTCCTTGACGTATAGATCAATGAGAATCCACCCTTCTCGAGATCTGAATAGTTCAGCTCAACTCCCCCTAGCATCCTGCTAATATAGTAAATGGGCTTTTGGACACCAGCTTCCTCCCTGATTAGCACCGAACTTACTGTGACCTCCCAGACAGTTATATAAAAGATCAAATCTTCCCCTGGCATTGGTTTGGTTAATAATGGGATTTCATCCAGGTACTCCTTGAGGTTATCAAAAGCCTCTGCTGCCTCCTTGGTCCATTCGAACTTGGAACCTTTCTTCAAAGTCCTGAAAAATGGAAAACCCTTCTCCGCTAATTTAGATATGACTAAGTCCCGCAATGCGTCCAGTTAGCACCTGTACATCTCTTACAGTTTGAGGATGGGGCATCTCCATGACAGCTCACACTTTCTTCGGATTTATTTCAATACCTCTCTTTGTTACCATGTATCCCCAAAACTTGCCAGATCGGACTCCAAAAGCACACTTCTTTGGGTTCAGCCGCATGCCATAATGCTTTAATATAGAGAAGGCCTTCCTCAAGCCCTCCACATGTGATTCTGCTTTCTTGCTATTCACAAGCATATCATCTACGTATACCTTCATGGTTGACCCCAACAGGTCCTTAACATCTTGTATACTAATCTCTGATAGGTTACCCCTGCATTTTTCAATCTAAACAGCATGAAAACAAAGCAATACGTACCCGTCAAGGTGACAAAGCTCACCTTAAATTGGTCCTCCTTCACCAATGGGATCTGATGATACCCCTGCGATGCATCTATCATACTCAGCAGCTCGCATCCTGAGGTTGAGTCTACCTGTTAGTCAACACGCGACAATGGATAATGATCTTTTGGGCAGGCCTTGTTCAGTTCGCGGAAGTCAACGCACATCCTCCATTTGCTTTTGGGTTTAGGCACCATTACGACATTGGATAGATACTCTTGAAATCAGATTACCCAGATGTGGTACTTCTTCTTCAATCATCTTATCTAACTCTGCCTTAAAACGTCTCCTTTGCTGTCGTATAGGTCGCACCTCCGTATTTGCGTTTAAGTGGTGTTGCGCGACCTCAAGAGATACTCTTGGATATCCCCATCTCCAAAAGTGAAGATATCCCGAAATTCCCTTAATAGAGCAATTAGCTCTACCCTTACGTCATTTGTCATCCGAGTCCCTATTCTGGTGGTATGTTCCGGCTTGCCCTCCTCCAATGTAATCTCCATTAGTTCCTCATTGGTTCGAACCAAATTCTCCTCTTCCCTCATCTTTTTGGCGCTAAGTATCCCTTCTTGCACGTCGCTGCTTCACTCTCGATTTCCTTCACCAATCCCCTTCGTCACTGTCATCTGGTAACATAATCGGGCGACCTGTATTTCCAATACTACCTCACCCACCTTGTCTCCTGCTGGGTATTTTATATTCATGTGATAAGTGGAGGTAACCGCTTGGAATTCAATAAGAGCACATCGTCCCATTATAATATTGTACGTTGGAGTGACCTTGATGATTAAAAACCTCAACTTCTTCTCTACTCGTAGCTCGCCATTTCCCCATGCAACTGGAAGCATCATTTCTCCTTCCATGATAACTTGTACCCCATTAAAAGCATAGAAAGGTGTTTGCACAGGTCATACCTTTACCTTCATATTCATCTGATCCAAGCACGTCTAGTAGAGAATATTGACTGAGCTTCCATTATCCACAAACACTCTCCCGACTTCATATCCTGCCACCTCAGCTCCAATTATGAGTGCATCGTTATGCTCCACCTGCAAACTCCGCAGTTCCTCTAGGCCGAAAGTAATCACTGGTCCTGATGCTGGAGGTCGCCTGCTAATTGCAGCGACCTCACACGGTGTCGGGCGAGCTGCCTTCACATGTCACTTCCTTGCATTGTTTGTTTCTCCATCTGTTGGCCCATCCAATATTATATTTATTCCCCTTCTATTATTTCCAGCGGCTCCCTCTTGCTCAGCCCCTTCTTGCCCCCCTGTCTCGGTCGTCCCCCCACCTGTGCCTGCGGGGGTCCTCCTGGAGGTTGCCCTGAAATGGCTGTCTTTGTTCTTAAGATTCCTTATCTTTATACACCACCTCTTTCAGGTGTCCAGCTTTGATTAACCGCTCGATCTCCTCCTTTAGGTGCCTTCATCGCTCAGTGGAATGCCCATGGTTCCATGGTTCCTTTTCTCTACTCTTCTTTTGGCCTGGGGTCAATGGTTCTGGCATGTACTCCTCATTCTTCCTCCTGTCCTTGTCTTCTTCACTATCGTCCTCGCCCGCCAAATATTTCTCTAACTTGCTCGTAGACACTGATCCCATCAACCTTTCAAGGAATCCCATGTGATCGTGATAAGTTCTTCCTTTTAGTAATTCTTTCCACTCCATGGTTCCAATGTTAATAGCCCTCTGCTTATTTATTTTCGGGGTCTTTTTTCTATTCTCCTCCCCTGAATTTATTGCCTTTTCTTTCCGTGGTGATGGTGGTGGTGTTTTTGTGGCTTGATCCGCTATTTCGCCTTGTGGTGGTGTTTGTTCTTCCACTACAAGAAAATTGGAAAATACCAACAGATTATTCTGTTGGTAATAAACTATTTCTGTTGGTAATTTAGTTTACCAACAGATTACCAACAGAAAAATATCTGTTGGTATATAGCTCGATGGTAAAATTTACCAACAGAAAACTGTCTGTTGGTAATTTACCAACAGAATAATCTGTCGCTATTTACCAACAGAATTATTCCGTTGGTAAATAGCGAAAGATCATTCCGTTAGTAATTGGGAATTCACCAATGGAAATACGATTTTCCGTTGGTAATTATAGTCTTCGTCACTATTTTACCAACAAAATAATCCGTTGGTATTATTTTCAATGTATTTTTTTTATTTTTTTTAATTCTTAAATTTTCCTGTAAATTTACATCAAATAATTCAAAAAAATAACCGAGAATCGAAAGATAACCCAAACTTTATATCAAAAGTATTTGACCCAACAACATATCCACAATCCTAAACGCCAATATTCAAAATAACGTATGACAATATCAAATAAATAAACAAATAATTTATTAAATAACTTGCTTTCCAGATTGTGTATACATACACACAGGTAATCAGACTCAGTCTAATAAATAAATATATAATCAAGGTTTGCCCTAATTGCAAAGAACACAGCTTACTTTCAAAACTAGAGAAATAAACCTGAAGTTACAAAATACCCCTCGATGGTATTTTTTTGTAATCAACACAAGTTCTAATGGAAAGGACCAAAAACCACTTGGCACATACCCTGTTAATCATCTTCTCAAAGGCTTCGGGCCCGATTTCTTGGATATATTTTTCTGCCGCGGTTAGAATGTCATCGGGCTTTCTGAAAATATCCTTGGTCCTCGGGACATACCAGATATTAACACTCTTTTGCCGAGTAACCAGGTAAGGCCTAACGTACTTCTCGTATACATACGTAGCTCCACTGAAGTACGGTATGACCAACCAGCAGGTGAAAATTAGCTTCACGTAAGACCACAAAGGTAACCTATAGCATACAAACAGATTTCAAATGATTAAATAACGTATTAATGTCTGGTAGAACATATATAATGCACAACTTGAACAAAAACTTTGCATTCGCGAATTTCTTGAAAAAGTTAAAATATTTCAATATCAGCTTGTTCACAGTAACCCGAAATCTCAATGAATGTGCTTTGAACCTTGGGATACCCTCTAATTCTTATTTCCCCTTCTGTGGTCCCACTGGTGTTTCTACCGGAAAGTAAGTCAAGAAGCATCATTTTACTGGCCCCACTGACACACATGAGTGTGTAAAAAAAGCGAGAGCCTCTCAACACCTTAAAAAAATAATTCACTCGGCATGATGTTAAATATGTGGGACTAAATATTACAACAACCTTCCAAGAAGATAAGGTGCAATACAAAATAGGCAAAGAATAACTATTACTTCAGAATTATTCTTAATATTATTAATCATATTATCTCCTGATCTTCAAGCCTTGTTTGGTCTTTACTGTTTTAGAAACTATTATTTTTTTAGGCAGATAAGTAATTTATCACTAAAAACAAGCAAAAATAAAATAAGAAATTGGCAGCAAAAATAAGGAATTTTTTAAAATGGAGGAAATATAGAAGAAAAAGTAAAAGCATGCCTTGCCGATGAGCTATTTTATTAGTGCTGGGCCCATACATGTCGTAGGTATTGAGGTGGGTTATGCCTGAGTCGATGGCATGGTGAATGAGTTGCTTTGCCGGCCCATAATCAGATTATGCCAGATAAGAAGACAAAACTGTTAAAAGTACTTACAGTAGCACGAGCAAAATATCTTAATTAGGTTATGTTTCTTCATCAATATACTTAAATAAACATCAGTGAACATTTTGTTTTTGAGCAGAAGAGCTGCTTTCAAAAAATATTGGTAGATTACGTATTAATCAATATTTTGCTGCTAATATAACAATCATTGCACAAAATGCATCACAGTTTATACTCCAAAACAATGAGATCAGTATCATATAAAGTTTTACCTTTTACCAGCGTTCTAAAAGCGATATGCAAGGGGCAGAGAATTACATTTGATGACACAGTTTTTCTCTCTAAAAGATACTTTAAAAAATAACTCGATGAGTTTTCTTCTTGTAGGTAATATTTTCAACAAGATTATAACAATCCTTTTGTGAGAATGACACATTTTCATGCCCACCAGCTTCAACCAAAAATAAGTTATAGCTTTTGTTAGTTCGTATCCCAGCTCGACCATTAAGACCGAGTCTTGTGGCCTCGTAATCTTATTCCTCTTGTAAGATCTGGATTTTCCTGGGCTTAAGTAGAAGCATAGAACTAAGTTGGGCCTTACATACAGTTTTACTAACGGGTCATAAATTTAATACAGAAACTCCTGACCGAGCATACAAGAACTACACATTTCATCTTCCTTCCCTTCTCTATCCTTCGCTGATGATCTTTTCTTAAAATATTTATGAAGTCGGCGTGGGTGGAGTGTGTTGGCTCAGTTGAATTAAGTGTTTCAGGTAAAATATGAAAGATATAATTAGAAAAAGGCAGTAATCACACCTGGAAATCTTGGGCAGCCAGAGGATCGTTTGGGTTTTTATCTGGATGAACCTGTCTCGCCTGCAACATCCCAACCCCAACATTGTTTAAAAGCAGAAATACAACATTTCAACAATATACAATAGTGAGCAAAACATTCAAAACTATCGAATCGATCAGAAAAAATAGAATAAAATAAAATAGTGTTAAATTGTGACAGTATGCTTCTATGCCAAACTAAGATCACCAATAACTAATCTAACGGAAAACCATTCTACTGCACCTTGAAATAGAAGATTAAAAAAATATATTTATTATCCATTTAATAGAAATCACAATTTCAAAATTTCATAGAAAATCATATAGAAAAATCTCAAAATAAATTCTCCCAAATGAATTAATCATACCTTAAGCACTGGACATATGTATTTTGCTGAAAAAACATAATACCAAATTTGTCTTCTTGTTCATTCCAAAGTAAGATTTTTGGTTCTTAAAACAATAATTTTACCAGAGAACTAGAAAAAGTTGGCATATGGGTTTGTTTGATTCCTTGGGCCCAAAATGTAGTGAATTTCTGAACTTGCCCTGACACTAGGTCACATAGTATCGCCAAACTACCCTGTGCAGCAGACCTCTTTAATGTTCTTTCACAATCTAGCTAAAACTTGCTGTTAGGACCATGATCGTCCTTCTCAATCCAAAGATACTCCAAAATTACTGCAAAATGCTGAAATAAACAAAGTTTCCAATAGTGAAGTATTATGAAATAAATATGCAGAAAATTAGAACTATCAATCACTTCAAATAAATTACATGCATAAAAACACATTCCTTAAATTTTCGTAACTCTCTGAATATAAGCGGCATATATGAGTGATGAATTTTTGCGTGTCTATGTTACATTCCTTAAATTGGAGTCACCCAAATAGTTATTCATATTTGGTTGCACAATTCTCAGTTAAGGACACAATACATTTCTCAAGAAAATGAAAAATAAACGGTGATGGATTTGAGAAGGAAATTTATAGGATAAGTGATATAATAATTATTTTGGTGGTTTAGGTTTAACACAAAAATTATTTTCTTTCTAAATTACTATTGCCCCTCCATAAAGGCTTTAAAGTCATACCTAAGCCGGTGTCTGTTGCAGGCAGCGAAGAAAGCCACAAAACCATGAAGAATACTCCGAAGAGCCCTGAAAAGCTGATTTAAAAAATAAAAATAAAAAATTGATGGTAAGCTGAAAAAAAAAACAATATATATGCAACACCAGCTAGCAGTTTTGAGGATAATAAACCACCTGTGACAAAAGATCTTTCCAAAGCGAACGCCACATCGAGACCTCATATGAGCTCACTGTCGTGTTTACCCCTTTTGTGAATTTAAAGATGGCCTTTGCAGATATCCATAAATCTCTAAACATGACATATGCGGATGTACCCAAGAAAGACACAAGGTTGTAAATTCCAAGGACCATCTTAAATGGAGCATAAAATAGTACCCAGAATATAGGATATATGAAAGACGATACTGCATGAGACACATTATACAAAGATAAAAAAATAAAAAATAAAAAACTTGAGATGTCCATAAGTGCAAGATATATATATAACTTAGAAAAATAAGGGGTAATAACAAAAAGGGCCTGAAGTTTAGCCTAATTACCAAAAACTCTAGTTATTTTTAAAAGTGACTTTCCCCTAAAAGTATTACTAACACCTTCTTAAAAACCCATCTTGAGATCTCAATTTGTAAAACAGAAGTACATTGCAGAGGATTTGTAATTTTCTGAAGATAACTGTTTTTTTTTCTTTTCTTTTAACAGGTTAAACCTCAGGAGAAGGCATTGTCTGCTACGGATACTTCTACTAATTCAGCTTATACCAAGTTCATTTTGAGAATTGTATTTGACGCCATTTCATAATTTTATAATGCAAATTTGCTCAATAAGACGCTTAAAATTCCTCAACATTTCTATATAATTCTAAACTGAATAAAGCATCAAAAACTGAACAAGAAAAAATAAACTCAATTCAGCAAACATTTCGAAATTCAGAATATCAATTATCACAATCAGATGGCTATATTAATTTAATTCGCGAATCAATTATCACAACTTAATCACTATAACAAAATATAGCTAAATCAATTTAATTCACGATTCACAAACTAATTATGGGAACAAAATCACTACTTAAAAAAAAAACAATTACCAAATGCCCAATCCCAAAATTAGAATACCGAGAATTCAAGAAGACAAACCTAAGTCTATAGGAAGATACCGAGTTCTTGCAGCTGCTATCAGAAAATGATTGATTTGGTGGTCKACGGTCGGCGGCAAATAGCAGGAGACACYGCCGGTGCAGGAACAGAAGTAGGGTTTTCCCGGCGCGATTTGGAGAAAAATCCTTCACAAAATCTAGCTATGGTGTAGCTTGTAGCACCTGAATCCGAAGATCGATGAACGTTCGAAGGGCGGCGGCAGCTAGAAAACGGGAGGACGACGGCGATGCGTATAGAAAGGGGTAAGAGTTCGAGCTTTTTTCTTCGACTGTTTCTCCGGGTGATGTTTTGGTTGAGCAATTTGGTGATGGCCTCTAGGATTTCGATTGAATCGGCAAAATAATTCTGAGATTTGGGGAGATTCAATAGATAAATATATGTAGGGTTTTCGATTAGGTGTGTTCTAAAATCAGGTGAGAATGAAAAAAAATACTGGAGAGGAGACGAGGTGAATTTCATTTTATGTATATTACTAACAGATACAATATTGTTGGTAAATTGGCCCCGTTACCAACAGATCTGTTGGTAAAGTGGCCTTATTACCAACAGATTATTTTAACCGTTGGTAATTTTAATAAAAATGAAAAAAAGATATTGTTGTAAGTACCAACATATTAGTATCCGTTGGTATATTAAAAAGAACAAATGGAAAATTATTTACCAACGGATATATCTGTCACTAATTAGCAACAAAATTTAATTCTGTTGGTAATTACCAACAGATTAGTAATCTGTCTCTAAAATAATTAAAGCAGTAATTAAATAAAATAAAAATATTATTCTATTGGCATTCTGTTGGTATTCTGTCGAAATTACCAACTGATGTCGTCCGTTGGTAAAATTCTGTTGGTATTTTCCAGTTTTCTTGTAGTGTTCCTCAATCCGCTTCTCATTGTCTACCTTCTTAGCCTTACTCGCCTCAGAGCCAAAATCTAAAGTTTGCGGTACAATATTTCTTCCGTTCATGTCAGTTGTTGTTTTGAAATTCTCACGTCTTTCGCTCAAGGACTCGATGTCCCTCTTTTCCACAGACGGCGCCACTTGATGTGACTAAAAAGATTGGTTCACCAAGAAAATAGAGTACTGACCTAAAATACGTGCTTGCCGACCTGATAGACCTCTAGAAGACTCCTGACGATTTGATCAACATACAAAACAAAATCAAAGCCGAACAGCCCCAGCGTAGGCTCTCCGATACTTAAGTCAGTCCCTTTTAATAATGATGTACGAGAGCTCAAAGTAGGATAGAAGTCAACTTAGAGTAAAAAGTGAAGCTTGTGTCCTCTTTATATACACAAGAGACGTGTTCCCAATCTAGGGTTCTCGTCTCATATTCAAAACAAAATTTCATAAATAACCACCGACTTAGAATTATTATTTCTCCTATATGCTAAGTTACCATAGATATTAAAACTTTCGTTAAAATACCGTAATAACCATGGGTCAATAACCATATTCATACCTTTAGTTCGCTGGGACCACATACCATAGTACATATCAAGCCACCACGGCCCAAGATCCTATTAAACATAAAGCACAGCTCTTAACCAAGCTGTTATAATATCATTTACCTCATAAGATCTCGTTACTCCCACATAAGAGCTCGCCACTCCTATACAAGAGCTCGACACTCTTACGAACAGCTCACTCTCCTATAAAAGAGTTCGCCCCTTCTAAAGATGAGGTCGTCTTATAAAACCTAAAAAATTACGTACATACCTATCTGGATATTCGATGTCGTATCAGAAGGTGTTGTTGAAGTATGTTAATATCTCCTTTAGACTTTAGGTATGCCAACCCGATTAAAACTAGAGAACTTTTTGCTATTCGAGGGATAAAAGATGATGGGGGAACTATGCCAACCTACCTAAACCTGGTTAAGAACTGGAGTCAGTTACCGACAAATCCATGACAGGACAAAACCAATAGTTGTCCCGTTAATTAAGACTGGCCTCTAAGGAGAGGCGTTACATGACCACTAGAATCATGTTAAAAATTCCAATCTCGTAAGAAAGAACTCTAACCCATTCCAGTGTTATTTTTCCAAAACGCGAAACTTTGTCCAATAGCAATAAAAACCTGAGATGGAGGTTTACAAACCACATAAAGCTCCACCAATAAAAATGCCCTGGTTGTTCATTTTTTTAATGATTTTTTTAAATAATTTCAATCCTCAAATTATCAGGTGTAAGAAAATTATTTGTTTTAAGTAGCACTATTTAATAATGCATGAATGTCCTATAATTCAGCAAAGAGAGGAACATTTATGGATGAAACAGGTAAAAATTTGCCAAGATAAAACATAAAAGGGCAAAGGTGCAAAAAAAACCCCTAATGTTTGCATCTAGGTGCATATAAGCCTCAAATCTATTTTTTGGTGCAAAAACACCTTTATTGTTTGCATTTTGGTGTTAAAACACCCTTAACATTTAAATTTGGATACAAATTGATCCTTAAATCACATTTTGATCATATTTTAACAATTTATTTAAAATTCAACTTTTAATTTATTTAATAATAATAAACTAAAATTAAAAAGTTAAATATCCAGAATTAATAAATAAAAAAACAAGTGTAACTGAATTATTTTTTAGTTTTCTATTAGAAAAATACATTTCTCCTAATTATATTTTATTTATCGTTTTAATTTGGCGAACTATATAATTACAAAAAATATATATATTTATTTATTGAACATTATGATTTATAGTTTTGTGTTATTGTGATATCTAATTTCTAATAATCTCTAACTTGAATTTAATTTTAACATAATCACAAATTTAAAACTTGTAAGACCCTGTACTAATATAACAAGTTTATTAAGATAAATTGGATTTTAGTGTATAATGAATTTAAATAATATATTGCTATATATGTGATTTATATTAATTTTATTATATCAATTAGGAGATATAAATAATTTTAGGTGTTATATATATATATATTTATGTGTTATTTGGTACTTGGGCTATTTATCTTTATATTTGGAYCCTAGCCATCTCTCAAACCAACTTAATTATTTTAATTTTTTTTTAGCCCAATCTTTAATTAATTTTAGCCCATTTGAGTTAATTATGTTTAAGCCATTTGATTTAARTTCTAGCCATTTGGTTTAAGTTCTCAGCCCAGCCTTTTTTTTTAATTTGTTAAGCCCAGCCCATTGTCCCTTGGTATAAATATTTTTTCTCCTTCACAAATTTGGTCATTACAACCATTTTGTAAGTTTTTTTTCCCCAACTTTCAAAATGCTCTCGGGAGCTTTCAACCTCATTTCTTCTTTTCTCTTTTCTGGCCACCGGCCGCCGCCTGACCTCCGGTCACCACCGCCGGACCACCGGCCGCCGCCGTGTCGGTCGCCGGGAAAGAAATTTTCCGGCCAAAAATTATTTTTTTTTATTTTTTTCCCCTCTTTTCTTTTATACTATTGCATGTGTATTATTAACCTATTTTTTTATGAAAAATATATATACATATGTATTTTATTTACTTTTATTTGGTTGAAGTTCACCGACGGTCCGCAAGCCGTTCAAGCCACCTCCGAGGATAGCCAAGAGGGCTGAGGTTGGGGCTTGGGGCATTAGTTGGTGAATTTTATGGTCTAAACCCTAACCTAGGGTTCTTTGAAATTTTTTAAAGCTATTCTTGAAAAACCGGCTCCGAGCTTCGTAGTTACCGGAAAACTTGAGCCGAGGACAACCACTAAGTGGTCGAGGCTAAAACGGGGCTGAAAACGGGGCTGAAATTTTAATAAAATTATATATTCTTATAATATTATGTTATAGTTTATGATTCATTAATGTGTTTCGGTTTTTCGATTAGAGTTGGTCGGAGTTTTAATCAAGTTTCCGACATGTGTAGGACTTGCGCACGACAACCACGCTAAACCGACGATAGCTCAATCACCTAATTAAATAAGTGAGTAAAACTTTTAAAACTGGAGGTTTGAGATTCTTCTCATTTAGGCGTATTCATGTTTAGTGCGTATAACGTTCGTCGTTTTAATACGTTTATTATGTGTTCGATGAAATTGCTAGGTGGTTATATTTTGTTGTATGCATTGATGGAATTATGGTGGATGTTAAGAGACTTATGTTGTCCCGGCCGCCGCCTGACCTCCGGTCACACCGCCGGACCACCGGCCGCCGCCGTGTCGGTCGCCGGAAAAGAAATTTTCCGGCCAAAAATTATTTTTTTTTATTTTTTTCCCCTCTTTTCTTTTATACTATTGCATGTGTATT
>BMAC01000655.1:179338-216334 GCA_014905375.1 Phtheirospermum japonicum | reverse complement strand
TGAGATGGAGGTTTACAAACCACATAAAGCTCCACCAATAAAAATGCCCTGGTTGTTCATTTTTTTAATGATTTTTTTAAATAATTTCAATCCTCAAATTATCAGGTGTAAGAAATTATTTGTTTTAAGTAGCACTATTTAATAATGCATGAATGTCCTATAATTCAGCAAAGAGAGGAACATTTATGGATGAAACAGGTAAAAATTTGCCAAGATAAAACATAAAAGGGCAAAGGTGCAAAAAAAACCCCTAATGTTTGCATCTAGGTGCATATAAGCCTCAAATCTATTTTTGGTGCAAAAACACCTTTATTGTTTGCATTTTGGTGTTAAAACACCCTTAACATTTAAATTTGGATACAAATTGATCCTTAAATCACATTTTGATCATATTTTAACAATTTATTTAAAATTCAACTTTTAATTTATTTAATAATAATAAACTAAAATTAAAAAGTTAAATATCCAGAATTAATAAATAAAAAAACAAGTGTAACTGAATTATTTTTTAGTTTTCTATTAGAAAAATACATTTCTCCTAATTATATTTTATTTATCGTTTTAATTTGGCGAACTATATAATTACAAAAAATATATATATTTATTTATTGAACATTATGATTTATAGTTTTGTGTTATTGTGATATCTAATTTCTAATAATCTCTAACTTGAATTTAATTTTAACATAATCACAAATTTAAAACTTGTAAGACCCTGTACTAATATAACAAGTTTATTAAGATAAATTGGATTTTAGTGTATAATGAATTTAAATAATATATTTAATTGCTATATATGTGATTTATATTAATTTTATTATATCAATTAGGAGATATAAATAATTTTAGGTGTTAGATATATATATATTTATGTGTTATTTGGTACTTGGGCTATTTATCTTTATATTTGGAGCCTAGCCATCTCTCAAACCAACTTAATTATTTTATTTTTTTAGCCCAATCTTTAATTAATTTTAGCCCATTTGAGTTAATTATGTTTAAGCCATTTGATTTAATTTCTAGCCATTTGGTTTAAGTTCTCAGCCCAGCCTTTTTTTTTAATTTGTTAAGCCCAGCCCATTGTCCCTTGGTATAAATATTTTTTCTCCTTCACAAATTTGGTCATTACAACCATTTGGTAAGTTTTTTTTCCCCAACTTTCAAAATGCTCTCGGGAGCTTTCAACCTCATTTCTTCTTTTCTCTTTTCTGGCCACCGGCCGCCGCCTGACCTCCGGTCACCACCGCCGGACCACCGGCCGCCGCCGTGTCGGTCGCCGGAAAAGAAATTTTCCGGCCAAAAATTATTTTTTTTTATTTTTTTCCCCTCTTTTCTTTTATACTATTGCATGTGTATTATTAACCTATTTTTTTATGAAAAATATATATACATATGTATTTTATTTACTTTTACTTGGTTGAAGTTCACCGACGGTCGCAAGCCGTTCAAGCCACCTCCGAGGATAGCCAAGAGGGCTGAGGTTGGGGCTTGGGGCATTAGTTGGTGAATTTTATGGTCTAAACCCTAACCTAGGGTTCTTTGAAAATTTTTAAAGCTATTCTTGAAAAACCGGCTCCGAGCTTCGTAGTTACCGGAAAACTTGAGCCGAGGACAACCACTAAGTGGTCGAGGCTAAAACGGGGCTGAAAACGGGGCTGAAATTTTAATAAAATTATATATTCTTATAATATTATGTTATAGTTTATGATTCATTAATGTGTTTCGGTTTTTCGATTAGAGTTGGTCGGAGTTTTAATCAAGTTTCCGACATGTGTAGGACTTGCGCACGACAACCACGCTAATCCGACGATAGCTCAATCACCTAATTAAATAAGTGAGTAAAACTTTTAAAACTGGAGGTTTGAGATTCTTCTCATTTAGGCGTATTCATGTTTAGTGCGTATAACGTTCGTCGTTTTAATACGTTTATTATGTGTTCGATGAAATTGCTAGGTGGTTATATTTTGTTGTATGCATTGATGGAATTATGGTGGATGTTAAGAGACTTATGTTGTCTTATATGAACTGATTTATAGATGTTTTGGTGATGAAATGATTTATAGGATTCGTGTTTGACCTCGTTGATTAGTTGATGTTTGTTGTCGAGTAATTTGGTTGCTGTCAGGTTTCGGACAGCTTGTTGATAAGCTGTTTTGACCAACTTAAAATGCCTTTTTGTGTTAAGTGTCTTCATGAAAGTTTTAGATGTTTGTCTTATGAATCAATAGCCGCTGGAATCAATCAATTATCTAATTTCTACTAGGAGTTATGTTTAAAATACGAAACCTGCGCATTGATAAATTTCTGTCCAGTTTCTGCAGTTTTGTTCCACTGTTTGAACTGTTTTCACCCTTGTAACCCGTTTTTTAGTTTTTAGTGTTTAAATGAAAGTTGTAGATGTTTGTCTTATGTTTAAATATTCACTGGAATCAATTAAATATCTAGTTTCTACTAGGAGTTATGTTTGAAATACGAAGCCTGCGCATTGATAAGTTTCTGTACAGTTTCTGCAGCCTTGTTCTACGGTGTTACACTGTTTTCACCCTCGTAATCTATTTATTGGTTTTCAGTGTTTTCTTGAAAGTTGTAGCTTGTTGTGTTAGCTTTCTTTTACCATAAAAATCATATTTTTACCTACTGTTTTAAGAAAGTTATGACTGTTTTAAAAACGCAGCACGTGATGACGGAGAAAAATTTCAAACGTCAAATAAATCTTGATTTTCGACAACTTTGTTAAAATTGGTTTAATTGTGGATATATGCTATTAATTGTCCGTGTCTGTCAGGCACGAGTAGTTTGGGCAATTAATCGAGCAGGTTGCCTGTGGTTATTGCTCGACTACTCGTGGTACCTATTCCCATTGTTCCTGGTCGGGTCGGAGACGACGGCAGGATTTGGGTCGTAGATTGGGTATATTCCGGAATATGACGTACCCTGGGTTTGAATCCCATAGCTAAAGGGACGTCGAGCCTACTGGGAGGGATAAGGTGATTGAGGCTTCGGCCGGGAGTGTCACCTTTCATGGTGAGCGGAAACGTATGGGTCATGTTTGATCGACATGATTCTACGTTTATGTGAGTTAATCTGGCTCGGAAGCTAAGTGCTACGCGTGGGAGCCACCTCTAGAGTCCTTCGGGAGCTAAGTGCTACGCGCGGGAGCCACCTCTAGAGTTCCGTACCCGGACACTCACTATTTGGACTAACTTTTGGGAACGAGACAGTCTTTCCTGTCTGTTCCACTGTTAACCTTTATATTGTTTATTTCTTTTTAAAATTCACAAATTGTTATGTCTTGATAAAATCAATTACTAATTGGTTGATGCATACACGAAAATTTTATATTTTAAAATTAAAAAATGCATTTTTTTTATTATTTAATTCTGAACTCACTGAGCTCTTTAGCTCACGCTCCTTTTGTCAAACCAAACTCTCCAGATGTTGACGATAGGCGAGCGATCCCGATTTTGGTTTTCAAGGAGAAGGTTGAATTGTCGTCTAAGGTTCCTTGTCGCAACTTCTTGTCTTTTATGTGGTTGGTGGAGAAATTGTTGTTTTTTTTTTTTAACTCAGGAGTTGTACATTAAATAAGTACTCCAAGCGTTGTTCGTTTTGTCGTTAAGTCGTCGTATCTATCTTTCGTCTGTACTTTTAAATCAAATTATTAACCTATTTTTTTATGAAAAATATATATACATATGTATTTTATTTACTTTTATTTGGTTGAAGTTCACCGACGGTCCGCAAGCCGTTCAAGCCACCTCCGAGGATAGCCAAGAGGGCTGAGGTTGGGGCTTGGGGCATTAGTTGGTGAATTTTATGGTCTAAACCCTAACCTAGGGTTCTTTGAAATTTTTAAAGCTATTCTTGAAAAACCGGCTCCGAGCTTCGTAGTTACCGGAAAACTTGAGCCGAGGACAACCACTAAGTGGTCGAGGCTAAAACGGGGCTGAAAACGGGGCTGAAATTTTAATAAAATTATATATTCTTATAATATTATGTTATAGTTTATGATTCATTAATGTGTTTCGGTTTTTCGATTAGAGTTGGTCGGAGTTTTAATCAAGTTTCCGACATGTGTAGGACTTGCGCACGACAACCACGCTAAACCGACGATAGCTCAATCACCTAATTAAATAAGTGAGTAAAACTTTTAAACTGGAGGTTTGAGATTCTTCTCATTTAGGCGTATTCATGTTTAGTGCGTATAACGTTCGTCGTTTTAAATACGTTTATTATGTGTTCGATGAAATTGCTAGGTGGTTATATTTTGTTGTATGCATTGATGGAATTATGGTGGATGTTAAGAGACTTATGTTGTCTTATATGAACTGATTTATAGAGGTTTTGGTGATGAAATGATTTATAGGATTCGTGTTTGACCTCGTTGATTAGTTGATGTTTGTTGTCGAGTAATTTGGTTGCTGTCAGGTTTCGGACAGCTTGTTGATAAGCTGTTTTTGACCAACTTAAAATGCCTTTTTGTGTTAAGTGTCTTCATGAAAGTTTTAGATGTTTGTCTTATGAATCAATAGCCGCTGGAATCAATCAATTATCTAATTTCTACTAGGAGTTATGTTTAAAATACGAAACCTGCGCATTGATAAATTTCTGTCCAGTTTCTGCAGCTTTGTTCCACTGTTTGAACTGTTTTCACCCTTGTAACCCGTTTTTTTAGTTTTTAGTGTTTAAATGAAAGTTGTAGATGTTTGTCTTATGTTTAAATATTCACTGGAATCAATTAAATATCTAGTTTCTACTAGGAGTTATGTTTGAAATACGAAGCCTGCGCATTGATAAGTTTCTGTACAGTTTCTGCAGCCTTGTTCTACGGTGTTACACTGTTTTCACCCTCGTAATCTATTTATTGGTTTTCAGTGTTTTCTTGAAAGTTGTAGCTTGTTGTGTTAGCTTTCTTTTACCATAAAAATCATATTTTTACCTACTGTTTTAAGAAAGTTATGACTGTTTTAAAAACGCAGCACGTGATGACGGAGAAAAATTTCAAACGTCAAATAAATCTTGATTTTCGACAACTTTGTTAAAATTGGTTTAATTGTGGATATATGCTATTAATTGTCCCGTGTCTGTCAGGCACGAGTAGTTTGGGCAATTAATCGAGCAGGTTGCCTGTGGTTATTGCTCGACTACTCGTGGTACCTATTCCCATTGTACCTGGTCGGGTCGGAGACGACGGCAGGATTTGGGTCGTAGATTGGGTATATTCCGGAATATGACGTACCCTGGGTTTGAATCCCATAGCTAAAGGGACGTCGAGCCTACTGGGAGGGATAAGGTGATTGAGGCTTCGGCCGGGAGTGTCACCTTTCATGGTGAGCGGAAACGTATGGGTCATGTTTGATCGACATGATTCTACGTTTATGTGAGTTAATCTGGCTCGTAAGCTAAGTGCTACGCGTGGGAGCCACCTCTAGAGTCCTTCGGGAGCTAAGTGCTACGCGCGGGAGCCACCTCTAGAGTTCCGCACCCGGACACTCACTATTTGGACTAACTTTTGGGAACGAGACAGTCTTTCCTGTCTGTTCCACTGTTAACCTTTATATTGTTTATTTCTTTTTAAAATTCACAAATTGTTATGTCRTGATAAAATSAATTACTAATTGGTTGATGCATACACGAAAATTTTATATTTTAAAATAAAAATTGCATTTTTTTTTATTATTTAATTCTGAACTCACTGAGCTCCTTTAGCTCACGCTCCCTTTTGTCAAACCAAACTCTCCAGATGTTGACGATAGGGCGAGCGATCCCGATTTTGGTTTTCAAGGAGAAGGTTGAATTGTCGTCTAAGGTTCCTTGTCGCAACTTCTTGTCTTTTATGTGGTTGGTGGAGAAAGTTTGTTTTTTTTTTAACTCAGGAGTTGTACATTAAATAAGTACTCCAAGCGTTGTTCGTTTGTCGTTAAGTCGTCGTATCTATCTTTCGTCTGTACTTTTAAATCAAATTTATTTATGTAAATTATGTGTGCATTTGTGTTTAGTTATTGTTCGTTTTTGGGTCGTGACAAAACTAATAGTAATAATTGTTATTTGGTATATATCATTGACCTCGAAATAAAATTTTATTAGTTAAATTTAGTGATCTGCGAAATTAATTAGATATGGTTATCATGAAGTAAAGTAATAGATTATGTTATTTTGAATATTGTAATTTTAGCACATAAATTTTAAAGTATAATTAAGAAAAAAAGAAGACATTTTTCTCATAATAAATTAAAAAATAATCAAATTACTAATTATTTTGATTGGTTTTAGATTTACAGCTTTTTAAATTTACTTTTATTTCTAGTGAATTATCAAATAGTAAAAAGTAGAATTTTAACTAAAATGTTAAAATATCATCAAAATGTGAGGTTAACTGGCACAAAAATTCAAACTAAGTATCAAACGTTGAGGGTATTTTTAAACCCAAAAAAGAGCAGGGGCTCATGTGCACCTAGATGTAAACGTGAAGGGTGTTTTTGCACCTTTTCCCAAAGTAAAATAAAATAAAATAACGCAATAATCAAATACTGGTAATGTTTTCATTACATCATATACATTAACATCAGAAAATATATATATCAAATCAAACCAAGTTTTTAACCTTTTCTGCCTAGACCAGTCTCAAATGACGGAACTAACCAGCAAAGATCATATATCAGCTATCGTAGGACAGGGTGAAATGATGACCTAAGCAAGACATGAAAAATAATCTAGATATAAAATACTGTAATGATCATAGTAGTATACTTCCCTTTCCATAAGTCAGTTATCCATTTTTTTCCCACCAACAATACTGCTAGACGATATCACCTGCGCACTCTGAGCTGAGGCCGAGGAACATCCAGTAGACGAACTTCCATCTGTAAGGGTGGTTTCCTTCCTGGCGATTTTTTTGGCTTTCCTCTGCTTCGATGAGGAATCCTGCATAACAATGCCAATCATCCTACAATTAGTTCCGACAGATTATTCAACAGCGGCTCACTGCTGAGATACAACACTAAAGGTGCGATTGCCTTTTCTTTTCTTTTCTTTTTTTTCTCTTTTCCCTACTAGAGAATAGTAATGGAAAGAAGTTGAAAGAAGGAAAATGAATTTTGGGAGGGTAATCGGATATGAGATAAAATGAAATAAAGATAGTTGGTGTGATATATAAATAGTGAAATAATGATTGGCTATGATTGGTGACTCGAAATGTGAGAGTGATTGGATAGTGTAAGTTGGAAGATGATAGTGTAGTAGTAGTAATAATAATAATAATAAATAATAATAATAATAATAATAATAATAATAATAATAATAATAAAAGTCGATTAGTTTTTATTTAAATTTTTACAAAAAAGAAAAGAAAAGAAAAAAAGAGAGAGAGAGAAAGAAAGCGAGTGAAGAGTGTATTTTCTGAAAATTTTTGAGGATCATATCCTTTTTAAGTGCTTTGCAATCTATTCTGAAGTTTGCTTCCGCGCGAGAGACTTCTATGCCAGACAGGACCTATGGGAAGGGCTGATTTGCAGATGAGGAATTACCATACCGACTCTCTTTCATCCTTCCCGTTCGTAGTCAGGAGAAACTCTTTTTATGAGGAGTCATAAGCTATCGTAAGTTGGGACCAAGAAAATTATCCAGTAAAAAGAAAGTGAACAATGTTTTGAGCAATTGCTTTGTAAGTGGAATATTCTCACCTGTTCGGATATAGATCCAGGCGTCTTAAGCTCTAGATCTGTTGTAATGTCGTTCGAATCGTCGCTTTTCTCTATTCTACTCTCCCCATCCGACGATTTATACTTAGGGTCCTGTTTGCCCAAAGCACGAGGCCTATTGTTACTTTGCGGCATGGCTTGAGAGACATGATGCGCAGACTGCTGTTCAACCATGGTATTGTGATGGGTCATATAAGGAACGTAAGTGGAGCAGGGGTTTGGAACAACAGCAGGATTTTGGTTCCCGTAGAACGGATAAGGCTGTAGAGATGGATGCATGGGGATTGATCCAGCTGGCATAGGGACTGGCACGGGAAACGGATAAGACGACGGGTGCATGACAACAGAATGATCCATCCCGGTCCATGGATACATGGCCCTCGTTCTCTGCAGGCACTGGGCATTAAGGTTCTCGATATCAGATTTAAGAGACGCCTTTTCTTCTCGAAGATCATTCTTCTCCTGAGTCAACTACTCGGGCACGGAACGAAATTGGTGAAATCTTGTTTTAAATGGTCTATCTGCAAGGAAAAAAAAAATCTTTTCTAAACTTTATACCTCACGAGATTCTTCAGTGAATGCTGCATACTCGGATTTTAGTCTGTCGACTTGAGCAGTCAAATCCTTCAGCATTTGAATCGTATCGGTGAGAATGGAAGCTTTGTCATTTTTAGGTCTATCTGGGTCTGCACACAGTGGCAACGTGTTCATAGAAATTTCAACATTTTCCACCTCCAAGAGTAACAGGTTTCAGCACTTAACCAAAAATCTAGCATTAAAATACAAAGACTTGACAGTTAAATGAACAGCACGGCTCTTAGAAATTATCATGCAAATACACAGAGGTTAATTAAACTCAATGTCTTAAAAAAAACAGCCAAGGCGTACGCCTCGAGGCGCGCCTTGGAATGTTTTTGGGGAAATCAAGTCAAGGCGGCCGCATTAGATCCACATAGCAGAAACGCCCGCCTCAAAGTGTCGAGGCGTATGCATTGAGGCGGATGCACCTTGAGGCGTCTGAGGCGGACGCCTCAGTTTTGAGGCATGTTTTTTGTTTTCATTTTTAATTTCCCCTTTTATGTTATTTTATGTTATTTATTATTTTTTATAAATGTATAAAAGAAATTAATAGAAATAGAATAATATAAAAGGAGGTAAAAACCAGCCGGCAGAAACCAACGCTTTCTTCTCGATCTGCTGCCGCCGCGCTCCTCTCTCTTCTCCAGCCAGTTCCGCCGCCATTCTGCCGCTGTCTCTTCTCCTTCTTGCCGGATTCACTTGCGACCCACATACAGGTACTTCTTCTTCTTGCCGCTGTTTTTTTTTTTTTTTTTTTTTTTGAACTATTAGGATAATTAATATGTATTGTTGAACTTTGCGTAATTTTATTATTTTTCCTCGCCTCATCCGAGCAAAACGCTTCGTTTCCGCCTTTCGTTTTTTAAATTTGTCAACTAATAATTGATCAAGAACTAGTTATTATGATTTCACATCTTTCATCGCATTCTTTCACTCATTTAGCCTTAGGAGTTTACATGTGTGAAAAGCAATCACTAGGTTCTACGATAAGGTGAAGCTCTAGCAAATGTAATTCGATCAACTTCAGTTTAATCAAAGCTACTTAAACCTTATAGTGATTTACAAATCAAGGGAGATTTTTACCAAGGGTGTTTCCCAACTCCATGAATTGCTCATTCTGACGGTCCCTCCGCAACTTCTCACGGTCAGCCTTTTGAACTTTCCTCGCAGTATCAGAGTCCTTTACTTCTGCTTCCATCCTTAAATCAATCGACAAACACGCAATAAGGTGAAGAAGAAATTAACCAATAAAACTGGACTAGGGAAATACATCAACTCTAGCCTCACGCAAATATAATTAAAATAATCACACTTCTATAAATCAATAATATGTGAAAGTGTTTGTGTTTCTTTGACCAAAACTTATGGACTATGATGTGATAAAATACCTATCCAAAATTTGTACGGAGGCATTTCGAATTCCGATCCTAAACCTCTCAATTAGTCACTGACAACGCTAATGCAACACCCCGAAAAAAAGACAAGACAAAACAAGCACACACTAAATTAAAAGGTTTGGACCTGCAATCAGGGTTGGGGCGAGTGGCTAGCACGCGCAAATCAGACGAATTCCTGAAATTGCTAGAGCTCGGCATGGATTGGAGAAGCGAGTCGCGATTCAGTTGATCCATAGGAAAAATATATCCTACAGAATTTTTTGTGAATTGAAATCAGAGATTGAGGGATTGCAGATGCTTTGAATTTTGCAAACTTCTTAGGCCAGTGATTTGCCTAGACGACGTCGCGTGGCACTGGGTCGACAGAGTATGAATGGGTGTCTACAGTTATCCCATTCTATTTCTGGAAAATTAAATAATTAGTATATGCTCCTATTTATTAATGCTTTCTACGGTCAAATTTATGTGTCAACAAAATTTACGTGTCAACTAGAAATTGTTTCGAATGACACATATTATATTCTTACAGTTTCAGAATCTAATTTGTCAGGAAGGAGTGGTTTGTGTTGAAATATTTCCTTTATGTGAATTTCTGTCTTGGGTATATAATAATATTTTTCTTTTTATTTCATTATCTTCCTTTGAAATTAGTTTTTTTTATCTCTCTTTTCCCCCTCTCTCTCTCTCTTCATATTTTTTTAATCTTTGTTTATTTTTATAAAATTTGAATAAATTCCAATTAATCTTCAGGTGCTTTTCCCAAATCTTTTACGGTTCATAAGATTTGTATGTTTGTGTTTTATTAATTTGTAGGTGATTTGGTTTTAGATCCGTTATTTTTAGAATTATATTTCTTATTTCGTTTAATTCTGGCCTGTGTTATATTTCTTATTCGATCCAGTTTCGAACAATTTTTTCAATGATTTTTTACATCTAATAATAATTATTTGGATTTTATAGAATTAGTTTTGATTCTCATTTAACATGAATCGAGTGCTTCACGAGAAAAAATCTGGGAAAAAATTGCTCCAGGTCGGAGCACGGAGATGAAGAGTAATATTCCATGGTAAATTATGTTGGTGGATATAAATTGATTGAGTTCCACTGTTTCAGTATTTTTTCTTTTTTAGGTTTTATCTTTAAGAGAAGAAATCAAATGATTAAAAAGTAAAATTAAAATCATGAATCCCATAGTGAAGGAGATTTTGGCAGGAGGTTAAAGAAATACAATAAAATCTGCTCGATAATTTTATGAGCCTTCCTCTCTAAGTTTAGTTGATTTGAGGCTAATCATTTCCAGATTTATGATTTTTTTTTCTTATTTCTACTGCTCTTTTTTTTCTTTTTATTTATTTAATCGTCACTAGTGCAGAAACTGCATTCTAGAACAGAACATCCTGGTTCATCCAGAAGGGTATTTAAAATACTGTTTTGAATTAAACTTTCTAGAACGGTAATTGAAATTACTGTTCTGGATAGATGATTTTCCAGAACGATTTTAAAATACCGTTCTGGAAAGTATACATTCCAGAGCGGTTATGGAATGACCGTTCTGGATTATGAGTCGATCCAGAACGGTATTCGAATAACGTATTGGAATGTGTACATTCCAGAACGGTTTTAAGAAACCGTTCTAAAAAGTCTTTTCGAAATTTAATACCGCCTGAATGAATTTTTTTTTACCGCCCATATTCTTCCTTTCTAGAACAGAAATTTTAATAACGTTCTGGATTGACGTACATTCCAAAACGGTATAAAAATACCGTTCTGGAATGTACATCAATCCAGAACGGTTTTATAAAAATCGTTCTCGAAAGTCTTTTCGAAATGTTATACCGCGTGAATTTTTTTTTGCCGCCCTATTTCTTTTCCAGATCGGTATTTTTAAAACTGTTCTGGATTGACATACATTCCAGAACAGTAGTTTAATACCGTTCTGGACTGTATGTCAATCCAGAACGGTTTTAAAAAAACCGTTCTCGAAAGTGTTTTCCTATTAAAATCAAACCCCACATACGTTTTCTATTTCTATTTCTACTTTTTTTTTTCCTCCGCCTTGTCTCTAGCATTTTGCGCCTTCTCTTCCAAACAGCGCCTCGTCTTCATCCTCTATCTGTCGCCGCCTTGAGAGGTGGCCACCACCTCCTCATGACGGCCTCCTGCTCGTTCTCCCCCACATTAAATCCTGAAAATCGACTGAATTTTTAAAAAATAGGCTCCAATCCCTATTTGAACAAAAATGGTAAAACGTCGGCCGGCGTCCCTCCGACCAAATCGGATGTGCATCAACCTTCCCCACATCTTGTTGATGCTAACCCAGGTACTAATTTAAAAAAAAACGAGCTACAATTGTGGCCAATTCAAAAATTTCTTCCGCCGATCCCCTTTCGCTTGAATAAGGTGAAATTGGTCGAGTATCTGTATAGATGAAGTTTAGAATTAGGATTTTCATAACTTTTTTTTTTGAAATGGAAGTCTAAAATCGGGACTGAACGGATTGAGGACAGACTCACAACAAACTTGGTCCGAGGAACGAGGTCCGGGCTGAATTTTGTGAACAGATAAAATATTGGGTTCATTGTAGTTCGCTGGAGTTTGTCGATGTCAATTGCAGTCCAAATCGACAACAGCATTCTGAATACCATGCTTTCTTTAGTTTCCTTGCTCTCTTTTTCACTCGTGACTTAAGGCTCATCAGTATTCTGAATACCATGCTTCTATTTGCTTCAGAGAGTTGCTGCAACATCTGGAGATATAAGAAAGGCAGTTTCTGTTTGCAGGTTTGTGTTATGAATGTTGTGTTCTCTAAATCCATTTTTCTTAGCTTTGATAAATCCATGAATTGTACTTGGAATTGATAAAAACAGAAAGTGTTCATTTTATGTGTTATAGAGGGCCTTAAATCGAATCACAATTGAGTACATTTTCAGTAGAGATTATAATCGACTTTGTTCCCTTCCCCACGAATCTCACCCAGACCGACCCGTTCACGAATACTTTTTTTCTTGATGGGTCTTATTTATGTACATTGATTCAAGAATCAAGTTTTTCTATGCTATAGTGTTTTTCTATGCTATAGTGTGGATAATGGTTCAAGATGACTCAATTTGATTGATTTATGATATCCCTCATTATGAGTTTGATTCTTCTTACGTTTTTGCCACTTTTTTTTCCTTTTAATAATTTAAATTTCAAAGTAAAATATGTGTTAAGTGGTTTTTGCCACTTTTTTTTTTTTTTTTTTTGGACCTATTAGTTTTTTAATATATTGGACTTCTCTTTCTTATTTTATATATATGTTTTATTTCTTTGCAGGCAGTAACTATTCTGATTCTCATTGCACATATACTCTTTCCAATGACATATGAAGGGTGCAGTATTTTCTGGAAGAGTAATCTGAATAGACTGAAGGTACACAACTGTTTACTATTACACATTTTTGCTGTTTTACTTATTTTTTAAGCATAGTGAACTCTGTGGTCGTCAGAAAAATAATGAATAATAATTGGCCTCATGTATTTGTTATCTTCTATTTGGTATATAAAATGGTAAGATTTATATTTTGCTTATGTAATTTAGGTTTGTAGTTCTGTTATTGCCTTATATTTTGAAAATATTGCAGTGGCTGATTTGTATTTAGTTTTGGGAAGTACTTATTATTTCATGTTATTAATGGAAAATGTTGTAATCTTTGACTCTTGTTCTTTTCCCCTTAAGTTGTTTCCGTCTATTTCATTTGCAGGTGCTTTTGTTGGTATTGTTGGCTTTGGATCTATCGGCCTATTCTGTTACTATACTCTTCCATTACGGATTGCACCCTATATTCGGGTTGCGTTTTTTGTTCTTAACATCAGGTAATGGTGCCACTAACCTTGCATTTTCATTTGTTTTCTGTCTTCATGCCTTGAATTTTTGCATCATATGATTTAGATTTTTATCCACTAACGTTCAAACAGCTATAAAATGCAGCTGTATATTCCATATAATGCCATCAACATCGGGCTAATTTAATAATTTAAAAACCATTTTACAAAATAAGGAAAAAAAATTGTTTATCTTTTTAGTTAATAACAACGTTGCCTAGGTAGGGTTTTTTACAACATTATTCTTGAGTAAACTTTTTCCAGCACATAGGAAATGCATGATCATTGCCATCAGTGTGAAACAAATGCTATCTGCAATCTGCATTAAATATTTTTTATTTGCAGTTATTATTTTCATAATCCAATTATGATAAGATACAACTGTCTTCAATGACCTTAGGGACATACGAGATAGCATCATCATCCTGGCTGGAATGCTTGACACGTACCTAAATGTCCTGGTGGGTTTTCTGCCACAACATACACTTAATTTCCTTTTTACTATATCTCGAAGTAACAAAACCATTTCCACTGTATTCTTTTTTTTCTTGTGATTGGGACCAAATGCAGTTTTTGTGGCTTTTATTTCTTCTGTTGTTGTGTTTAAGGGACATAGCTCGTAGGCTAGCAAATGAGTACAAGAAGCGTGTGATGATTGTTGACACCTCGAATGAAATTGGTGGTGATGGAGATATTCCTCATTCTGGAATAGGCAATGCTTGTAGGATGCAAGTCCCTCATAAGGTATGAAAATCAATGCAAGTCGTTTTAGATGAGCGTGACTCATGCTACTGATGAATACGGGAAGTTATCTTATTTTAGCTGCCACTTAGGTTTTCATACAAATAATGTAGGTTCTCTTATGATCAGTGGTGTAGCTAGAAAGATCTTGTTTTGGGGGTTAATGAATTGATATAATAGTATTTAAAATATGTATATACAAACTGAACTTATATGAATATATTTTATATTTTAGAGAAGTAAATGTACTGAATAAAATATGTAAATAAAAAGCATATAAAACAAAACAAAAATATAATTAAGTCTTCTTTACCATGAGATTTTATTTTAAATCATGAAAATACCCTTTATATGTACTAGTAATTATTTTAATATTGATTTAGGGTAAATTATGAAAACTACCCATGAGATTTGTATTTACTTAACATACATCCTCACGGCGCAATTTGTAAAATAAAAACAAATGTCAATATGCTATTTATAATTTTGATTTTTTTTTTTTGGTAATAAGATTGACCCTTGGGACATTTTCTGTAACCATCCCACTAATTTATTATGATGGGGCGATTTTTGATGCAGGTGATGCAAGAACTGGGTCTAATTGGTTTACGCATACAACCCATGCCCAACGAGCCTGGCCCGGAATTTGGTATTCCGTCACAGTACAGTTATATGATGGTATGGTCCATTATAATTTAAAGTCATGCGTACTTCTATTTTTCATTTTATTAGTAAAGATTATATAAAATGAAGGAATAATAATATGAAACAATTTTTGTTGCCATTCAGGTGCGTGCTCCATCGTGTCACAACTATTCGACTCTTCGTGCTTGGTGGGAAAAAGATGAAGAGCGAAGGCTAAGATTTTTTAAGGCCATTGTGAGTGGTTTTTGTTTTGAACACTTGATGAATATTGTATTTTTTTTTTATTGTTTTGGGGTACTTTGAAGGGATTGAGATGTTGTATTTGGTCACTTATAATTTCAATGAGTATTTGGTGTTTTAATAGTATAGTATATTTGAACGGTTTTACATTTGATGAAAGCAATATAAAAACTCAAATTTTCAGAACCTTTTTTTTTTGGAAAAGACGTTATAAAAGTGTGTTTATACTAGATCGCATACTAAAAATGATGTTCTAAAAGACAAAACTTTCCAGAACATATTTTTGAAATACCGTTCTGGAATGTGACAATTTCTAGAACAGTTTTTAGAAAAGACGTTCTATAAAGTATCACTATCCAGAATGGTATTTTGAAAATACCGTTCTGAAAAGTATCATTTTCCAGATCGTTATTTTATAAATTACCGTTCTGGAAAGTATCATTTTTCAGAACGTCTTTTTGAAAAACCGATCTGAAAGTATAACTTTCCAGAACGGTTTTTTTGGAAAACCGATCTGGAAAGTATCACTAATCAAGAACGGTATTTTGAAAATACTGTTCTGAAAAGTATAGCTTTCCAGATCGTTATTTTATAAAATATCGTTTTGAAAAGTTTCACTTTCAAGAATGTCTTTTTGAAAAACCGATCTGAAAGTATAACTTTCCAGAATGGTATTTTCAAAAATCAGTTCTGGAAAGTGGCGGATCAACCTGGGATGGTACCATTCTAGAACAGAGAAATTATTTTCTAGAACGCCTTTTTTTTACCCTTCTAGAAAGTCTGCCAATCCAGAACAGTAAAAAAAAGGCGTTCTGGAAAGTACAGACTTTCTAGAACTATGTCACTACAGAAGGCACAGAAAGGCGTTCTGGATAGGCAGATCTACCCTTCTGGATATGTAATTTCTGCACTAGTGTGTGTATTTTTTTAGACAATGAACGAGGAAGAGGAGATTGATAGAGAGGATCGAGATGATATTTTTATTTTTTATCTTTTGAAAAGTTGCATAGATGGGGATGGTGGTGAGCATAATGAGGTGGAGAAGAAGGAAAATTTGTTGGGTTTGATTCAATTAGCTGGCTTAAATTGGCAGTCTATTGTGGGAGACCTGATGCATTTCTTCATTTTTTTTATTAATGTTGTAATTATTATGGTTATTCTTTTCAGTTAATGAAAACTTGAAATTTCAGAAATAGATATTTGTTTATAATATTGTTTATATTATAAGCTCATTTGTGTTTCCCCATTGAGTTTTGAGAGTTATAGAGTAGGAAAAAAATGGATAATGTTCGTTTCTTTTTCATGTTATCCAGAGCATGAATATTTATCTTTTCTTTTTTATGTACCACTAATTTCGACATTCTCATTAAAATAGAAAAATCACATTAAGTATGTAATACTTACCACTTTTAAAAACATAGAATATCTTTATGATATGTTCAATTTAAACGATACAATTTAAAATTGTCAACTTATATAGAATGGTAAGTAATTTAAATTATGGGATACGATTCGTTTGGTGTATCTATACTTACCATTCTATATGTGTTCATTGGTAATTCTCACAAATTATGAAACAGTTTTAAATTTAACAACAATAACTTAAATTTGTTAAAAATCGATGTAATTTTGAAATTGTCATTTTTTTAAATAACAATTAAAATCAACTTTTCCTACAGTAATTAGGAATATATTTTTATAATGTAAATTATTAAACCCTTCATAATTAATTTGAATATTGATTATTATGATTTAGAAAAATTATATAGTAATTCTATAGATCAGTATTTTAATATAGAAAGTCAACTATAAGTGTTAAGATGAACCAAATTATTTCTCAAATCTTAATGATTAAAGTCTTCCTAATAAAAATTGTGATTAATTATTATGATTAATTAAATTTATTAATTATATTATTACCCTAATTGTGTTTATATCTTACAAAGACTAACTAGACAAAGTCAACTCTTCGTAATTTAGGAATTTTTTTTATAATACAAATGATTATAGCCAATCAATTCATACTAAAAAAGTTCAAGTTAAAAATACTGAAATTATGATTTATGATAAATTGTATGATAGCGGTCAACTTTTTGAAATAGATTTATGATTTGTATGATAACTGTTAATTTATAACCAATTTAATTAATTAGTGTATATGAGTAAAAAAAAAACTGAGTTTATGGAGAAAGAAAAGTCAAACAATTCATACTAAAATGGTTCAAGTTTCACTCAAAATAAGTCTACATTCATTTAGATATTTTTATTTTTATATAATTGAATTTTCAATTTTACCATGTTTATTTGTTCAAATTTAAATTATTTAGTTTCATGGAAACACCATTAATAAAAACTTAGTAATTAGAGTTGATGACTTTGAAAATTGTATACCATTTGATTTAAAATTTTCATTTTATTTAAAAGATTATTATGTAATTTTTCTTAACTACAGTTAAAACATGGTTATATTTGAGCTTTGATCAAAACAAGTCTATATCCTTTTTTTTTTTGTTATTTAACTTAATATTCAAGTTTTATCATTTTTATTTACTTATATTTAAATATTTTCTAGTAGGGGAAGATATTTATTACACCATTTTTAATTACAATTACTAATTTTGAAAAAGATATATCATTCATTTAGACTTTTTTATTTGATGTAGAGATCAATAATCACATTTTCTTACTTTTAATTAATAATTTTAATTGAATGCTCAATTTTTTTTTTTTAAAAAAAAAGTCTATATTCATTTAGGTACAAATTATTTTTATATAAAACAAAAAATCTAATTAATGGGAAGATATAGATATAACAATGAAGGGCAATTAATATTATATTGAATCTCAATTAAATACAATCACCTTTTTGGTTGAGATTGCGCAATCTATATATTATAAATTTATATTGACATTAATGATAAGATATATATCAAATCAAATAAAAATCAATTTTCAATCTCATCATTTAAAATCAACAAATTTGGTATCTACATTTAATCTATATTTAATTTAATTTTGGGTGATTAATTGATTGATTTTCAATTTATATTAAAAGTGACATTATTGAAATAAAAATTAATAAAAATCTTTATATTTTTATTTTTGATACTTATGGAAATATCATTAATTTTCTACTTTTCGATTAGAAATTTTACAATATATATTTTGTTAATAATTGGGAAAGCGAACCCTTTCAAAAACATGTGTTTATATGGTTCCCAATTTATATTTTTGTAACCATAATAATTAGAAAACCGGACTCTTTCAAAAACATGTGTTTTTACATGGTTTCTAGTTGGTTTCTATTCTCCAATAATTGTGAAAATGAACCTTTTCAAAATACAATATGTTCTGAAACAAATTTGAAATCATATAGAGACACATAATTTTGAAAGGGTTTATTTTCACAATTATTAGAAACAAACTAGAAACCATATAGAGACACATGTTTTCTAGTTTGTTTTCAATTAGTTTCTATACCCTAATAATTCTGAAAACAAGCCCTTTCAAAATCACATGTCTCTATATGGTTTCTAGTTTTTTTCTCATTGGTTTCTATACCTTAATAATTTGGAAAGTGAACTCTTTAAAATACACATGTTTATATGGTTTAAAAAAAATTTCTATATGGTTTTTAAAAAATAATAATTGAAAAAAATAAACTCTTTAAAAAACATGTGTTTCGTTATGACTTCAAGTTTGTTTCTAATTGATTTTATACCCCAATAATTAGGACAGTGAACTCTTTCAGATACATGTGTTTCTTTATGGCTTACAATTTGTTTCCAATTGGCATCTATACGGTAATAATGGAAAAGTGAACCCTTTCAAAAACATGTGTTTCTTTATGGTTTCCAATTTGTTTCCAATTAGTTTCTATACCCTAATAATTGGGAAAGTGAACCCTTTCAAAAACATATATTTCTAAATGGTTTTCAGTTGATTTTTATACTTTAATAACTGAGAAAGTGAACCCTTTTAAACACACGTGTTTCTATATACTTTCCAATTGGTTTCTATACTATTAATTGGAAAAGTATGCCATGTCAAAACATGTTTTTATATATGATTTTCATTTTTTTTCCATTTGGTTTCTAAATATGTTTTTGTGTATGATTTTCAATTTGTTTTCAATGAGTTTCTATAACAAATAATTGAGAAAATGAAACTTGTCAATACATATTTTTCTTTTCAAAAGTAGTTGAAATCTTCACTTAAACATGGAAATATGTATTCAAATCTCGATATGATTCCAACTTAATCTCAATCACATGATGAACTAATGGATAAAAATAATAAATTCATGCTTCTTGTCATTACAGAGATCCCATTTAACGTCCAAAACAAAAATGGCAATATCTACAAAACTAAAATTTCCATTTTCGGCATCAAACAACAGTTGAATGTTATACTTAAAGACCTCATTCTCAACTCAACTCATAAACTAAGTTCTTCGAGTAGGCTTAATTTTAAGTTATCAAAATGTATTCTTATTGATACGACATCAAATATTCATGAAGGCATTTATGGAGGTTTTTGGGTCAAGCGACCACGTTCCTTGGAAAGTGCAGTCTTTTTATGGAGTGAGCGAGCTGTTTTATGAGMTAGCGACCTAAGGTGTGAGAGTGGCGAGCTCTTATAAAAGGTGGCGACCTATTATGATACAAGTACTATTATGCCAGCTCGGCGGCTAGAGTAGTAGCTCGGCATTGAGGGTTGGGCCTTGTGATTTCTGGGCCTTCTCAGGCTAATGCCAGGTATCTTATGGGGTCTCGGCGTACTGGATTTATGAATAGGCCCAGCGGCTTATGGGTACTATGGTAATTCAATAAGAACCCTATCGATTATGGAAACTTGACATAAAGAGAGAATCCTAATTCTGAGGCGGTCGTTATTTATGGTATTTTGGTTATAGTAGGAGACAAAAACCCTAGATTGGGGAACACGTCTCTCATGCATATAAAGAGGACTCAGGCCTCATTCTTTTCTCTAAGTCGATTTTTTACGTTTAAGCATATTTGATATCTCTCTCACCTAAAGGATTTCACCTATTTTCTAATCCCTAATCTAACTTAGGCATCGGAGGGCCTACGCTGGGGCCATCCTCCGCCTTGGCTGGGTTTTATTTTGCAGGACTCATCAGATCGCCAGGAGCTTTTTGGAGATTCATTCAGGTCGCTGACTTCATCTTCAAGGTCAGTACCCCATATCCTTGAGACACCAATCTTTTTGGTCGCATCAAGTGGCGTCGTCTGTGGGAAAGAGGGGCATCGAGTTCTTGAGCAAAAGACGTGAGATTATTCAGTATATATATATATATATATATATGACAGGGAGAACGGTATATCTCGGAATTTAAATTTTGATGAGTATGCAAAAACGAAGAGGAATGATGAGAAAATGCCACCACAAGAAGATATACATAATACGGTAACCACACCACCACCCTCTCTAGGCAAGCACAAGATGGAAAAGTCTGGGGAAGAACAGAAGAAAAAGAGTCCAGGGATAATCAAGCAAAGGGCTATCCATATAGGAACAAAGGAGTGGGATGAATTACCTGATAACAAGCCTTGCTATGTTGACAAAAGGGACTCTTCAAGGCCTGATGGGGTTGATATCCCCAGACAAGAAACAAGAGATGGATAATCTTCTACTAGGTAAATGGAGACAGCAAGGTAAAGGGAAGGAAAAGGACCTCACAGAAATCCCGAATATGCACCGAAAGACTTCAATCAAGAAAAAAAAAGAGTAGGGAATCTTCACCAGGGGCACCGAATGCTGGAGTCCTTAAAGATGGGCAAGGATATCCCACAAGATATATATCTTCATCCGATGACAGTCGTGTCAAAGTCACTTGCACATGGGTAGAAGAGGTCACGATTATAAACAGAAAATCCCGCGACAGGAGAAGGAGTATGACATGAGAGAGGGGTCTAAACGGAAATATAGAAAACGCTGAGTACATTGTGGAGAAGATGATGAAGAAAGTAGTAGTGAAAGCGACGAGGCATTTGTGGATTATGGACCAAGAAAGCGATCCCAGAAATATGGAGGTCGACACTATGAGGAGAGGGAGGACGATAGTGGAAAAATAGGTACTCAAACAATCCGAGATATACAAGCTGCGGTATTAACTCTACGAAGACGGGTCGATGGAGACAAATCTACAGTGCCTATGGGGCATCCTTTCTCAGATAAAATATTACGCGCTGCACTACTTAAAAATCAAAAAGCAATGGAGCTACAGTATGATGGTTCAACCGATCCCATACGACATGTAAAAGGTTTTGAGAAAGAGGTCTTAATAAGGCAATATACAGATGAAATGGCATGCCGAGCCTTTTTATTCACACTTTGAGGTTTAGCATAGGACTGGTTCCACCAATTTCCATAAGGGAAAATCACGAGCTTTCAGTATCTGAAGTCAGCCTTTTTGAAGAATTTCGGCAGCGCAAAAGTACACACGAGGATGGCACAATCTTTGTTCGCAATGGTACAACGACCTTTAGAAAATCTAAAAAAATATGTTAATCATTTTACCAAGGCCACAATACATGTGCCCACTGCCACATATGAGATGAAAGCTGGAACACTCCATCAAGGAATACGAAATGAAGGTTTACGCAAGTCCTTGGCCAAGAAACCAGCACGAACTTATGATGAATTTCTGAAAAGATGTGATAAATATATACAGGTGGAAGAGACCGAGGAAGAATTCAGGTTGCATTTTGCAGAGGAGGTCGTAGGCCCAGAGAATCTTACTGCTAAGCGATCCGAATCCCGAAGAGAACCAAGGCGAGCTATTCTAGGGCTCTTAGCTACAAGGGGAGGTGATAAAGCGGCTATCAGGATTGAAAGAAGAGATTGGAGAGACGATAATTCTACACCTTTGGCATACACGGTTGCAAAAGTGTTCACAATCATGGAGCGATAGATACCGGACGCAATCAAGTGGCAGGAGAGTTATTCGGACCCTCCCACTAACCATAGATCTGAGTTCTTTTGTAGGTTTCATAATAATTATGGACATGTAATGGAACATTGTAGACATTTACGTGATGAAATTGAGAGGCTCATCAAGGCGGGGCACTTGAAGGAAGTCATCTACAGAGATAGAGAACCATGAGAAGTGGTGCAGCTACTACCCCCACCACCTACAGGGGGCCCATCACCGAATCAGGATAGGAATCAAACACAACGGAGTAGCCCAAAACAAAATACCAGTACCATACTTGTAGCAATGAGTTCCTGTAGCTATGATCCATAAGTGCGAACAGGAGGAAACAAAGGAAGGATTAATATGATCTCGAGAGGACCAATGGATGGGGATACAAATAATGCAAGGAAGAGACATGTGAAAGCAGCGCGACCTGGTCCATGTGAGGTCGCTGTCATCAATAGGCGACCTGCAGCATCGAGACTAGTAATTTTATTCAGACCTGAGGAAAGGCAAGGCCAGCAGGTGGAACATAATGATGCATTGGTGATTAATGCTGAGATAGCGGGCTATGAGGTCGGCAGGGTGTTTGTGGATAATTAGAGTTCTGTCAATATCATATACTTGGATTGTTTAGAGCAGATAAACCTGAAGGCAAAGGTGCGACTAGTGAATACCCTAATTTATGATTTTAATGGTGCATATGTTATTATAGAGGGCGAGCTAACACTCCAGACAATATTGGGAAAAGAGGGAGTAGAGAAGGATTTAAAATTTTAATCATCAAAGGAGGTTCAACGTATAATGTGATATTGGGGTGACCTGCCCTCAACACATTTCAAGCAGTTACTTCTACATATCATATGAGTATCAAATTCCCAGTAGGAGATAAAGTAGGGGAAGTAGTGGCAGAACAGCAGGTTGCCAGATCATGTTACCAGATGACGGTTAGGAAATGTATGAGCGAGAATAAGTGAGAAAGATCAGGAGAGGCACAAGAAGGAGTACTTAGTGCTAAAAAGATGAGAGAAGAGGAAAATTATGTTCGACCACATGAGGAATTAATGGAGATCTCACTGAAAGAAGGTCGCCCGGACTATACCACGAGGATAGGAACCCAGATGGCAGAAGTTTTTAAAAGTGAACTGATAGAAAATCCATTGCGACTCGGCTTGGTTAAGGCCTTCGATTTATTTTCTGTTTCGTTGTGTTTTTAAATTTCCTTTTTATTTGACGATTTCTTTAAGTGTATGCAAGGTCGTCGTTCGCTCGAACACGATTTAGTACCTTATATTTCTAACCCCAAAAGATTGCAGCGTGTACGACATCCCTTGCTTCTTGAATTCAATATGGAGAACAATCTTCCAAATACCGGCCCGTTTATCGACCCTAACGGTAAATCTCCTCAGGCCAATCCTCAAAGTTCTAAATCAACCGATCATGGAGTTTATGTAGAGTCCATTCTGAGTGACAAGGTCGAGCCATCAAATCCCATTCTCCCACCACCTCCCGAGCAAGCTCTTGGATTTCAAGGGAGTGGTTTTACCACTCAAGGGCACTCCACAGGCCGACCACAAGGTATTGCTTCTTTACCTAATTCATTTGGTGGTGGCTTTGTTCCCAAGATGGGAGGGAATGGTGCATACCATGTTGGGAATGGTGGTGGTTTGGTTGGAATGGGCAACGTAGGAGGGCAAGGTTCAAACCACTTGGCCCCCGGTTCTCAAGGCTTTGGTCAACCCGACATGGGATGGAATGGTGCAAACTATGTCGGGTTTAATGGATCCATTGGTGGTTATGGAGCCCCGACTCTCGGTCTGTATGGTTATGGAGCTCCTCAACATTTTCCAAATATTTCGAGCCCGAGTTCTGGTCCGTATGGTAGTCCTCCCATGCATAACTACAACCCGATTCCGAATATGAATCTGTATGGTTATAATGGTGGCCCCAAGTTTGGAGATGCCATTCATAAGGTCCGAAATGATGTTCCCGATCTTTACGCCCGTTTTGGTGGATTGAATCCCAATGCGCATGCTTCCATCCGTACTATGAAAGACGTGAGTAAGGCCTTCGTGGGTGCTTTGGTTTCGTCTTGCATTGCCTTGCCCCCCGAGATAATGGCGATTGACATCCGTTCTCTTGATTTTGCTCGACTTCCGATTTTCCATGGGTTTGCAAAGGAAGTTGCTCTTCAATTCCTCCGTCAATTTATGTGGCAAGTCTAGGGTTTTCGTCGACCAAATATGATGAGTTTGGAGCATTTACGTCTTCGTTGTTTCTCTTATGCTTTACAAGATAAAGCGTTGTCATGGTTCATGGGCATTACACCGAATTCAATTTACACTTGGGACGAATTCTCGGCCTTATTTTTGGATCATTACTACTCCATAGAAAAGACGGCCGCCTTGAGGGTTAAAATAATTTTGTTCAAATAAATGAAGAATGAACCATTTCATTCGGCATGGGCCCGTTTTGAGGAACTTCTTGAAAGTTGCCCCCATCATCGCTTACCCAAGGAGATTTTGATCCAAACTTTCTATGAGGCCTTGGAACCATAATTTCAATACATGGTGGATACGACGGTCGGGGTAACATGACGGAACACCCCCCTCACGAGATTCTCAAAGTTTTCACCACCCTTGCCGAAAATCCCCAACAAAGGTCATCCCGTGCTTTATATTCGAGTGCTAATGAGGTCAAAGATGTGAATGAGATTCCTTCCCCGAGAGAGCTTGAGTTGGAGAAAGAGTTGGCCACTATTAAAGCTCAAATGGCTAAGGTGTCGCCCCCGAACATGGATCCTTCGTGTTTAACTTGTGGTATGGTTGGGCATGAAACACTTTATTGTCCGTCAAATCCTTCCCATTACATGCCGGTGCCTCAATTGGAGGACGTTTGTGGGGTACAAGGTTACCAACCAGGTCATGGTGTTACTCATCCACCCTTTGTTCGATAATCGAATCAATATCCTCCATACCATCCGAGCAACCACATGTATCCAGGTTTTAGATATACGAACCCTCATATGGGCCCCTCTCGTCCAATCCCCCCGACGAGTGCTCCATCACCGGCCACCGATCCGAATCTTGCCATGATCTTACAACAATTCAATCCCTCTCCACCACGGTGTCCTCATTTGATGCACGATTGAATGCCATGGATACGAAAATTGGGCAAATGGCTACCGAGGTAAATATGCTCAAGCAAGCCAATGACAAAGGGAAGTTACCGAGCCAACCTTCATACACCCATGCGATCACATCTCTTAGAAGTGGCCGGGTCATTGATAATAAAGTGGCTCCACCGTCTGAGGGTGAGGAGGTTGCTAGTCCACCTATTGTGGCTACTCCCGATTCTACCCCCGTGGGTGCTGCTCTGACGAAAGAAGGTCCCGATGGATTACACAAATCCTCAAACGCTTATAAGTCACCGATTCCAAAAGTTCCCCTGCCTTTTCCCTCAAGGCTCCCAAATACCAAGAAAGACGATCAATTCCAACGGCTCTACAATACATTTTCTAACGTCAACATTGGATGCCATCCGAGACATGCCCGCTTACTCCAAATTTTTCAAAGAACTTTCATCCAAGAAGATCATGAGAACTCCAAATGAGAAAATTGTGTTATCTAAGGAGGCGAGCGTGGTTTGTGATCCTTCAATTTTAGCTCTCAAGATGGTGGACCCCGGACCCTTTTGTATCGATATTATGCTCGGAAATGGTAAAGTCACAAATGGTATGCTTGATTCTGGGGCGGGGATAAATTTTATGCCGTCTTCGATTTATGAGAAATTGGAGCTAGCACCCTTACAAGAAATGAGAACTTGCTTACAATTGGACGATCGGTCAATTCAATATCTGAAGGGAGTTGTTAAGGATGTGCTCGTAAAGGTTGGAGGGCTCGTGGTCCCGGTGGATTTTGTCATTCTAGATGTTGGCATGGTTTCGAATGATGGTGCCGAGCATACCATTTTACTTGGGCATCCCATTATGGTCACTATACAATGCCTAATTGACGTTGGAAAGAAGAACCTCGCCTTATCCATTGCAGGTGAGTCGGTTACATTTTCTATGACCAACTTGCCGTCGATTCCTTCAAGCATCTATCATACGGATTGTCTCCTTGTTGACGAGATTAAGGATTTGGTTGAGCAAGTTTTCTTGGCGGATGTGTATGGTGGGATAATTGAGTCGGAGTATGATGATAACGGTGGTTTTGAGGATAATGGAACTTATGGGCTTGGCAACGAATCGTGTGTTACGACGAATCTATTTGAGAGTTCTTGCATAAGTGTCGTTGAGGGCAACAACATGTCTTTGGAGGGGGAGGTGGAGTTTGTTGATGAGAAATGAGTCGTCGAGCCGATTGCAAAATTTGATGAATACTTTGAAGGAATGGTTGATTTGTTTGAGCTAGCCCCCGATGAGGGTGAGAGGAGGCACAAGCCCGAGTTAAAGCCTCTCCTATCTCACCTCAAATATGTCTTTTTAGAGGAGGAGGAAAGTAAGCAGGTAATTATCTTTGCCAATTTAAATGAAGAAGAAGAAGAGAGGTTGATCAAGGTGCTTAAAGCTCATAAAGGTGCCATTGGGTGGAGCCTCGGGGATATAAAAGGAATTAGCCCATCAACATGTATTCATAAGATTATTTTGGAGGACGAAGCCAAACCATCTCGAGAATTTCAAAGGCGTTTGAATCCGAACCTCAAAGAAATTGTGAAGGCCGAGATTCTAAAATTATTGGAGGAGGGCTTGATATTTGCTATAGCCGAGAGTGGATGGGTGAGTCCTGTTCATATGGTCCCTTAAAAGAGCGGCATTACCGTCATCGAAAACGAGAGGGGTGAGTTGTTAGAGACACGGGTGACGACGGGGTGGAGGATGTGTATCGACTTTAGAAAGTTAAATGCGGCCACAAAGAAGGATCATTTCCCCCTCCCATTCATCGATCAAATGCTAGACAAGTTAGTCAGTCACCACTCTTAGTGCTTCTTGGATGGATTGTCGGGTTATTATAAAATTGCTATCGCGCCCGAGGACCAAGCTAAAACGACTTTCACTTGCCCATTTGGGACCTTTGCCTTCCAACGGATTCCATTTGGACTATGCAATGCCACAGGGACGTTCCAAAGATGCATGCTATTAATATTCTCTGACATGATCGATAAATATCTTGAAGTCTTCATGGATGACTTTTTCTTATATGGGGACTTGTTTGAGGAGTGTTTGAGAAACCTTGAGGAAGTGCTATCCCGATGTGAAGAGACGAGCTTGACATTAATTTGGGAGAAGAGCCATTTCATGGTCCGAAATGGCGTAGTGCTCGGGCATGTGATTTCGGAGAGGGGGATTAAGGTAGATAAAGCCAAAGTTGAGGTTATTGAAAAGCTACCACCTCCCCTAAATGTAAAAGATTTAAGAAGTTTCCTTGGGCATGTCGGTTTCTATCGACGGTTGTTGAGCAACGACGTGCCTTTCGAATTCGATGAAGCTTGTGAGGACGCCTTCTCATCCATTAATAAGAGCCTAGTTTCCGCCCCCATCGTCGTAGCTTCTGATTGGAGCTTACCCTTAGAGATTATGTGCGATGCTTTGAGCAAAGTGGTGGGGGCCGTTCTTGGCCAACGCGTCGACAAGTTACTAAGGGTGATTTATTATGCGAGTTTGATGCTGAATGATTAACACGTATTCGTCTTGATTTCTATTAGTATTTAGTTATTTTCTCTTATTGTTTTCAGTATAAGTTGGATAGATTGAGCACATTTTCATATTTTTTATCTCCAGCTTATTTTACCGTATTTTAATCATAATTAATTAATTTTATGTTTATTTTTTGTATTTTAAAGTATTTAGGTTTGGACGTAGTCAAGAATGGGCCTACAAGTGGAGTTTCAGTGAAAACGGGCCGCGATTTGAAGTATTTAAGCCGACACTGGGTACCAGTCCGACACTGGGTTACCCAGTGTCTGAGTCATTGCTGGCACTTGCTGCACTGGATGCCCGCATCGACCGATGTGGTCGTCGATGCGCCCATCGACGCACCCCCTGCCCGTGTCGATGCCGAGAGCTTCTCGCGTCGATCGACGCTCTGTTGATGCCAATGCCCATGAACTCTCTGTCACGTCGATCCTAAACGCGTTGATCAACATGACTACCCAGAAATGCGTTTTTAGGGTTTCTTGCGCGCCAAGTCATGAAATAACTATATAAACCCTTCATATTTCGGATTAAACACACACCCACGACTCAAACCACTTACCTAAGGTTGAGAAACCTTTTTTGAACACCCTACAACATATCTTAAAGATCTACGTCGAAGATTCAAGATCCGAAGCACCAAGACGAAGACGTTCGTTGAAGCTCCGATTTCTCGACCAAGATCAATCATCCATAGTCCGAATTCACAACAATCTTTCAGCACCTTTAGTTATGTAATAAGTTCTCTAAACTCTAGTTATTCTTAGTTTAATCCTAGAAAATTTATGTTTAGTTATTTCGTTTGAGTTTTTAGTTTCGTTTATTTATTTCGAATCGTTTGAACCGTTGAATCGCTGAAGCTTTGAACCTTAGATTTCGTTTTTAATATTAATTTAATTGCTGCATTTTACTTTCGTTCATGCTTGTTGATTAGATTGTTCGTGCTTAGTTTATTTATTGCTTATGCTTGGTTAATTAGTTTATGATATGTTATTGCTTGAGAATTTTGATATTGATATTTTTCTTAAGAATTCATATGTTAGATTTAGTTCATAGCAGTTTGATGCATGCTAGTTAATTAACTTAGAATTAAATTGCTTAAAAAAAATTCCTAGATTAATAATTCTTAGATAATTTAGTTTCAAGCTTAGGTTAAATTAATTAGTTAATCACAATTAGTTCTTGCTTTTAAATTCGTAGTTAATAATTCTCAAAAACCACTTTATACAAGTTCTCGTATTAAACATTGTGATTAAACAAACATTAGAAATTCCGAACATAAGTTCTTGAGAGATGACTCGAGTTAAGCTTGTCAACCTACGCGCAATCCTGTTATTTTGCGGGCGAGCTATTAAGTTTTTGACAATTATTTATAAAGTAGGCACACACAAAAGCTCGAATCAAAACTTGGCGCCATTGTCGGGGACTGAAATAGGTTTTGATAATGTTTGTCCGTGTTATTGCTTTTCCGTCTATTTGTATAAAGGTTCTTTGTTTGCCGCTCGTTTCGTTGATGTTTTGTGTTATTGATGCATGGTCGTCGTAGCCTTCGAAACGAACTTGCTCCATTTATAGACAACGTTGAACGAGTTGGTAGACCAAGAAGACTCTTTCAATCCCCCGACGCTAATAATCGAGATACAAATTCGGCCAACATGTCAAATACTACACCTATTGGAGGCTGAGGAACAGGAGGAGGACAAACGAATGGTGGCTGAGGACAAGGGAATAACAATAATACCCCTCTAAGCTACCAACCATATGGGATGCCACCCACCGATGATCTAAACTTTGGAGACCCACAAAACGACAATCGTCAAGAAGATCTACCGATTCTTGATCCTAATCAAGTGCATAACGACGGAAACAACCAAAGGATCAATAACGAAGAGAATCAAGAAGGAAACTAGTTCCTCAACGATCCAAACAACGGGGGGGGCGCAAGGCCAAGATAATCGTCAAGCAGTGATTCCAGAAAATCAAATCAACCATCCACAACACTTTAGGAATCGAGTGGAAGCTCAAGCATATAACGCTCGTGCAAACGAGGAGTTCTTACGCAACCAAGTTGGTAATGGCGGGGCCCCGGCCCCAAAATAACCAACAATAAAATGAGAATATAAATCGGGAGCGAGTACCGAATCGTTTTCAAAATAGACGAGGAGGACGATAATACAATGATGATCAAGACGACGATACACTGGACGATGAATATGAGGATGAAAATGAGTTTCACGAGGATGATTATTATGAGGATAGGGACGATTTTGGAGGAAGACGTGCCCCTCGATATCAAGACGTACTAAGACAAGGTGACCTCTCATGCCCAACCATTGGACCATATAGCTCAGTGATAGTTTTAGGCCAAGCGACTAGGAATTACAATTTGAGGACCGATGATTTGAATAGACTACCCTCTTTTTATGGTTTGCCAAATGAAGACCCACTCGAGTTCGTTCAAGAATTTTACATAGCATTATCTGGTATTCAGGATCGAGGACTCAGTGAAGGACAGCTTAAAATGAGATACTTCCCTAGTACCCTGAAAGATAAYGAAAAACGATGGTTCAATCAATTACAACCTAAATCCTAACAAATTGGGAGATGGTTTACAAGAAATTTGTGGGAAGATTTTACTCGGCCCAAACGACAACGAAGTTGAGGAGGGAAATTTCCAACTTTGAGCAATTGGATGGCGAATTATTTCACGAGGCGTGGGATCGTTTTAAGGAGCTCCTCAATGCATGTCCAAACCATGGTAACAGTGACGAAATGATCAACAATTACTTTTATGAAGGATTATTCCCAGATTTTAAGCAACAAGTGGAAACAAGAGCAGGAGGTTTCGGGGGCTTTACTGTGGAGGAAGCATGAGATCTTTTTGAATTAATAAGTGACAAGTAAGGCCTCAAAAATTTAGAGTGAATGTGGTTTCGGTTGCGCGAGAAGAGGATGATAATATCGAGAAACTCACGAAGCAGGTCGAGTTGTTGACTAAGAAGATGTTACAGCAGGAGGAAAAGAAATCACAACCTTCCCAAAAAACATGTGGAATATGTGGAGCGTTTGGACATGGAGAAAGTACGTGTCAAGTAATACTCGAGGAATATGGGGACATGGAGAAAGTACGTGCCATTCAAAATTTTCAATCCAATAATTCGGGGCAGAAGTTCACCTATAATCATGGCGTTTGCGATCATCCAAATTTGAAGTATGGTCCTGGGAGTCCGAACTATGTGCCAATACCCAAACAAATGGACCCTCAATATTTAGCACCACCACCACCTACGAAGGGGCAAACGTCAAGTCCGGTTCAACCAAATGATCAATTATTTGTTTGGCAGCAAAACCAAGTGGTCGAGATGCTTAGAAATAGAGAGGGACTTGCGAAAGTGAATGCAAAGATAAACGAACTCTCGAAGAAGGTGAATAGTATTGACAATCTCTCTAGGATAGTACATGATCTTGCTAAGAATATGGAAATGATGGATAGGATGATAGGACAATTAGCGGCTGACATTGCGAGATCAAATAAGGAGAAGGACAAATTTCCGAGTCAAACGGAGCAAGACTCAGCGATTAAAGTCCTACGTAGTGGCAAGGTAATCGATAACGGTATTGAGATGCAGGATGAAGGAGACATAGAAATGACAAAAATTCCAATGCCGGAATCGCCAAAGGGAGATGAATACGAGCCGATAGAACAATTGCTTAAGAGACCAAACCCTTACATTCCGGGATCTTTGAAGGGGAAGCTCACGGACAAAACCCCTACTTCACTGTTGGATGATGGAGACCTTAAGAAAATTCATGACAAAGTTCCTTTTCCAAGTCGCCTACGACCGGTTAAGGAGAATAAAAAGTTCATGGAGCTTTACAACTTATTGAAGAACATTAATATCAACCTTCCTCTCTTGGATGTGATTAAGACAATGCCGACGTATGTGAAATTCTTTAAGGATCTTGCTACAAGGCATAGGAGTTCGGAGACGAATCATTACGTTCCACTGATAAAGGAGGTGAGTGCGTTATGCAAGCAACCACTGCCTACGAAGGAGAAGGACCCTGGAAGATTTTGTGTCAATATTACATTGTAGAATGGGCAACAAGCGCACGGAATACTTGATCTTGGCGCGGAAATTAACTTAATGCCGCATTCCCTTTATAAGCAATTTGATTTGGGACCTTTGAAACCAACGAAGATGCGACTCCAATTGGCGGATCGTTCAATCAGACGCCCATTAGGTATTGTTGAAGAGGTTTTTATACGGGTGGGTGAATTAATAATACCAGTTGATTTTGTAGTTTTGGATGTTGGAGAAATGCCAAATGATACCAAGGGGCATACCATTCTTTTAGGCCGTCCATTTTTGTCTACCTCCCATGCAGTAATTAATGTGAATAAGGGGAGGATGAGCATGTCAGTTCTAGGTGATACGGTCACCTTTTCATTAAAAGATATGAATAATTGCCCTTTGCCAACAATGGAGGATGAATGTTTGTTCGTTGACCTGATAGATTCTTGCGTCCAAGAACTCAAAAGCATAACTGTATTGGATGAGTCGGAAGTCAAGGACGACAATGATTTTCTAAGTGGGGAGGAGATAACCGAGTTATTTGGTATTGATTTTCACGACATTGGAGTTGACCTCGAAATTTCCAACCCCAACGGAAATTTTGAGATGCAATTTGGAGAGCGTGGCATGGTGGAGTACAGAGATCCACCGCAAGTTGAGCATTTATCGTTGAAATGTGTCGAGCAAGCGACGTAAAATGTTGCGATTCTTGGGATATAACCCAAGTGTTAGTTTTTTCTTTTTCTTTAATTCTTCTTTCGATTTTTATTTCGTTTATTTCGCTTTTTATTGTGTCAATTGTCGTGGTACGTTTAAGTGTGTGTTAATGTGCAGAAAATTTGAAAATTTATACGAAACCGAAGACTTAGCGGTACACTAGCGGTAACCGTTACCGCTAGTCCTCATCGTTATCACCTACCGCTAGTTACTAGCGATCACCACACTGACCTACCGTTATGCGCAAAACCGAGTTAACGATTGGCAAAGAACAAGAAACTTAGCGGTTACTGTAGCGTTAATCGTTACCGCTAGGTATAACTTCTAGCAGCGTCTGTTCGCCCGATTTTACGAATTTATTTCCGTCGATAGAGGTCGCAATTCGACCAAATCTAGCCACAGTCTGGCAACCTTTCGATGAGCTACAATCCAGCCATTTACGACATTAGGCTTCATTCCGGCCAATTCAATTCTAAACGATGTGCCACCGGGCACTTGCGCAACACAATTGGCTACAATCGTATCTTTTACTTTTTGTTTTCTTTTTTCTTAAATTATTAAAAATTACAAAAAAAAAATTGAAAAATTCAAAATCCAGAAATTATTAGATAGCTTATTTTTGTTATTTGTTTTATTTTGTAGGCTTTTATTCAAGACATTCCAATCACACGATTTAAAAAGAGGGATTATTGCACAAGCGCCTTTGGAGGAACTCAACTATCGATTTTTCAGGGATGTTTTCTTATCTCCCTTGTGCTTATTTTCTTTATATTTATGTCAATCGGGAGATTGCCACGTTTTTAGGGGGGGTTGAGTGTGAATTATAGTTGAAATTTGTGCAGTTTTTTAAAAAAATTCGTGGGTTTGTAGTGCTAGATCTTACGTGATTGATCACTATTTCTGCGCTGAATTGTGTTTGTATGGCATGCTTGTTGAAGTTAGCTAAGTATGATTTGAGGTTCTAGTCTTTTGAGCCTGCATAAGGGCATAAATTTTTCAAAATTTATTATTTATATATTGTAAAATGGTATTTGTACGCACTTGATTTCGCAAAACCTTAAAAGTAGCGTCAATTCAAAACTTTTTCATGCAAAAAGCCTGTGAGTAGCCTGAGTGATTATCATCTTTGCATGTGCTTGAATAAGTTTCAGTCTTGATATCTCTTTGAAACCGCTGTGTGTAGTTAGCTTTGAACATGACGTTAAGGCACAGAAAAAACCCTTATTCCGGCCATATACATATATATTTATCCACTATAAATTCTGAATGAGCCAATCATAGCCAAATAATCCATTTCCATTAGCCATGAGTGATTTTTGAGTCGACTCCTGCAACCATTAAAACCGTGGGGTAGGAGGAGTTCATTATTTTTATTGGTTAGTTTTGGAAATTTACCAAGGGATTTATGATTTTTTAATAGTATTGAGGACCGCCATCCTTAAAGAAAAATGAAATAATAAAAAAAGAAGAAAAAGATCCCATAAAAATAGAAAAGGGACAAAATTAAAATAAAAAAGAGAAGGATGGTGAGTCTAGTTGGATCGTGTTGAGTCAATGCCTACGCTAATAAAGGGCTTGTGTTTATTGTTTATTTTATTTAATGAAGCCTAATGTTTAATAGGCATGAGTTGTGTAGAAGCATATTATAAGCTTCAATTGTATTTAAGTAGTTTGCGCTACAAGTCGGTTTTAGAGTTACGAGTTGAGAAATAGCCTAAGATTAAAGGCTACGTTATGAGTGTTTAGTGAGGTTTTTCTTGAATGAGGTGAAGCAATTAGCTTCGTGATTGGAATATTTTGGTGAGTTATTGATCACGTTAGATCGTGAGTTAGCCACACGATATATATATATATATACCATACCCATCCAAAGAGCCTTATATTACAACCCGTAAAGACCTTTACCGATTCTTTATTGATGGAACACTTAATTTGCGATTAAAAAGACATTGATTTTCAGTTCTTGTTTATTGTTCTTGCATTTGTATGACTTGAGTGTATACACGTCCTATGCAGCAATGCTTGAGTGCTTTGAGCGAACACCCAAATATATTTCCCTTAGCGAGGATACATGAATTTGAATTTGGAGCGACAATGTAATAAGGGTGGAGTGTTTGACGTTGCGTGGCTTGTATCTGTATTTTCAAAATTATCTATGTAGCATGACACGACTCATTGTTGAATTTATTTTCAGTTTGGTTATTCTTTGAATCTATCGTTTGTTCGAGGACGAACAAACCAATAAAGCGTGGGTTAGTTGATTAGCACGGATTTGTCTTGATTTTTATTAGTATTTTAGTTAGTTTTTCTTAATGTTTTTGGTATAAGTTGGATAGATTGAACACATTTTCATATTTTCTTATCTCCAGCTTATTTTACCATATTTTAATCATAATTAATTAATTTTTGTTTATTTTAGGTGTTTTAAAGTATTTTGGTTTGGACGTAGTCAAGAATGGGCCTACAAGTGGAGTTTCATAAAAAACGGGCCGCGATTTGAAGTATTTAAGCTGACACTGGGTACCAGTCCGACACTAGGTTACCTAGTGTCCGAGTCATTGCTGCCACTTGCTGCACTGGATGCCCGCGTCGACCGATGTGGCGGTCGGCGCACCCCCTGTCCGCGTCGATGCTGAGAGCTGATCGCATTGATCGACGCTCTATCGATGTCAATGCCCACGAACTCTCTGTCGCGTAGATCCTAAACGCGTCGATCGACGCAATAATCGACGTGACTGCCCAGAAACACATTTTTAGGGTTTCTTGTGCCCCAAGTCATGAAATAACTATATAAACCTTTCATATTTCGGATTAAACACACACACACGACTCAAAACACTTACCTAAGGTTGAGAAACCTATTTTCAACACCCTACAACCTATTTTAAAGATCTACGTCGAAGATTTAAGATCCGAAGCACCAAGACGAAGACGTTCGTTCAAGCTCAATTTCTCGACCAAGATCAATCATCCATAATCCGAATTCACAGCAATCTTTCAGCACCTTTAGTTATTTAATAAGTTCTCTAAACTCTAGTTATTCTTAGTTTAATTCTAGATAATTTATGTTTAATTATTTCGTATGAGTTTTTAGTTTCGTTTATTTATTTCGAATCGTTTGAACCGTTGAATCGCTGAAGCTTTGAACCGTAGATTTTGTTTTTAATATTAATTTAGTTGATGTATTCTACTTTCGTTCATGCTAGATGATGAGATAGTTCATGCTTAGTTTATTTATTGCCTATGCTTGGTTAATTAGTTTATGATATGTTAATACTTGAGAATTTTGATATTGATCTTGTTCTTAAGAATTCATATGTTAGATTTAGTTCATAGTAGTTTGATGCATGCTAGTTAATTAATTTAGAATTAAATTGCTTAGAAAAATCCCCAGATTAATAATTCTTAGATAATCTAGTTTCACGCTTAGGTTAAACTAATTAGTTAATCACAATTAATTCTTGCTTTTAAATTCGTAGTTAATAATTCTCAAAATCCACTTTATACAAGTTTTCGTGTTAAATATTGTAATTAAACAAACATTAGAAATTTCGAATATCAGACATTGAGAGACGACTCGAGTTAAGTTGTCAACCTACGCGCGATCCTGTTATTTTGCGGGCGAGCTATTAAGTTTCTAACAATTATTTATAAAGTAGTCACACACAAAAGCTCGAATTACTCAACGATGCCCAAAAGAACTATACGACGACCGAGAGAGAGCTTTTGGACATGATCTTTTCCTTAGAGAAGTTTCGAGCTTACATTGTTAGATCACGAGTCGTGGTGCATAGCGATCATGCCGCGTTGCGATATTTGTTCTCTAAGCCTCAAGAAAAACCCCGTCTCATTCATTGGGTCTTATTGCTTGAAGAACTTGATATTGAGATTAAGGATCGGAAGGGTGCGAGAATGCGGTAGCCGATCATCTCTCGAGGTTGGTCACGGAGGGAGGAGAAAGGGTAGCAGTCGGCGAGAATTTACCTAACGAAAACTTGATGGAAGTAAGCAAAGTGCCTTGGTACGCCGACTATGCAAATTACTTGGTGAATGGTGAAATTCGGCCAGATATGGATTTTCAAGAAAAGAAACGCTTCCTTGCTAAGTGCCAAAGATTTTATTGGGACGACCCTTTCATGTATAAGGTTGGGAAAGATGGGATGAATAGGAGGTGTATCCCCGAAGAGGAAATGAAAGATCTCTTGACGTTTTGTTATGACCGCAAAGACGGAGGCTGATTCAAGCTTTTGTGTTGCCTACTTATGAAAATTTGTCAAAAGATCAATAGCTTGCCCGCAAGAGAACGGGGTCGCGCGTAGTTTGGCAACTTGACTCGAGTCGTCTCTCGAGGAACATACAATCGGAATTCTCAAACAGTTTGTTCAACTTAAATTCACATACAT
>BMAC01000655.1:135326-168673 GCA_014905375.1 Phtheirospermum japonicum | reverse complement strand
AAGTAGCGTCGACGTTGCGTCGACATAGATGCGTCGACATCGATGCTTCAGCAAGTAGCGTCGACGTTGCGTCGACATAGATGCGTCGACATCGACGCTTCAGCAAGTAGCGTCGACGTTGCGTCGACATAGATGCGTCGACATCGACGCTTCAGCAAGTAGCATCGACTGGCACAGTTCATGACTCGCGTCGACGGAGCGTCGACGGTTGCGTCAGTCGACACGGCTACGCGTTTGCCTCCGTCTCCTTCTATCTGTTTGCTACTCGTTCACCGGAAAGCTCGTTCTCCATTTCGCGAGTATCAACTTCATCTAATTATGTGCCGAACTCGTTCGGTACTTAGCTGTAAAGTGAAAAACCACAAATAATCACTTATTTGCATCAATCTAGATCAAAACGCGGTAAAATAAGCTGAGAGTACAAATATACGAAATTGAGCTTAAACTACCCAACTTATACCAAAAAACAAAAGGAAAAACAAGTTATAAACCTACTAAAAATAAGGACAAATATGTGCTAATCAGAGGCCACTTCGAAGGGAAAAAAAACGGCTCTAAAAATCTTAAGCGCGGGCTTCTATTGGCCGTCGCTACACTATGACGCTCAAGTCCACGTTCAAACATGCGATAGATGCCAACGGACGGGGAGTATCTCGAGGAGGAACGAAATGAATTTGGTAGGCAACTTGGTGGTGGAGATCTTCGAAGTGTGGGGATCTGACTTCATGGGGCCATTCCCCAAGTCTATCGATGGTTACGAGTACATTCTCGTGGGGGTTGATTATGTTTCAAAGTGGGTTGAGGCAATCCTCACGACCAAGAATAACGGCGAAGTGGTTTTCAAGTTTGTGAGAGAGAACATTTGTGCTCATTTTGGCTTCCCGAGAGTGATAATAATCGATGGTGGTAGTCATTTTTGCAACAAAATTCTTGAGAAACTCATGAAGATCTATGGGATCAAGCACAAGATCGCTACGCCATATCATCCCCAAACTTCGAGGCAAGTCGAGACGAGTAATAAGTAAGTGAAGAGTGTTCTAGAGAAAATGGTGCAACCAAATCGGAAGGATTGGTCGAGGAAGTTGAGTGACGCATTGTGGGCCCTTTGAACGGATTATAAGACGGTTCTAGGCACGAGCCCTTATCACTTGGCATTTGGGAAGTCTTGTCACTTACCCGTTGATATTGAGCATAAGGCATTTTGGGCAATGAAAGCCGTTAATATGGCTTTGAAAGAGGCCGGTCTTGAGAGGATATTGCAAATACAGGAGTTGGAGGAGCTTCGGGATAATCAATATAACAATGCTCGTATTTACAAGGAGAGGACGAAACGAATTCACGACGAGAGGCTACTCCCGAAGAAGCTTGAAGTTGGGATGTCCATTTTGCTCTATAATTCACGCTTAGCTCTCCATGCCAGAAAGTTGAAGTCCAAATGGATGGGACCTTACACCATTGAGTTCGTCAATCCGGGTGGAGCGGTAACTTTGATCGACCCCAAAACTCAAGATCGTTTCCAAGTCAACGGGCACCGGGTTAAACCATATCGTCATGGTTTCCTCTTGCCGCCCGACGAGGAGGTGGTAGATTTGGTTGATCCTCCCATATCACCTTCATCATAATTGAAAAAGGGAGTCGTCAATCTAGTGACGTTAAACAAGTGCTACATGGGAGGAAAACCATGATTTCCTAATCTTTTCTTATTTTTATTTTCTTTTTCTTCTTTCGATTTTGTGTATATCCTTTCTTTATTTATGTTAAATAATGTTTTTGGGTTTGTGTAGGTGCAATCTTGGAGGTTTTGGAAAGAAGGGGATCGAAAATGCGAACTCGGCTGCACTGTTGCAGTAGATCGACTGGTGAGCAGTCGATCGACTGCCAAATCGACTGAACCTCCCCGAATCGACTGGAGGATAGTAGCTCAAAATTTTTCGAGGAGCATTCGATTGATTGACCGACATTCGATCGACTGAAAAGGCAGTCAATTGACTACCCCACTTGCACAAACCCAACGAATTCGCTATAAAGGCAATCGACCTGCCCTTCTTCTCCCCATTAGACTACTTAAAAAAAGAGATGAAAACAAGCTTTTCAAAAAAAAAAGAGAGAAAAATATTCAAAAAAACACGAAAACCATCTCCTAGTCGATCGACTCCCAACCATTTTCAGCAATCCTTCTCCTTCTTCAACTTATTTGTGCGAGAATTCTTCTTTCTCTTTCCGTCTTCAACACAAGAAATTTAGGGGTAGTTCGGCTTTTGATTCCAAATCCGAGCCGTACAATTGAGGTAATTCGCTAGAACCACCTCTTTGGAGTGCTATTTGGTTGATTGTTGAGTTTTGGGGAGGCTTTGGGTTCAAATTTTTCATAATTCCTTATTCAAAAACCACGCCCACCAAGTGTTCAAGGAAATGCCTCAATGAACGTTTTCATTTGAAACTCGCTCTTTTCTTCCATTTTATCCATTCTTTGAAATTCCAGGAACTCTTTAACACAATCCTCATTTTCTCTCATTCACTTTCAAACCGTTTCCATGGCCGACTATTCCGATGATGATGCCCCCTATCCCAACCTTGCCAGCAACTACACCGCCCCTTTTCCCATTTATTCCGAAGCTGAGGGGGAACTTTTCTAAACCTTTCTCAATGGAACTTCGCCGTTCCGTGTTACGTCACCCTCGCGCGCCTCGATGAGTGGGTGGCAAATGGGGATCATCAAGGGTTTGGGACACGGGTGCTACATTTCATCGATGCCTTGGGTGCCTATTATTTTGCATCCCTCCGAGCATCACCCTACTGAGAGTTGATGCTCAAGTTCTTCACTACCTACCAGGACCATGAGTGATCGGAGTTCACCATTCGGTTCGGGGGGAGGGAACATCAGATCACCCAAGAGGTGCTCCAAGTGGTCCTCGGGTTTAATTGAGAGGAGTTATGGGATGATCGGCCAAGAGAGTTTCCCTGATGCAATTTTAGGCATCAATCACGAGCGGGAGTGGCACTTCTCGATATCAAGCTTCGGCCATCACCGACTTGGTGCTATTGAGAGTGTTCAAGTTTTTCAACCACGTCGTGATGGGCAAGCACGAGAGCACCAACCTCACCCAACACGAGGTATACGCGCTTTGGTGCTTGGTCCATGGGCATCACCTTCCATTCTATCCTTATATCCATGCCGGGATTCGTGGGATTCAAAAAATGATATGCAGAAGTGTAGCCCGGGTTGGAATGGGGCCCATGATCACGTTGCTAGCATATCATTTCGGGTTCGATCCCTAGGTGGCTAATATGGAGAGGATCGATCCGATTGAGTTGGTTGGCCAAAGATCCCGGCTAACCCCCAACGTCATAGCCAAGAATGAGAGGAGGAGGACGAGTTTAATCGGAGGCACAATGAGGGAGTCGAGGCCGGCGAAGCCCCGAACAGTGGGGGCCCGAGCACCTGCCCGGGTCCCGACATGGGTTGGCATGAGTTCCAATGCCCAGTGTTTGTGCGTTTTGATCGGCTCGACGCGGGGCAAGCGATGGCCAACCGAGCACACCGCGCCCTCCATAGCCGCCTCTTGTTGATCGAGAGCCGTATACATTGGGATGAGGAGGAAGAAGGCGGGGAAGATGACAAGGACGAGGAAGAGGAGGAAAACAATGACGAGGAGGAGGAAGAAGACCGAGGAGGAGGACGAGGACGCAAACCTCCAACCCCGACGTTGGACACGTCATTGACTTTCATTATTTCCTTGTATTTATTTAGTTGTTTATTTTCATGAGACTTGCACGATTATTTTGGTTTGTATTGTCTTGATTTGATTATGTTCTTTTATTTCTCATCTAACTCTTGAAAAATCCAAAAACATTTGAAAATCTTAAAAATAAAAAAAATATATTATTTTGTCTTTTTGTTCTATCTAATCTTTGGTTTTACTTTATCGTGATTTATGTACATATTTTCTTGAGTTTTAATTTCGTGTCATTTTCTTGTATATATCTCGTTTTCCGACTCCAACATTGGGCTAATTGATGGCTTGGTAGCGTTCATGAAGTTGGGAGATACTAGCTATGCTCAATTCTTGTTTGGATTGCTTGATTTTTAAGTGGACCCCACCGAGCTCGACCCGAACTTGCTCGGTTGAGGAAGTTTCTATTCATCCCCCTTTTACTTGAGTTTCATTAAAATGCAATGAGGGAATTGCATGGTTTAAGTGGGGTGGGTAGGTGGTTAGGGTCCGGGTGTCAAAAAGCTTAATTTGTCTTTCTTAACTCGAGCTTTGGCGAAGTGACGCTTATTATTTGTGTTATTATATGGTTGAGTCATTTTCGTGTCGTTTTTGGGTCTTTATTACATTGTTGAAAAACTCCACATACTTGGAAGTTTGAATAGTTTACTTGTCCGGTTTTTACATGTTTATGCCCTCTTGTGTGAAGAGTTGAATTTTTGTGCTTCGTCCAAAACCCGCCTATATTTATTCGTGAAAAGATTGCAAAGCTCTAAAAGTTCTTTCGATTTTGCTCCCAAATTCGGTGCAAACTAGTGAGTAGCCTTGTGTGATTTATCGGCTTGCTTGTATTTTTTTATAGAAATTTCATTGAGGAGGTTTGACTTTGCTCGTATATGATTGAATTTGAAAATGACTTCGAGGCACATATATCACCCTTATTCCGGCTATATCCAAATATATACGCTACTTAAAAATCCCAAATGATCCCCCTTGAGCCTTTATCCCATTTCTTGTTAGCCGAGCTCGATTTTAGCTCTTGTATCTTCATAAATTGTGAGGTGAGAGGGTATGTTGTTAGTTGACGAGAGATGTGAGGGAAATTTATTGTGAGCTCCAGTTTTTGAGTTGCTTATAAAAAAAGAAGAAGAAGAAAAAATAATACTCCAACACAAATCACGAAAAGTGATAAAGCATGCGTTCATGTGTAAAGCCTAATTTTAAGGCTAAGAGTAGTGAAAAGAAGCAAATTTAAAAAGTTTCTAAGTGTTGTGAAATAAAAGTCGGGAAAGTGAGTGAATGAAAGGGTTTCGAATGAGAGTTTGGTGAATTAGGAAAGGTGAAGCGATTATAAGCTTCGGGTTTTAGAAATAAGGATGTTGTGTGTTATTGATCGCGTTTGATCGTGTGTTAAACTTTGAATCAAACTTTTTACACCTACTTTTTATTTAAAAATAAAAAGCTCGTTCGTAAGAGAATGGAGTAGTTGTAGGTGGTAAGTTGGACTCGAGTCGAGTCACAAGGAAGACTAATCGGAAGTCATTACGGTGTTTGATTTTACGAACATATAAACGAAAGAAAAGACTAAACTAAACACGTGATCCAATTTGGTTTGGGGTTTTCTAACATCTACGAGCAATAAAATCAAAAGCTTTGAAATGATTATGAAAATGAGTTCTAGTGTGCTAGAATCATCTTCACGATCAGGGTTGTCAATCTCGATGGCTCTAAATGGCCCTAGGCACACTAGACCGATAAATTTAGCTGAAAACATCATCATGACTAATAACATAATTTCAACACAATCATGAACATAATCAATATTAAAAACGACAACTAATCTAACGACGGATAACAACTAATCTACTGAAGCAAATAAATATAAATTAAAAACGAGAAGAACAGTAAAAGGAATACGAACTAAATTAACATAAACATTCAAAATAATCAAATCTAAACACAAAAGGCAAATAAAAAAGTTCAGAAACACTTATAACGTAAAGAAAACAGCAGCCATCGAACGAGTCTTCATTGACGAGGAACGACTTGAACGATGAACGGAATAGAAATGATGAAATTAAGAACTATATAACACTAATCTTGCATGAATAGAAAGAGGGTAAGAACCGAGGGATATCTGCAATTTCCGAACCTTCCCCCAAGTTCCAGCCACCCTGAAAATGAAGAAACCAACGGGTTTTTATAGATTTTCCCAATATTAACTGCTCAACCGCTGGGGCGTCGACCGGCGCGTGCTGAGCGTCGACGTCGACGCGAGTCAGGATGCTAGCATCGACCAGGCAGTGCGTTTACCGATGCATGCACGTATCAATGCGACTGCAAGTTTGCGTCTACAGGTGTGTCAATCGACGGAGCTAGGATCGACGTGACTGCAGCTATGCGTCGACCCAATGTCGACCAACGTGGGCATCTCCCGTCATCGACGTGGCGCTGGCTGCAGGCGTCGACGACACATCGTACATCTCATCTTCTTCGTCTCGAGCTGAAATACTAAAATAAAGCAAAATTAGACTATTACTTATAAAATAGAGTGGAAAAACATTAAACACGATACGAAATGAAAATTATCAGAAGGAAGAAAAATGAGAAAAAGATAAACTTAAAACACGTAAAAGCAAACAAAACATAATGCAAAAACACACAATAATCACATATAAAAATGTACAAATCAACTCCCCCACACTTAGATTTTTGCTTGTCCTGAAGCAAAACCAAATCTAGACGTAGACAAGGAAAAGCTAACTAACCGATGACCTAATTGGTAATGCATACAAATCATTCAAGAAGTTAATGCATTCAATCGACTGAAAACTCCACTAAAAGGACGACACGATAACATTGAGATAAGAGATTTAGAATAGCTTTTGAACACTTAAAAGTAACGAGCTCACCTCCATGTATGTCACCTATCCATGCCTCGACCAAAGTCTATCCTTGCTCAAACCGCCAAGTCGTCACCCGACTAGCACAGTCATCTATACGCCTCTTTAACAATACAATCTAAGAAATAAAAACGAAAATAATAACTTAACTTGTACAAGGATTTCTCTCCTTGTACTTATTATTTTTTTTTATTCCTTTTCTTTTCTTTTCATTTTTCCTTTTTTTTTCTTTTTCTTTTTTTTATGAGTACCCATAGAGATGAGGTACTAAATGAGCATAATTTACATAAATAAAAAATGAGAGTTCATTGACTCCAATCTTACGTTGCTAAGTGCAATTGATATCATTCCTCAATTTCGCACATGGAGTTTTAACGTCTCCAAAAATCAAAAAGAAAAATTATATAAAGTCCTATAGAGGGTATCGGAAAATAGGGCTAGTAGAAAGTATTCGACTCTTTGGAACGAAACAAAAATATAACAGAGGACAAGACACTTCATTACCCACAATTACACTATTGTTCGAACGGAAGTCTAAATATCCTAACCAAAGCATCTAACCACGTCACTTCGTCAAGTTTCCAGTCAATATAAATACACACGACTCAAATCAACCACAAGCAAGCATACAAACAATTAAATTACTACCAAGAACAACCCCCCCCCACACACACACACACTTAAACTATACAATGTCACATTTTATAAAATGAAAAATTAAGCTAAGTATGGTAAAAGATAAGAGAAAGAGAGAGACGTCCCTGAAATCGCACTTCTTGTGATGAGTCGAGCGTCCAATATCATCCAACGGGCCTTAACATCTAAGGGGAACTGAAACAAAATAAACAAAAACCCACAAAAACTACAAAGTTAAAAGGCTTGGGTTGCCTCCCAAGAAACGCTTCTTTTAACGTCAAAAGCTTGACGACTTCCACGTTTGATGTTATCCCGGGCCAAAAAATATATGACGATCGTGCCACGCCTTTGTATTCTCTTAAAGCAAGAATTGGCAATGATAATCACCAAGGCGGTCACAAAAAGCACGTCCCGAGATGCAAAACACTCCAACTAGCTTGGGAGGTCAGAACCGCGAGTAATCGATCACCTCGAATGTATCAAAGGGCAATTGTAGCATGGGGTGATCGGGCACTTTCTCGACTATCTCATCTACCACCATAAAATATGACTCAATAGTCTCACTCTCCTCCGAAACTTTCACAACTTCATCATCAAACCACACGGAAGCGGTAATGACTTCCTCCGACCCTTGCTTCTCACCTTTCAACTCCACCTCCTTGCACACATCTCTCAAAAAATCATCAGAGCTTGAAATGTCCTCAACCAAGATGGAATCTTCCACATCAACGATGGGCATATCCTCATGACAAGGTTGGTCAAGCTCGTACGCTTGTATGAAAAGTTGCTCTAATTGAATCTCGAAGCGATCCATGCATTAATTCATCCGTTGATCCCAATCCGAAATCTTGGTTATAAAAGATTCCAATTCCGACAAAAGGGAGATGTACAAATCTTGAGAAACTATGGCGTAAGGATCACCGCTCGAAGTATATGCATCGGAGATGGGTGGATTATAAACATCGTAGCTCGAGGAATAGAAACCTTGGAACCGTGGAGCATACGAGTCAGCACTCGGGTAAGAATTGTCAAAACCCGGATCATAATAGCAACAAGACGGTGCGTAAGTATCCATGCTCGGATTACAGCAATATGAAGGACATGGGCCGGAATAATCAAAAGTATGGGCCCATTCTTGACCGCTCGGAGCATACGGGTCATAATATGATGGAGGAACTTGACAATCAAAAGTTGGAGCGTAAATGAAATCATATGGCGAACTAACTTGATAATCCGCCATCTTCAATCAAAATAATCTTGAGTCTTCAAAAATGTGGCTACAAAGCACAACACTCAAAAATCGAGATTAAATGCACTAGAAAGAATAAAAAGAAACAAAAATAAAAATCACAAACGAACACTAAGACAAACAAACAAATAAGAATACGAACAAAAGTCACTAAGAGCAAACACCAAAAATTGCGACCTTTAGCATTCCCCGGCAACGGCGCCAAATTTTGAATCGAACTTTTTACACCTACTTTTTATTTAAGAATAAAAAGCTCGTCCGGAAGAGAACGGAGTAGCTGTAGGTGGTAAGTTGGACTCGAGTCGAATCACAAGGAAGACTAATCCGCAGTTATTCTGGTGTTTGATTTTACGAACATAGAAACGAAAGAAAAACTAAACTACACTAAACACATGATCCAGTTTGGTTTGGAGTTTTCTAACATCTACGAGCAATAAAATCGAAAGCTTTGAAACAATTAAGAAAGCGAGGGTTCTAGTGCGCCAGAGTCATCTCCACGATCAGGGTTGTCAATCCCGATGGTTCTGAACGACCCTAGGCACTAGAACAATAAATTCTAGCCAACAAGCAATAATATATTCGATTGTATCAACAAAAGAATGAACATGATTGACATTAAAAACGAACAACTAATCTAACAAGAAATCACAACTAAACTACTAAACCAAATAAACATAAATTAACAACGAGAAAAACGGTAAAAGGAATACGACTAAATTAACGAAACTAAAGTACAACATCAACATTCAAAGGAAAACAAAAGCTAAACTATAAAAAAATTAAGAGAAGTGCAGAAAACTTATGATCTAGAAAAGTAGTAGCCATCGAACAAGTCTTCAACAACGAGGAACGACTTGATCGACGAATGGAAGCGAAATGATGAAATTACGAACTATATAACACTAATCTTGCATGAATCGAAAGGGGGAAAGAACCGAGGGATATCTGCAATTTCTGACCCTTCTCCCAAGTTCCAGCCACCCTGAAAATGAAGAAACCAAAGATTTTTATAGATCTTCCCAAAAATAACTGCTCAACCGATGGGGCGTCAAACGACGCGTGCCAAGCGTTGACATCGATGCAAGTCAGGATGCTCGCGTCAACCAGGCAGTGAGTCGACCGACGCGTGCACGTATCGACACGACTGCAAGTTTGCATCTACATGTGTGTCGATCGACGGAGTTAGGATCGACGTGATTGTAGCTATGCGTCGACCCAGCGTCGACTGACGCAGGCATCGCCCGGCGTCGACGTGGCACTGGCTGCAGGCGTCGGTGGCACATTGTACGTCTCGTCTTCTTTGTCTCGAACTGAAACACTAAAATAAAGTAAAATTAGACTATTACTTACAAAATAGAGTAGAAAAACATTAAACACTATACGAAACAAAAATTATCAAAAGGAAGAAAAATGAGAAAAAGATAAACCTAAAACACGTAAAAGAAAACAAGATATAATGCAAAAACACACAAAAATCACATACGAAAATGTACAAATCAGCCACTATATCCGAATGTTCCATACCTTACCAAAGGGCCAATATTACAACCCATAATAAAGACCTCTTTCGATTCTTATTTGGTCATGTACTATGAGCAATCTTGAGCATCCAATTGGTGAAATCTTGAGGTGTATGTATTGACTGACTTGAGCGTAAACACGTCCTATATACACTTGAGCGTATTGAGCGAACACTCTCAAATTCCCTTGGAGAGGAGGTCATCAATTTGGCTTGCACTTGAGAAAGAGTAATACGCGAAATGCTTGTCTATAGCGAGTCTATGTTGATACTACCCTCGTATAAATAAGGATAAGCACAAACATTTTTCTTTTTTTATTACATAATGGCATGTACACTCTCGATTCTTTTCGTTGTTCGAGGACGAACAAACCGATAAGTGTGGAGTAGTTGTTTTGCATGTAAATGTTGTGTTTTTCTCGTGCTTTTAATTAGAGTTTAGCATCGTTTCTAGTAGTTTTGAGTCATTTTTCAATAGGTTTTTCGGTCACTTTCTCATTTTTAGGATTGAAGCTTGGTATGTGCGTATTCGATGATGATTCATGGGTTTTTGAATTCAAAATTCTTATGTTGTTGGTGGCTCAAGGAATTGGATTTGCTCTAAGTTGCTGAGGACTGAGTCGAGGCCTTGAAGCTCAAAATCCATGCCGAAACGAGGAAACCAAGCCAGATCGACTGCCCGGGAATACTGGAGTCAATCGAGCGAACTTCAAGAGGATGGAATACGACGCCCCAAAATCGACTGCAGAACAGTAACCTCCCTAAATTTGGCATGGCAGTCGATCGACTAAGACAAGTCGATCGACCGTCAGTCTATCGACTGACCTTAGTCGATCGACAGGCAGTTGATCAACTGACTAGCAGTCGATCGACTGCGAGTCCGGGAATTAGAGCATTTTGATGAATTTGCCCCTACTAATAACTATATAAACCCTATGACTTGAGCTAAAAGAGGCATCACTCTCCCAACCATCTCATGTGCTTGGGGAACCAAGTTTTCTCCTTCTAGATTTTAATTTTCAAGCTTTTTGACCTTGGGTTTGTAAGCTCAAGAAGAATCCAAATACTCCTTTGGATTATTACTTTTGATTGTAATTCGAAATAATGAGTTCTCCCTTTTATTCTAGTAAGCTTTCTTTTAATTTTAATCTTGTTCTTCAATTTCATGCATGTTCTTCAATTATATGCATTTTGCCTTAGCTCCTTGATTACTTGTTATATCTTATGATTTGGCTATGGAATCTAGATGAGTGACACATCTAGATCATAGACCGAGTCTTGGATTATTTAGGTTTTAAGTTTTTCTTGTGCTATATTTTCAATTTAATTTTCATGCTTAGTTTTAGCTTAAACCCTAGATCTATTGCTTGATGCTTGTTATTTCACGTAAAGTTTTAAACTTTGACGTTAATTTTCATTTCTCTTTGCTAGTTATGCTTTCAATTTTTGATAATTTGCATTATTCAAGTTTTTATGTACATGCAAGCTTGGTTGTACCTTGTGCATGCACGCTTGTACTTGGTGAAACATGCTTGTTTTGATTGTTTTTATTACTTGCTTGCATTTCCATTGATGGCACACGACCGAGGCATTCTACCCACTTGCTATTTCAATTTTTAGGATAGTTTAGATAGGTTAATTGCTTAATCTTCATTTTCCTTTTATTTACAAAGCTTGAAACACATAGATTCCTCAATTGAATCGAATTCTGATAATACCAAGCTATGAACCCGTTGATTTATTTCTAAAACCACGAAAAATTACACTTCAAAAGCGCTACATGGGTGGCATAACCTTTTCTTATTGTTTCTTATCTTTTTCTTCTTTCTTCTTTCGATTTTGTGTATTTCATTTCTTTATCTGCGTTAACTAAGGTGTTTGGGTTTGTGTAGGTGCAATCTTGGAGGTTTTGGAATGAAGGGGATCGAAAATGCGGACTCGGCTGCACTGTTGCAGTCGATTGACTGGGGAGCAGTCGATCGACTGGTGAGCAGTCGATTGATTGCCAAATCTACTGCAACCCCCCTAATCGACTGGAGGACAGTAGCTCAAGTTTTTCAAGAAGCAGTCGATCGACTGCCCCACTTGCACAGATCAGCACGTTGGCTATAAAGGCAGTCGATCTATCCTCTCCTCCCCCCATTCGACTGCACCAAGAAATCTGAAGCAATAATAATAAAAAAACGAGAAAAAGGGAAAGAGAAGGAGAGGAAAAAGTTTATTCGATCGACTTAGAGCCGGATCGTTCCTTTTTGCGCGGGAACCCTTCTATTTCCTTCCTTTTTCAACACAAGGGTTTGGGGGTTTTGCAATCTGGCCTTCAATTCTAAATCCGAGCAATCTCTTGAGGTAATTCGCTAGAACCATACTCTTGAAACCTTATCTTGATGATTGGTTGAGTTTGTTGGAGCTTGGATTTCAAATTTCTTTCAAACTCCTTATTTTGAACTTGTGCCTACCAAGTGTTCGAGGAAATGCCTCAATGAACGTTTTTGTTCGAATTCCCCTTGTTTTCCCCATTTTGAACGTTCGTTTCGATTCTTGAAACTCTTAAAAACTTCCCTTGCTCTTTCCACATATTCCTAACCCCCGCTTAAATGGCCAACTATTCTGAAGACGATGCCCCCTATCTCGACTATTCCGGCAACTACGCCGCCCCCTTTCCCATTTATTCCGAAGGGGAACTTTTTCTAAATATTTCCCAACGGAACTTCGCCGTTCCGCGTTACGTCACCCTCGCGCGCCTCGACGAGTGGGTGGAAAATAGGGACCATCAAGGGTTTGGGACACGGGTGCGACATTTCATCGATGCCTTGAGCGCTCGTTATTTCACATCCCTCCGAACACCGGCCTACCGAGAGTTGATGCTCGAGTTTTTCACTACCTACCTGGCCCGTGAGTGCTCGGAATTCACCGTTTGACTTGGAGGGAGAGAGCTTCGGGTCACCCACGAGGTGCTCCAAGTGGTTCTCGGGCTTATTTGCGGGGAGTTGTGGGATGTACGGCCAAGTGAATATGCTCTGACACAATTTTGGGCGACGATCAAGGGTGGGCGTGGTACTTCTCGGTTCCAAGCCTCGTCTATCACCGATTTGGCACTATAGGGGGCGTTCAAGTTTTTCGCCCACGTCATGATAGGTAAGCACGAGAGCACTAACCTCACCCAACACGAGGTATATGTGCTTTGGTGCTTGATCAATTGGCGTCAAGTTCCATTCTATCCTTATATCCGTGCCGGGATTCATGGGATTCAGAAAACGAGAGGAGGGAGTGTAGCCCAGGTTGGAATGGGGCCCATGATCATGTTGCTAGCCCGTCATTTTGGGTTTAATCCCGAGATGGCTAATATTGAGAGGATCGAGCCGACAGAATTGGCTTGGAAATTGCCGAAGATCCCGGTGAACCCCGAACGCCGTAGCCAAGAACGAGAGGAAGACGACGAGCTTAATTGGCGGCATAATAAGGGAGTCGATGCTGACAAAGCCCCGAACATCGGTTCAGGCATGCCATTTAACGCAAGCACGAGCCACGTGGCAATCCCACAATACGGAGGCCCGAGCACCGGCCCGTGTCCCGACATGGGTTGGCATGAGTTCCAACGCCAAGTGTTTGCACATTTTGATCGGCTCGACTCGAAGCAAGCAAGAGCCGACCGAGCACACCGTGCCCTCCATAGTCGCCTCTTGTTGATCGAGAGCCGAATGCGACGGGATGAGGAGGAAGAAGAGGAGGAAGATGACGAGGATGAGGAAGAAGAGGACAACGATTAGGAGGAGGATGAGGACGCAAACCTCTAACCCCGATGTCAGAGACGTCATTGATTTTTCAATTATCCTTGTATTTATTTAGTTGTTTTATTTTCATGAGACTTGCACGTTATTTTGGTTTGTATCATTTTGATTCGATTATGTTCTTTTATTTCTTGTCTAACTCTTGAAAAATCCAAAAACATTTGAAAATCTTAAAAACAAAAAAATAATAATATTATTTTGTCTTTTGGGTTCTATCTAGTCTCTGGTTTTACTTTATCGTGACTTATGTACATATTTTCTTGAATTTTGATTTTGTGTGATTTTTTTGTATATATCTCATTTTTCGACTCCAACCTTGGGCGATTTTATGGCTTGGTAGCATTCATGAAGTCGGGAGATACTAGCTATGCTCTATTTTTTCTTAGATTGTTTGGTTTTTAAGTGGACCACACCGAGCTTGACCCGAACTCGCTCGGTTGAGGAAGTTTCTGTTCATCCCCCTTTTACTTTTTTTTCATTAAAATGCAATGAGGGAATTTCATGGTTTAAGTGTGGGATGGGTAGGTGGTTAGGGTACGGGTGTCGACAAATTTAATTGGCGACACAATGAGGGAGTCGAGGTCGGCGAATCCCCGAACACTGGAGGGCGCGGTGTGCTCGGTCAGCTCTTGATTGCCCCGCGTCGCGCTGATCAAAATGCCAAAACACTTGGCGTTGGGACTCGTGCCAACCCATGTCGGGACCCGGGTTGGATCTCGGGCCTCCGTATTTTGGTATTGCCGCATGGCTTGTGCTTGTGTCGAATGGCGTGCCCGAACTGGTGTTCGGGGCTTCTTCGGCCTCGAATCCCTCATTATGTCGCCGATCAAACTCATCGTCCTCCTCTCGCTCTTGGCTACGGCAGTGGGGGCGTTGGGGGTTCTGGGATCTTTGGCAATTTCCAAGCCAATTTTATCGGCTCGATCATCTCCATATTATCCATCTCAGGATCAAACCCGAAATGATGGGATAGCAATGTGATTATGGGCCCCGTTTCGACCCGGGCTACACTCCCTTCTCTCGTTTTCCGGATCCCATGAATCCCGACACGGATATAAGGATAGAACAGAACTTGACGCCCATTGATCAAGCACCAAAGCATGTATACCTCGTGTTAGGTGAGGTTAGTGCTCTCGTGTTGGCCCATCACGATGTGGGCAAAAAACTTGAATGCCCCTAATAGCGCCAAATCGGTGATATCCGAGGCTTGGAACCAAGAAGTACCACTCCCACCCGCGATCATCGCCCAAAATTGCGTCGGAGCATATTCACTTGGCCGTTCATCCCACAACTCCCCGCAATTAAGCGCGAGAACCGCTTGGAGCACCTCGTGGGTGACCCGATGCTCTCTCCCTCCACGTCGAACGGTGAATTCCGAGCACTCGCAGGTATGGTAGGTAGTGAAAAACTCGAGCATCAACTCTCGATAGGCCGGTTCTTGGAGGGATGCGAAATAATGAGCGCTTAAGGCATTGATGAAATGTAGCACTTGTGTGCCAAACCCTTGATGGTCCCCGTTTGCCACCCATTTGTCAAGGCGCGCGAGGGTGACGTAACGCAGAATGGCGAAGTTCCGTTGGGAAAGATTTAGAAAAAGTTCCCCCTTGGCTTCGGAATAAATGGGAAAGGGGGTGGCGTAGTTGCCGGAAAGGTTGGGATAGGGGGCATCGTCGTCGGAATAGTTGGCCATTTAAGCGGGGGTTAGGAATATGTAGAAAGAACGAGGGAAGTGTTTAAGAGTTTCAAGAATCGAAATGAACGTTCAAAATTGAAAAAATGCGGGGAATATCGACTGCCTTTATAGCCAACCTGCTGGTCTGCGCAAGTGGGGCAGTCGATCGACTGCTTTTCATTCGATCGACTGACCGTCAGTCGATCAAATGCTCCTTGAAAAACTTGAGCTACTATCCTCCAGTCGATTTGGGGGGTTGCAGTCAATTTGGTAGTCAATCGAATACTCACCAGTCAATCGATAGGAGACAGCCGATCGACTGCAACAGTGCAGCCGAGTCTGCATTTTCGATCCCCTTCTTTCCAAAACCTCTAAGATTGCACCTACACAAACCAAAAAACCTTAGTTAACGCAGTTAAAGAAATGAAATACACAAAATCTAAAGAAGAAAGAAGAAAAAGAAAATAAACAATAAGAAAAGGTTAGAAAATCATGGGTTGCCTCCCATGTAGCTCTTGTTTAACATCATTAGCTCGACGTACTCCCTTTTTGATAAAGGTGGAAAGATAACAGGAGGTTCAACCAGAACAATCTCCTCCTTTTCGGGTGGATCCACTCTTTAGAACGTCCTTGGCGCATTGCATAGCTCAAATAAGATCCGCCAAAATGCAAACGTTCCAAGTTGGTAAATGCAACTCGTCTCAGCTCATTCTTCGGGTGGGATGGTGGTTTTGAAGTGCCCCGACGACTCATCAAAAAAGTAAAAGGAGTAATGTCCGGCTAATTCTTCCTACCTTTGATCGATAAATGAAGTAGGGAAATGATCTCTCTTGGTGGCCACTTTCAACTTCTTAAAATCGATCAAAGTCCTACAACCCATTATAGCCCTCGTGGCCAACAACCCTCCTTTTTAATCCTCAAGAACTAATAAGCCGCTCATCTTGGGCACCAAGTCAATGGGCTTCACCCACTCGCTTTTGGAAAGTACGAACATCAAGCCTTTCCACAATAATTTCCAAGTCCCGGCTCTCACCATTTCACCAAAACTCGAATTCAATGGGTTAAGTCCCTCAACCACTCCGGTTCCCAAATCAATAACACTCTTAAGAATTTTAAACCCTTCAACCATTCTCTCCTCTTCACCTCAGTTCTAATTTTCCAAGATGGTAATCGGTTTGCTCTCCTCTTCCTCCAAATAAGTATGCGTTATCTCGAACAAATCATCGATTCCCTCAAGGTACTCTTCAAGCTCTTCAATCTTAGCATTACTAACCTCCACATCCCCTTCTAAAAAGTCATCGTTTCCCTCAACGACACATCGAGAATCATCTTTACACAAACATGGAGCACATAGAGGCACAACAGACTCATCATTAAAAACAAAGGGCTCATACTCAAAACATCCCTCAATATCGCCGTCCGGGCCAACCTCCTCCTCACGGTTCATTTCCTCCATATAAGCTTGTTCGACCAACTCCTAGATCATGTCCATGAGTAAGGAATCCTCATGAGCTCGATTTAGCATATCAACATCACTTGTCAATTGGTCCATCGTAGCATCAAGAGCATTAAACTTAGCATCAAACGAGGCCAACGTAGTAGACAATGATTGCAATTGTTGTAAAATGTCTAAGAGATTCGGATCGGGGGGCGTAATAAGAGAATTCACCGGAAAATTGATGGCGGGAGGGGCGTTTTGGTCATTGGAGCTTAAATATCCAAAGTACGCATGCGGGTCGGGATCATGAGTGCTATTGGTTGTAAAAAATGGGGCATAATTGAGATTTGAAGTGGAGAACCTCCATATAGTCTGGGATCCGGAATTTGGCCACCCTCATACTCATTCGAACTTGCAAAGCCACATATAGTCAAGCTCGTGCATTGTGTGGAAGCATTATACCCACCATAAGGCCCGGATGTCAGAATATGCATGTTTAGGAAGTGAGTCGGAGCACCAAATCCTCCATACGGACCATACCAACACGAGGAGTCATTAAACCCGGCATGGTTTGCACCATGCCCTCCCATGCTGGGTTACCCTATAGTCGAAACCACCGTTAGCAACGTGGTTTTCACCATGCCCTTACACGTTGCCAAGGCAACATGGTTTGCACCATGCCCTCCCATGTCGGGAATGTATCCACCAAAACTACAAGTACCTAAAATACTTAACAAAAAACATCAAATAACAAAGAAAGCTAAAAACACAAAGAAATAACAATCAAATCGAAAGCCTTAACCAAGCCGAGTCGCAACGGCGCCATTTTATTAGAAGAGTTTACGTGGTGTTGAAATAAATCAACGGGTTCATGGCTTGGTATTATTGAAATTCGATTTAATTAAAGGACTCAATGTGTTTCAAGCTTTGAAAAGTGAAGGAAAAAGAAAAATAAGCAATTAAACTAACTAAACTATTCTATAAATTGAAATTGCATGTTGGTCGGATGCCTTGTTGTATGCCTCAATAATAAATGCAAGCAAATAATGAAAACAAGCACAAGCAAGCCATGTTTCACCAAGTACAAGCATGCATGCACAAGGTACAAATAAGCTTGCATGGACATAAAGTCCTAAATAATGCAGATTAACATGAATTGAAAGCATGAATGGATAAAGCAATGAAAATTGATAGAAAAGTTTGAAACTTTATGAAATACAACAAGCAACAAAGCATAGATCTAGGATTAAGCATAAAACAAAGCATGAAAATTAAATTGCAAATAAAGCAAGTGAAAAACTCAAAATCAAGACGATCCAAGACCCTATCTATGATCTAGATGTGTCACTCATCTAGATTCCATAGCCAATCCTTAAGATCTAACATGAATTAAAGGTGCTAAGATAAAAATCATAATATGAAGACAAAGCATGGAAATGAAGAACAAAGCATGGAATTAAAGCATAAAACATGAAATTGAAAGGAAACTTACTTGAATTAAGAAAGGAAACAAAGCTTGAATGCAATTGCAATAAAAAGTAACAATCTAAGGGAGTAGTTGGATTCTTCCTAGGCTTACAAATCCAAGGAGGTGCTTGAGATTAAATCTAAGTCTAGAAAGAGAAATTGCAGCAAAGCTAGAAATTGAATCTAAAACCTAAGGAAGAGAAAATCCAATAATAACAAATCCTATTAGACACCTACAAAACAAGAATTCAAACTTAAAAACCCAATAATAGCACAAACATCTCACACTTCGTACACTTTAAGTCAAAAAGCAAATAAACAAGAAAACGTCCTAAGAACTATAATAAACGACTCAAAATGACTAAAAACAACATTAAACTCTAACTAGAAATACTAGGAAAAACACAAAAATTACATGCAAAACAACTACCCCAAACTTATCGGTTTTTTCGTCCTCGAACAATAAAAAGAATCGAGAGTGTACATGCAATGAACATTATGTAAAAAGAAAAATCCTTGTTCTTATCCTTATTTATATGAGGTTAGTATCAACATAGACTCGCTATCGCCAAGCATTTCTCGTATTACTCTTTCTCTAATGCAAGCCAAATCGATTACTTTAACTCCAAGGGAATCTCGAGAGTTTTCGCTCAATACGCTGAAGTGTATATAGGATGTGTTTACACTCAAGTCGATCAATACATGCACCTTTGTTAAGAATTCAAAAATTGGACGCTCAAGATTGCTCATAGTGCATGACCAAATAAGAATCGAAAGAGGTTTTTATTATGGGTTTTAATGTTGGCTCTTCTGTAAGGTATGAAACATTTGGATATAGTGGCTAACACACGATCAAACACAATCAATAACACACAAAATCCTAATTTCTAAAACCCGAAGCTTATAATAGCTTCACCTTTACCAATTCACCAAACTCTCATTTGAAACCCTTTCGTTCACTCAGTTTTCTGACTTTATTTCACAATACTTAGAAGATTTTTGAATTTGCTTCTTTCCACTAAATATGGCCTTTAAATTAGGCTTGACACATGAACGCACGCTTTATCACTTTTCGTGATTTGTGTTGGAGTATAATTTTTTTCTTTTATTTTTTTGGTATAAGCAACTCAAAACCCGAAACCCACAATAGATCTCCCTCACATTTCTCGTCAACTAACAACATACCCTCTCACGTCACAATTTATGAAGATACAAGAGCTAAAATCGAGTTCGACTAACAAGAAACGGGATAAAGGTTCAAGGGGACTCATTTGGGATTTTAAGTAGCGTATATATTTGGATATGGCCAGAATAAGGGTGATATATGTGCCTCGAAGTCATTTTTAAATTCAATCATGTACTAGCAAAGTTAAACTTCCTCAATGCAATTTCTAAAAAAAATACAAGCAAGCCGATAATTCACACAAGGCTACTCACTAGTTTGCACCTAATTTCGGGAGCGAAATCAAAAGAACTTTTAGAGCTTTGTAATCTTTTCACGAGTATATGTTGATTATATATATAGGCGGGTTTTGGACGAAGCATAAAAATTCAACTCTTCACACAAGAGGGCATAAACATGTAAAAACTCGACAAGTAAAATATTCAAACTTTCAAGTATGTGGAGTTGTTCAACAATGTAATAAAGACATAAAAACGACTCAGCCATATAATAGCGCAAATAGTAAGCGTCATTTCGCCAAGAATGTGTGACTTCACTAAGACTCAAGTTAAGAAAGACAAATCATGCTTTTCGACACCCGGACCCTAACCACCTACCGACTCCACACTTAAACCATGCAATGCCCTCATTGAATTTTAATGAAAATCAAGTAAAAGGGGGATGAACAGAAACTTCCTCAATCGAGCGAGTTCGGGTCGAGCTCGGTGGGATCCACTTAAACAAGCAATCTAAGCAAAAATCAAGCATAGCTAGTATCTCCCGACTTCATGAACGCTACCAAGCCATGAAATCGCCAAAGGTTGGAGTCGGAAAACGAGATATATACAAGAAAATCACACGAAATCAAAACTAAAGAAAATATGTACATAAATCCCGATAAAGTAAAACCAAAGACTAGATAGAACCCAAAAGACAAAATAATATTTTTTTTTATTTTTAAGATTTTCAAATGTTTTTTGATTTTTCAAGAATTAAAAGAACATAATCGAATCGAAGTTATACAAACCAAAACAACGTGCAAGTCTCATGAACACAAAAAAACTAAATAAATACAAGGATAATAGAAAAATCAATGATGTCTCCGACGTCGGGGTTGGAGGTTTGCGTCCTCATCCTCCTCCTCATCGTTGTCCTCTTCTTCCTCTTCATCCTGTCGCATTCGGCTCTCGATCAACAAGAGACAACTATGGAGGGCGCGGTGTGCTCGGTCGACTCTTGCTTGCCCCACGTCGCGCCGTTCAAAATGCCCATACACTTGGCATTGGAACTCGTGCCAACCCATGTCGGAAACCGGGTCGGTTCTCGGGCCTCCGTATTGTGGGATTTCCACATGGCTCGTGCTTGGGTCAAATGGCGTGCCCGAACTGGTGTTCGGGGCTTCGTCGCCCTCGACTCCCTTATTATGCCGCCGATCAAACTCGTCGTCCTCCTCTCGCTCTTGGCTACGGCGGTGGGGGCGTTGGGGGTTCATTTTGATCTTTGGAAATTCCAAGCCAATTCTATCGGCTCGATCATCTCCATATTAGCCATCTCGGGATCGAACCCAAAATGACGGGCTAGCAACGTGATCATGGGCCCCATTCCAACCCGGGATACACTCCTTCCTCTCATTTTCTAGATCCCATGAATCCTGACACGGATATAAGGATAGAACAGAACTTGACGCCCATTGATCAAGCACCAAAGCACGTATACCTCGTGTTGGGTGAGGTTAGTGAACTCGTGCTAGCCCATCATTACGTGGGAAAAAAACTTGAACGCCACTAATAGCGCCAAATCGGTGATAGCCGAGGCTTGGAACCAAGAAGTACAATGCCCACCCATGATCGTCGCCCAAAATTGCGTCGGAGCATATTCACTTGGCCGTTCATCCCACAAATCCCCGCAATTAAGCCGGAGAACTGCTTGAAGCACCTCGTGGGTGACCCGATGCTCTCTCCCTCCAAGTCGAACGGTGAATTCCGAGCACTCACAGGCCTGGTAGGTAGTGAAAAACTCGAGCATCAACTCTCGGTAGGCCAGTTTTCGGAAAACCATGCGCGTCTACATTTGAAAATAAGTTAGTTCGCCCGCAAGAGAACGGGGTCACTAGTAGATTGGCAAGTTAAACCGGGTCGATTCTCTCGAGGAGTGGAAATACGGAGTCAACGATGTTTATTATAATCAAAACATAAGTACTATTTCTAAACACGCGATCAAAGGGATTTTTGGTTCTGAAATTTTGGAAGAACTTAATTTAAGAAAAATCGATGAACGTATTTTGCTTCGAGGGCATCAACCTCTTTGCAAGAGTAGTTTAATCGATTCACAAACTCAACAATAATTATTATTACTTGATCTAAAGACCGTTCCACCAAATCTCATTCAAATAATTTATCAAACAATAGATATGCATTCACAAAACATTATCCAAATGTAATTCTAATTAAAACAAACCACACCAATTATCCAAATCGAAATGATACGAATAACTAAATTATCAACAATCCGTCACCAAATCGTTCACAAAAACTCAATCATAAACGTTTCATAAGAAATATCCCAACATGATATCACAAGATCACTATCTAACATGATATCACAAGATCACTATCTAACATGAATCACAAAACTAATTAACGAGATAAAAGTTTAGAATTTACTAAGTCGTGAGAAAACTCAATCACGATACTACGATGAATCCTTGTCAAATCTAGCTATTCCAGTAAATGAAATGAACCTCGCTGAATCCGAGAAGCTTGTCACGAACCTCCGTCTCCAGCGTTTATCATGAACTAATCGAACTTCTAATAAGATTGCCGTAAGGGCTATAAGTCAAAGGTTGAGAAAGTTGTCAATTCTCTCTTCCAATGTATATGATCCAGTATTAGGGGTGGAAAGATGGGTCTTCTCTAAGAATTCCTGAGTTTTAAAGGCTCAAGAACCATTTTGTAACTGAAGAATCCCGATAATCTGCATTTGTAATGTACGAGTCCGATCGGATTGTTCATGAGTCCGATCGGATGAAAGCTTATGTCCTCTTTTCCGGTCGGACATAGCACTTACCCGATCGGTGCGTGTTTTAAAAGTCAATCCGTTTGATTATTGAGCTCATCCGATCGGATAGGTGTTCTTTTTTCTACTTCGAGCGCTGATTCTTCGTCTTCATCTCTCGGGTTTTGTCTAGTGATTCAGCTGAAAGAGAAAAACAAGCAAAATGGCTCAAAATGGCCAATTATTGATTAAAAAGTCAAAAAGCTAAGCAAAAGGCCAAATAATGTAAAATCATTCAAAACAGCTTATTCTTGACCTAAGAATACGGTAAAAGACTCAAACATGACTCAAAATATGTACAAAAGTGTAACAAAAATGTACAAATCAACCACCCCGTGCTTTATTAGTTTGTTTGTCCTCGAACAAACAAAATAATCAAAATAAAGAAAGAATGAAAGTAGTTAGCAAAGAGTCATGTTGTGCATATAACTTTATTTTTGCAAATATAAACACTTTTGTTGAAAAATCTCGAGCTAAGATCCTATTACCTTTTCACCTTTAAATCAAAAGAATGAGTCCTCTCAAAAGGGAAATGTATATGATGGTGCACTCATTCGCTTGTGTTTTTCAAAAGGCAAGTGTATACGCACGAGTTAACATAAACATGCATTCAATGACTCGTGAAGATCAAAGACTCGTACATCGCATATGGGTGTGCACATTTAGTAAAGAATCTGATTAGGACTTTTTAAGGTTGTAATGTAGGCTCTTTGGTAAGGTATGTCATATATAAAGATATGTGGCTAACTTGAGAACAAACGCAATCAATAACTCACTCAATCAAACATTTTCAAGCACAGAGCATAGTTTTGCTCCTTATTTCTCAAAAACAACCATGTACAATTATTTTTATCCTTTTATAACTAAGGCTATTTTTCTCCCAAAACCCGAACTAACACATTGTTTGTCTTAAAAAATAGGCCTTATTCTTAACGTCTAGATGCCCTTAAAGAACATAAGCACCCTTACTTTCCTCTTCTTCTCTCTCTCTCTCTCTCTCTCTCTCTCTCTCTTTTAATAAACTCCACTAATTCCCACCTTGCAATCGTCAATCTCAATAGACTAATAATAAATAAACTCTCATCTCACAAACATAAATGAAATAAGAGCTATAATGATTCTCATGGCTAACAAGAGACGGAATAAAGGCTCAAAGGGGCTTATTAGGAATTTATAGTGGTTTTTATTTTTGAATATAGTCCGAATCGGGTTTTATATGTGCCTATCGTCATTTTCAAAACCAAATGTACACATGCGAATTTCATAGACTTCTCAAAATACTTATCGAATCACAGCATGTAATGTTGATAAACACACAAGGCTTCTTACAAGGGTTTTATTCAAACTTTTAAAGCAAGGTGATCGAGTTTCAAAAGATTCACAAGATTTCTAACGACTAAGTGTTATTTTAAGTAAATATACAAACAGGTTTTTAAAAATTCTGCACTAAACAAGCTTAAAAGACTCCAACGATGGATCACACCATTCATGATTTCGACAGGCAAGCCAGTACAAAGACAAATAAGCACGAGAACAATCTCAACTAAAGCTGCCATAACCAATTGGTTAATTCATACGTAGTTACTCAATGAAATGAAAAAAAGTAAATAAAATGATAAAATAACATTTGAATTATGCATGCAGACTGGTCCATCCGGTCGGATATAGCATCCATCCGACCAGATAAGGTGTAATTAACATGTCTGACCGGTGAATGTTCTTGCCCGGTCGGATAAGAGGACAGTAGGTTTTATCCGGTCGGATATTATTGTCTATCCGACCGGATGATACCTTTTTCGGTTGAATTTCGACCGATTTCACTCGCCCCCTGTAAAAAGAAATTACCAATCTCCTGGTTGCTGACCAAAATAAGTAATAACGTTGTAGGGACAGTTCAAACATGCAAAAATTCGAATCAATTATTAAATAAAGACACCCACGTACCCAACACAAATGAAAAATTTAAAGAAAAGAAAAGTTTGGATAGAAATGATACAAACTGGGGCACGGGCCCGCCTATTGATCCATGTCGTCCAGAGGTGGTGGTAGGTAGTGATGCTTAATTCTCGTCAAACGTTCATCTATAGAGACGTGGTATCCATGGTTGGCTTCGACGTTGTCATTCAAACTGGCGAGATATTGGTTTGTTGTTTCCATGTTAGAGTCCAATATCTCCAGGGAACCTCGAAACATCGTGGCTTCCTATCATCCCTCCCACGCATTCTGGCGAGCATCCTGAGCGTACTCTTATTGATTGAGGCTCAGTTTCCTCATTTGATCAATCATAATCGCTTTGAAATCCTGCTGCTGCCTCCATTACGCATCCGAGTATTACTGGTGATTACTCGGCCTATCTCCCAATGAACTTCCCCCGAAACCACCGCCGTAGTTACCACTATAGCCACCACTGTAGCCGCCATACTGGAGACCCTCCCCTTAGTCTCCGTGCGTGTATCCTTGGAGACCCATGTTTCCATCATCTCCGTCCTCCTCGTCATCGTCCTCATTCTCTTTGTCGTCAGTGTCCTCGACTGCTTCGGCCCTTTTCTGTCCGAGCCCATTATGAAGGTTGGGATGGAAATGTTCTGACCGTTGAAAGTTCGACTTTCAACCAGCATTGCCACACTCGGGTAGATAATATCATTGTCGTAAGGGTTACAGTCGTGGTATCATACGAGTTCGGTGACAAACGTGCCCAAGCGAGCTTCGTCGTCTTCCTATCATTCATTCGTTGAATGTTCTCTATCGTGCCAATCAAAAGTGGATAAAGTTTCGCATCACCCCAGTGGCGCGCGATCCACAATGCTCGTAATGACGAGATCTGCGTGATGTCCTCCTTCCCCAAAAACAATTGCATGAATAACTTATACGTCAAGTACATGGCATTCGACCATAATGAAGTGGAATTAAAATGACACCTGGGCTCCGGTGGTGCTCCCGAAAGTTTCTCCCACCAAACCTTCTTGTTGTAATCATCGTGTTGAAATGACTCGTCCCCCGGTTTTGTCACTATTTATTTTGAAGACGGCGTCGAGGTCTCTTTTTGTGGTATGAAAAGGGCGGTTGCGGAGTCGGTAATCAAAAGAGCCATTGGCAACTGGTTTGTAAGTCATGAAGAACTCCAGCATTAGAGTTCGGTAGCTAAGTTGCTTAATGTCCGCCCATTTTCCCAAGTTGAGTGCCTTGACGCCCGCCATGAATTCCTCTGCTGTTTTATCGCCCATTGTGATTTGGCGATCCCAAAAGTCCGTATCGATGTGTCGAGGAGTGTAAACGACTCTTGCAATCAAGGATTTATACAATGTAACCTCCCTCTCATTGATTAAATCGAACGGAGCGAAGCCTCCCCCGGCGTTGCTCGTTCCTTTCCCACGACCTCTTCCCGAGTTTCTTCCCTTCCTTGGTCGTGATCCAGAAGCCATTGCGATAAATATTTCAAAACTCTGGGCACACAAACTCTCTCTGGACTTCATCGAACACATACTGTGCGACACACTTTAAACCAAGAACAACCACAAAATTCTCCCAGCAATCACTCCCCTTTAAAAATCCCTGCAAATCAATACCCAAGCAGTTTGAGAGTTTGAGTTCAAGCCGTTTTACCTCTCGAATCTTCGTGTTCTTGAGGTTTGAGGGGAGCAAATTGGACTTGATATTTTTCTTCCAAACGGATGGAGTTGCTTGAATTAATTCTATGATCGGATATGTTTGTTTGCAAGAATATGGGATTAAGATTGATTTGAAAATGACTTTGATCTTTTGCTCTATAAAATAGGAGAGTAATTAGTTGTGTTAATGGTTGGTATCGTCCTGAACACCCCAAGGATGAACCGATCAAGACCACCCAAAGTAATCTGGAGAACCCGCCAGACCGAGCTGGATCCGCCGAACAGCCGAGAGATGACGGCCCTAGCTCTCGAGTCATGCCCGCAGCCCCGTCGAGCAGAAGCCTTCGAGAGTTGGCACGACCTGCCGAGCAACCCTGCCAAGCAGCCGATAGTAGTGCGCGACCTGCTGAGCATTCCCACTGAGTCACGCCCATGACACCTGCTGAGCAAACAAACGCAGTCGGCCGATGCTGAATGAAGTGCCAAGCAGGGCCACCGAGCAGGACGTTTCCGAGTAGACTGACGCGGTTGGCTGGGCCCTATCGACCGACGCCGAGCATGGCCGCCGAGCAGGTCCTTGCCGAGCAGACTAGCGTGGTTTGCCCAGTTTGGCAACATCGTCATCTAGGCCCCACCGGCCAACGATGGGATTTGACATTAAACAGAAAGTGCCGAGTAGGATGAGCTCTTCCGACGTGTGTGTGGCGTGTTCAAATCACATCGGGTCATTTGTCGGGATGGAATTGCCGAGTTGAAGCATCAGACCGACATCTCTGGATTCTTTTGGTGAGTAGAACAGTTGAGGTCGGCACTAAGTCGGTGGAAAATAACTGAGGTCGGCATTCAGGCGGCGGACACGTGAGCAGAAGATTTGGAGAACCAATAGGAAAGCAACAAGTGTCCAATTAGGGTTTCAATGGAAAATTATAAATAGCCACTCCAAGAGAGAGAGAGGGGATCCCCAATTTTAAAGAGAGAGAAACATAGAGAGTTTTTTAGAGAGAAAGCTGGAAAAAAGAGACCCAACACTGGTAAATGGATCCGGCCAGGGCCGATCCAAACTGATTTTTAGGAATAAAAGATAAGCACTTTTTCCTATTCGTTTTCTGCTATTTGATTGCTGCTCTTTTTGCTATTTTTGGTTTTGTATTGGTTGTGTTACTCTTAACATAAACAATTTGAAGTGTGAAATTTTCGAGTTTAAGAAAACTGACTTATATAAAATCTGCGCTGTCGTCCGATCGAATTATGGTCCTGTCCAATCGGATGTGAGTCCAGTGTGTTTGGTCCGATCGGATAGTTCTCTTGTCCGGTCGGATGTCTCTCCAGTAACTTTAGTCTGATCAGTTTAGCCCACAATCCGGTCTGATAGTATTGTTCGCTGTGATAAATTTTTTTTTATTTTTTCTTTATTTTATATTTTTTTTGTTTTTATGTGTTTATATATATATATATATATATATATATATATATATATATATATATATTATTTTTTTTGTATTTTAATTAACGTATGTACATTGATTTGTCCCTGCAAAACTCACGAAAAGATTTGTTAAATAGAAATAAATCGTACAAGCACAAATACTTTATTTATTCAATATGTGAGCATATTTGCTCTTATTTAAACTAGAAGTTTAACCAAACGATAACAAGTCGAATATTGAACATAATCGCATAAAATTAAGGTAAACAAGGAACTAAGATCTTATTACACTATTCGGGCTATCAGGTGGGTTAGGTTCATAGGCTAAGTCTTCAAGGTTCTTTATCTCCTCCTCCATCTTGACAATTTGGGCCTTGAGCTCGACGATCTTGTAGTCTGCTTCGACCAAGTACTTATGGAGGGTGGATATGTCCTCCGCGAGCATCATCTCTTCGTAGATGTAATTGGATATGTCGGCCCTCATCTCGTTCATTTTTTCCCGTTGCTCCTCCAATTTCATTTCAAAACTCCCCACCATATCCCCGTACCTTTTTCTACTCACCCATCCATAACCAAAGTTAATGGGGGTTGGTTGTAGCTCATGTTTTTCAGTGAATATTCAAAAACTATGGAATTTGTAAAGAAAAAGATAGTTGTGAAGAATAAGAACACTGACGATGGGTTTTTATAGGAATACGTGACTTAGAGGAAGGCAGCCTAAGGATCTTTCGGAATCAAGATATTCCTAGTTTTTTCCTTGAGTACCAAAAATAACAGGATTGAAAATTAGCAAATATTCAGCATAATCCTTACCAAATCAGACTTACCTTGCGTAATATTCTTCCCAAATCTGTGTTCAGAATCAACTGACTTCGCCACAATATCCGATCGGATTGTATGTTGTCCGATCGGATAGTGTGTAGTTGGCATACCTAATCGGCCATAATCTTTATCCGGTCGGATGATAGTCCAGTAAGTTTGATCCAACCGGTTGTCTTCATCCCTCCGATTGGATGCTTTGTGCTGAAGGTTGATTTAAAGCTTTCTGAACATCTTAAAACATAAATAATAACTTCCAATATGAACAATACGTACAGAAACGAAAAGTAAATAAAAACACTTGGGTTACCTCCCAAGAAGTGCAACTTTTAACGTCCTTTGCTAGACGTTACCTCTTCTTTATTCAATAATCTTGAGGTGGATCGTCAAGTAGCATGACCTCACGATCGATTTTTGGGATGGGTCCCCCATGATATAATTTCACTATATGCCCATTGACTTGGAATGTGGAATCACTTTTCTTGTCGTACAAAGTGACAGCCCCAGATTTATTGATATTAGTGATCAAGTATGGCCCACTCCTTTTCGACTTGAGTTTTACTGGAAATAGTTTGAAATGTGAGTTAAACAGTAAGGCTAGTTTCCCTACCTCCAATTCTTTTGGAACAAGCTTTTTTTCGTGCATATCTTTCATCTTTTGCTTGCTTGCCCACGCCATCTCAAAGGAGTCATTTCTTATTTCCTCCAACTCGCTTAATTCCAACTTCCAAAATTCACCGGCCTCGTTTACATCCATGTTCAGTTTTCATATTGCCCATTCCGCTTTGTTTGCTAACTCAACCGGAAGATGACAAGTCTTTCCATAAATTAACCAAAAAGGACTCATGCCCAAAACCATTTTGTGGGCCGTTCGATATGCCCATAATGTATCAACGAGTTTCATCGCCCAATCTCTACGGTTTGGCTTTACTGTCTTCTACAAAATGCCCTTAATTTGTCGATTACTTGTTTCTACTTGACCCGACGTTTGTGGATTATAGGGGGTTGGTACTTTGTGTCGCATCCCGTGTTTTCTCATCAACCGGTCGAAAGCACGGTTAAATAAATGACTACCCTTGTCACTTATGATCACTCTTGGCACTCCAAAAAAGCTGAAAATGTTCTTGTGTAAGAACTTGAGAATGACCTCGGAGTTATCCTTTCGGGTTGGGATTACTTCCACCCATTTCAAAACGTAATCAACTCCAACAAGGATGTACTCATACTCTTCACTCTTCAGAAATGGTTCCATAAAATCGATGCCCTATACATCGAAGATTTTGATTACTTGATTTGGAACCAATGACATCTCGTTTCTCTTCCCTATTGAGCTCGATCTTTGGCAATTATCGCATGTCTCGCAGTAATGGTGTGCATCGGTGAATAGTGACGGCCAATATTAACTGAATTGGAGGTCTTTTAATGTTGTCTTCTTGCTCCAGAAATGTCCTCCTTTGTCATGAAAAAACCTCAATACATCAATCTTTTCTTCGTCCGATACACACCTTTGATAATGTCCATCCTTGCAACATTTATATAGGTATGGATCATCCCAAAATAAACTTCTGCATTTAGACAAAAATCTCTTTCTTTCTTGTGCAAAAAGGTGGTTAGGGATAATATTGCATGCAAGATAATTGACAAAATCAGCATACCAAGGCTCGCCAATGTTTTCAATAATGTTAGCATCCTCATATGGAAAAATATCATCAACAAAATCAAGTTTGCTAGACTCACTATCTACTAACATGCGGGATAAATGATCGATAACCACATTTTCACATCCTTTTCTATCATTGATTTCAACGTCGAACTATTGTAAAAGGAGAGCCCAACGAATCAACCTTGGTTTACTTTGGAACTTAAGAAATAAGTGGCACAAGGCCGCATGATCGGTGTGCACAACTACTTTGGACCCAACAATATAAGAACGAAATTTATCTAATAACTCACGTTCAATGGTAGTGTAATTACGTTGTGCACTATTTAGCATGAGACTAGCATAATAGATCACCCTTAGCAATTTATCAACCCGTTGCTGATCCAAACTTTTGTGCACCCCTTTTAAGATATTTAATTTAAAAACACGTAATTTTGCTCGCAAGAGTACGAGGAACTTGTAGGGTGTTGAGTTTGACTCAAGTCGATTCTCTCGAGGACAACTGTTCGGCCTCTTGGACGTTTTTCTCAATTTATGAACTATCATAAAATACATGTACATTGGGGTTTTTTGAAGATTTTGAATTGATCATTATAAACTAAAGCAATATTAAAACTAAGACTAATTAAACTAATTATTTTAAACTAGATTACCAACTACGAGTAATAATTAAACTACTAATAAAATGCAATGAAGATTTAAACCTAATTAACGGATCTATGAACATGAATATACGAAACTATCACGAAGCAATTGTATCATAAAAATCTAAAAACAAGAATATAAAGCATGAACTAGTTCGCATAAATAAACTAGATAAATCTAGTATCCAATATCCAAGCATGAAATAATTAAACTAATTAAACTAGTTCTAGAATTAACTAAGAATTTAACTATGAAATTAACTAGAAAATTAACTACAAAATTAACTAAGATTTTAGAAAACTTATTGTAACTATTGAAAGCGGTAAAAATCTCAAGCTATTCCGGAGTTGAGGCGAAGATCTTAAATTGAAGTGAATCTTGAATTACGGACTTGAATCTTCAATCTCGATCTCCAACTTCGTAACGGAGTGTGTAAATGCGTTCTTTCTGTGCTCTCTATCCCTATGTAGTTGTCTCTGCTCTTTGGTAGTCGTTTCCCTCCAAAAAAAATGAAATATGAAGGGTATTTATAGATATAGCATGTCTTGGCACACAAGAAACCCTAAAAATGCATTTCTGTGCAGCCACGTCGACGTCGCGTCGACCGACGCACTCCTGGAGATTGGCGTCAATTCTGCTTGTGTGCTTGCGGCGACTGGGCGGGGGCGTCGACTGACGCTGTCATGGATCGATGCAACATCAAGTTGCGTCGACTTGGCCTTGACAGACGCACTCTTGGATCGACGCTTCGGAGAGTTGCGTGTAGGGTGATGAGTTTGACTCGAGTCGTATCTCTCGAGGAAACAACTGTTCGGTCCTTTCGATGTTTTTCTCAATTACGAATAACATACATATACATTTGGGGTTTTGAATAGATTGAATTTATCATTACGAACTAAGCAGTAATTTAAACTAAAGCTATTTAAACTAATTATCCTAAATTATCAACTAAGAGCAATAACTAAATTATCGATTAACGCTACGAAGATTTAAAGCTAATTTTCGTATCTAAAAGCATGAGTATAAGAAACTATCACTAAGTAATTGAATCATACGAATCTAAGAACGGATAATTAAACATAAATCAAATCGCATAAATTAACTAGATTAACCAATATCCAAGCATAAAGATGATTAAACTAATTATCAAATATAGAATTAACTAAGAAATTAACTAAGCAATTATCTACGAAATTATCTAAGAGTTCAGAATACTTATTGAAACTAAGGAAAGCAATGAAAAGCTCCAACTATTCCGGAGTTTGAACGTTGATCTCGGTTGAAGATTGAGTTACGAACGCGAAGTTGAAGTCTCGGACTTGTCACTCTTCGATCCTTGATCTTCGTCTCCAAATCTTGTTATAAGATGTGGAATTATTGTTGTTGTACGCTAAAATACCCTAGGATATCGTCTCTCTGGTGGCTTTCCCTTCAAAATCCAAAATAATGAGGGTTTATATAGATATAACAAGTCTTGGCGCACAAGAAACCCTAAAATCCAAATTCTGGGCCATCGCGTCGACGGTGCGTCGACGTAGCGTCGACTGACGCGTGCTGGCGCTCGGCGGGAATTGGCAGACTTGGTCGGCAGCGCTCGGCAGGTCTGGTCAGCAGGTGTACGCGTCGGCTGGCAGGTGCGTCGACGGGGTGCGTTAACATCCGTAAACCGACTGAAAGCTCAAAAACACTTAATCACAACTCTTGCCTTCTAAACATTAGGCTTCATAAAATAAACAATTCGACTCAGCCCTTTATAAGCGCGTAGGCAATTAATCAACACTATCCACCATCCTTCATTTTTCTTTTTATATATTCCCCTTTTATTCTTTTTATGGGGTATTAATTTTTTCTTTCTTTTCTTTTTTTATTTTTTATTTTTTTTAATTTTTTTTTGGATGGTGGTCCTAGATTACAAAAATTCACAAAATCATAAATTCCTAATAAAATTTCCAAGACACTAATAACCAATAAAAATACGAACTCCTACCCCACGCTTTTAATGGGTTTGTAGGGTCGTCTCAAAAACACTCATGGCTATAGGCATGGATATTTGGCTATGATTGGCTCATTCGGAATTTATAGTGGCTAAAAATATATGGATATGGCCGGAATAGAGTTTTTATATGCGCCTTAACTTCATTTTCAAAGTCGACTACACACAGCGGTTTCAAAGAGATATCAAGACTGAAACTTATTCACGTACATGCAATGATGATAAACACTCAGGCTACTCGCTGGCTTTTTGCATGAAAATTTTTGAATTGACGCTGTTTTTAAGGTTTTGTGAAATCGATTGCGTCCAAGTACCATTTTACAATATATATAATAATAAATTTTGAAAAATTATGCACTTATGCACGCTCAAAGACGAAAACAAATAATCATACTTAGTCAACTTCGACAGGCATGCCATACAAACACAATTAAGCGTAGAAATAGCAATTAATCACGTTTAAGCATATAATTATTACAGGCCAAGTATCAAATAAAATTACACAATTAATCAATACAAATCACACTCGACCACCCCCCTCTCTAAAAATCCGGGCAATCTCCTGATTGCCACAAATACATCAAAAATCAAA
>BMAC01000655.1:119780-133402 GCA_014905375.1 Phtheirospermum japonicum | reverse complement strand
GACGCTTCAGCAGTTAGCGTCGACGTTGCGTCGACCTTGGTAAGAGGAAGGAAAAAGAAAACATCCCTGAAATAATAGTAGTCGAGCCGCTAGTCGTGAATTGTGTAATTAGCCACTTCTTCAATGTACGTGATGCGAAATGCCCTAAGAAAAACAAAACAAACAAAAACAAAGAAAATAACAATATTTTTGGATTTTATATTTTTCATTTTTTTTTATTTATCATAAAGAAAGCATAAATAAAAATAAAGATAGAACGAGTTTAGAACTCGCGGGACTCATCGTCTTTGTTGTGGTTCTCGTCGACATCCATGTTCGGTGTGGGGTATGCCGCCTCAAATCGTTTCTCGAGCTTCGAAATGCGAGCTCGCATCTTCTTCAAGCTCCGACGATTTTTGTCGTGGTTCGCATCAATCTTCTCGTCGATGATTTGGAGCTTATCGAACATCTTCACTTGAAAAGCCCGGTTTTCTTCAAAAAATTGGCTCCAATCGGGACTCGGGCCCGAAGTAGAATGGCGGGCTTGCTCCATATCCTTGTCGCCATCGTCGTCGTCATCGTGTAGTCGAGACGAAGATCCTCCTCTAGTCGACGTCCTCACTCGGGGTGCCGGTGCACGCGTAAGAGGTAATGAAGTGGTCCCGAGTGGGCTAAGTCCGTTTTCGGCCGGATCGAACCCGAAGTGACGGGCGAGGCCGGTAATGTATGGCGCAAATGAGAGAAGTGGCGACTTTCTTCCCGGAGTACCCTTGGTGACGTTATAGAATCCAAGCAAGATTAAAGGGTACAACCGGACCGGACGTCCATCAACGAGGCATTGTAGAACATAAAGCTCGGCTTTGGTCGCGTAAGTGGCCTCGTTCTTGCATAAAATAATGTGACCAAGGATCTTGTAGGCCACGTAAAGGGCGTCGTCTTGAATTTTCGAACAAGGAAAATGCTTGCAATCGCCCGTATTTCCCCCGGTGATCATCCCCCCAAAAGAGGCTAAATCGAAGCCTTGAACTCCAACCGGGTGGTCCCCTACGGTCGGGAAACCAAAAATGTGGCCAAAAATCTCGTCGTCTACACTAACGTCATTCCCTCCTAGTCGACAAGTGAACGTCTTGTCGTTCTGGATCGCCAAAGTGGAGAAAAACTCGAGCATGAGTTCTCTAAAACTGGGAAGGTGCATTTGGGCGAAGTACCCACACCCGAGGCCATCTACATAACGCGAAAGATCGGTGTGGTGGTCCGACCCGTTCGAGGCCTCATCCGCAATCCCTTGGACGTTCAAAACTCGATGCATTGCAAAACCCCATTTTCTAATATTTTTAAACATGTCCCCTTCCTTTTTGTCGAAAATCAGGAATGGTGCGCCGTATTTCCCCGAGATATCCTTACGTTTACACGCTCGAGACATTATCACACAATACGAAATTGAACGGGGGTGATAAACCTTGAAAAATAAAACTTTTCGTTCTTTGGGGAATTTTGTCGAACACTTGGCGTGCGTGTTCAACCAACAAAATTTTTGCACAATTCTTGCACCAACAACTTTCCAACACAACCAAACCACAAATAATATGTCCCCAAGAGAGTTTCAAGCGAAGTACCTCAACGATTTTCCGTAGAAACACAAGAGTTGCCCGGAATTGCCCGAATTTGCTTCAAATTGCCCCAAACCCCTACTTAGCTTTTTGGGAGAAATAGCTTGAAATCTTCCCAAAATTTGACCTTGCTAGCGGAATTGTAGCGTGTGATTCCGGTTTTTAGCTTGTAGTGCAGGGACTTAAACAAAGAAAATTGTGAAGAAAGTAAGAAACATAAAATTTAAAAGTTAGAAAAGAAGGAAAAGTGAGAAGAGGTAAGAAAGGGCTGATTTTAAAAGCAGTTTCCTGGGTTTTCCGCGGGTCAACCGAATATGGGTCGGGTCGTGGCCAAAAATCCGGTTTTTAAACAATTTTTGGCCGGTCCGCGGGTCGCGTCGACGTTGCGTCGATGCCGCGTCAGTCGACGCGACAGAGAACAAAACTCTCGTCCCCTCGCATCGACGCCGCGTCGACTGACGCGAGCAGGTGCTCGGCGTCAACGCGGGCAGATTCCTGGGCGTTATTTCCTTCGCTCGTTCGTTCAATCCTCCTCGTCCGAGTTCTCCATCTTTTCTTAAACAAATAAAAATCAAAAATAAAAATTAAATAAAATAGAAATAAGGTACAAAAGGATACAAATGCTCGGGTTGCCTCCCGAGAAGCGCAAATTTTAACGTCGCTTGCTCGACGCTATCTTGCTCGTTTATCTCCCCACGTACGGTGGATCTCCGAACTCCACCATCTTGCGATTGATATTTTTACCTCGTCCTTCATGATAAGGCTTCAATCTATGCTTGTGAGCCTAAAAGGACAATTTTCCAATCTCATCGTACAACGTGGCTACGCCGTACTCATCAAATTCTTTAATCGAGAATGGTCCGCTCCATGAAGCTCCAAAATCGGCTGGGTCGTACTTACGTTCGTTATTACACAAGACTAATTCTTCAACCTTAAATTACAAGTTCTTGACTTCACTCGTGCGAACCTTTCTTGATTTCTTCATCTCCTTCGCCCAATCGCCTAAACACGCCTCGCCCGTGTTCTTTTTGAAAGTGAAATTTTCGCTATGGTCGAGGAAATCGTGCCTTGGGTGATTTATTGGTGGTTTTGACTCCACCCTTTGCTCGAATTCGTGCGAACACTCCTCATCAAAATTGTCTCTAAATTCTACTACGATATCGCGTATGTCTATACCCAACAACTCGATCAATTCTTCTCCACTTAAGGGCATATGATCATCAGACTCGTAACCCTGACACGAATTGACTTGCTCGTCCCTGCCCTCGATAGAAACTCCGGCATCGTCTCCGTTGCCTAACTCACTCAAAGTCGTGATTTCTCGTAATTCGTTCACGCATGATGCAATGGGGTCATCGAACGAATCTTCCTCTTGCAAAATAGGAGAGGGAATGTTGTGAATATCTCTCAGCGAAAAGGTCACTATTTCACCCAAAAAGGTCATCGTCATTCTACCTTTATGAACATCAATAAGAGTATGTGAAGTCACCATGAACGGGCGTCCTAATAGAATGGTGTGCTCGTTGTCCTCAGTCGGAACTTCACCAATGTCCATAACCACAAAATCTACCGGTAGTACGAGCTCTCCAACTTGCACTAAAACATCCTTGACTATTCCCAAAGGTCGTCGAGTTGATCGATCGGCCAACTGTAGGCGCATAGTTGTCAGTTTGAGGGGTCCAAGATCAAAATCTTGATAAAGCGAATACGACATTAGATTCACGCCTGCTTCAAGGTCCAACATACCTACTGCCTTCTTCCCATTAGCTAGTGAAATCGTTATGCAAAAACTTTCAGGATCGTGTTCCTTAGGTGGTAATGGTTTCTTGAAAATTGCACTAACTTCCTTCGGTAACGAAACGTATTGAGTTGTCGCCAAACGTCTCTCTCTCGAGGTAAGTTCCTTAAAAAACTTGACGTAGGTGGGCATCGTCTTAATCACTTCTAAAAGTGGCAGGTTTATATTCACATTCTTCAAGAGATTGTACAGCTCCATAAATTTCTTGTTCTCCTTTGCTGGACGTAATCGGCTCGGAAAAGGAACAGCATCCTTATACTGCATCGTTGTTTGCTTCAGTTGCGGTGGTTCATCGTTGCAAGAGGTGTCGCTCGGAATTTTCCCTTGAATAGAACCAGGAACATATCTATTGGCGGATTTATGTAGCTTGTCCACTGGTTTAGAAACAGTCTCCTCATCTTGATCTACTATGCCGTTGTCGACCTACTTCCCACTGCGTAGGACGTGAATCGCCGAAGCTTGCTCTGGTTGGCTTGGAAGCTTGTCCTTCTCTTTGTTTGACCGCGCAAAATCGGTTGCTAGTTGCCCCATAGTTCTTTCCATCCTTTCCATGTTTTTGGCTAGATCATGCACAATGCCAGAAAGATGGTCAATCCCGCTCACCTTCTTTGAAAGTTCGTCTATCTTCGCATTCACCTTTGTAAGCCCTTCTCTATTACTGATCGTCTCAGCCACTTGATTCTGCTGCCAAACAAACAGCTGATCATTTGGTTGAGTTGCACTCGACTCCTGCCCTTGTGTATGAAAATTATTTTGAGCCGGTGGCACTGGTACTTGAGCATAATGCGGTGGGGGAAATTGCGGATCAGGCGGCATATGATTTGGATTGCCCGGGCCCCACTTGAAAAGAGGATTGTCACATTGTGGTGTGTACTTCTTTTGATTCGAATAATTCTAGATCACGTTTACCTCCTCTTGCTGCTCACTATTGTTTTGACATGCGTCTGCTAAATGCTGGAGGGATCCACACTGGTTGCAATTCGCAGCCATCTTCTGTGCAGCGGCCTTTCTAGCTCGCTCGGCTTTCCAAGTAGCTAATTTCTTGTCGAAAATCTCTGCACATTTTGCCTTAACTAACTTGCCATCATCTAAATCAGGATCAGGAATGGAAACTTCGTTAACTCTCATCTTACGAGGCCGAGAGTTGGTTTGTCTAGACTTTTCGCTTTGCTTCTCCGACACTTGTCTTGCCTCGTGTGCTGTCAAATCTCCAAAATCTCCTCCCGCTGCTATATCTACCTCTCGTTTCCCATGGTCCAATAAACCATCGAAAAAAAACTGGTTAGTCATCTCCGGAGAATAGTTATGATGGGGGCACGCTTGCAAAAGTGTCTTTTAGCGCTCCCATGTTTCATGAAATAGCTCTCCATCCAATTGTTCGAAAGTAGCAATTTGCCTCCGAAGATGGCCCGTTGTTTGGGCCGAATAGTATTGATTTAGAAACTTCTCGCTGATCATATCCCAGTCAGTCAACGAACCAGGCTCTAGGGACAGTAGCCATGACTTCGCCTTGTCCTTTAAGCTGTACGGAAAACAAATCATTTGCACTTCCTCTTGATTAAGGCCATGTACTACGAATCGGCCAACTTCATCAACAAAATAGTTTAAAAACGCAAAGGGGTCTTCATGCGCGTTCCCATGAAAGGTTGGGAGTAGGTTAATGCGGCTTAATCTCCACTGTCCTTGCTGTAGGTCCAAGAATGATGGCTGACCTAAAAGGTACAACCTTTGGACGTGCTAATTCGCGCTGTCTAAGTGCTCGATCTCCCCTTGGTTCTCGTACTTGATCATCAGCTCGTTCGTACTGTTCATCATGCGCGTGATGGTGCTCGCGCTCGTATCTCCTTCCGAAATTGTTTTGCTCGTAACCATGATCTTTATTTTCCAACCACTCGTTCACGTGCCTTTGATTGTTAACATAGGCGTTTCGCTGCAAAAAATCCTCATTCCTAAATGCCACGTTCTCGATGATGTGTTGACGCATGACATTGTTGTTCATCTCTTCGTTTTGCCTCAAATTATCCATGTTGAGCGGGTGATTGACTATGTTGTGCTGCTAGTTAACTCCTTCGTTTCTCCTTTCATCTCGTCTAGTAGAGTGTGACTTGTTTGGTTCACTACCATACCCAGCTCGAATGGGGCGTGGTGGTGATCTCGGTGGTGAATTGCCATTTCGAACCGAATGTGCTCCTAACATAATGTCGGGAACTTGATCGCAAGCAAAATCAGTTGCTGTCGAGGAATTGTCCTCGGGAATAAGAGCGGGTCTTGGTCTTGGCAGATTTGAACGGTGAATGTTGTCAATGAATGGTACAAGGTCGCGTTGAAGTGATCGCCTTCCTTGCATAAACTCAACAACACGTCAACGTACCAAATGGCAAAAACCAAGTGCCGAATAAAAATAAACTAATAAATCAAAAAGAAAATAAAATGAAAAACATCTTTAATTCCTACTCGTTGCCTCCCCAACAACGGCGCCAAATTTTTGACTCAAACTTTTGTGCACCCCGTTTTTAATAATTAATTTAAAAGCACGTCAGTTTGCTCGCAAGTGTACGAGGTAACTGTAGGGTGATGAGTTTGACTCGAGTCGTATCTCTCGAGTAAACAACTGTTCGGTACTTTCGATGTTTTTCTCAATTACGAATAACATACATATACATTTGGGGTTTTGAATAGATTGAATTGATCATTACGAACTAAGCAGTAATTTAAACTAAAGCTAATTGAACTAATTATCCTAAATTATCAACTACGAGCAATAACTAAATTATCGATTAACGCTACGAAGATTTAAAGCTAATTTTCGTATCTAAAAGCATGAGTATAAGAAACTATCACTAAGCAATTGAATCATACGAATCTAAGAATGGATAATTAAACATAAATCAAATCGCATAAATTAACTAGATTAACCAATATCCAATATCCAAGCATAAAGATGATTAAACTAATTATCAAAACTAGAATTAACTAAGAAATTAACTAAGCAATTATCTACGAAATTATCTAAGAGTTCAGAATACTTATTGAAACTAAGGAAAGCAATGAAAAGCTCCAGCTATTCCGGAGTTTGAACATTGATCTCGGTTGAAGATTGAGTTACGAACGCGAAGTTGAAGTCTCGGACTTGTCGCTCTTCGATCCTTGATTTTCGTCTCCAAATCTTGTTATAAGATGTGGAATTATTGTTGTTGTACGCTAAAATACCCTAAGATATCGTCTCTCTGGTGGCTCTCCCTTCAAAATCCAAAATAATGAGGGTTTATATAGATATAACAAGTCTTGGCGCACAAGAAACCCTAAAATCCGAATTCTGGGCCGTCGCATCGACGGTGCGTCGACGTAGTGTCGACTGACGCGTGCTGGCACTCGGCGGGACTCGGCAGACTTGGTCAGCAGTGCTCGGCAAGTCTGGTCAGCAGGTGTGTGCGTCGGCTAGCAGGTGCATCGACGGGGTGCATCGACATCGACGCTTCAGCAGTTAGCGTCGAGGTTGCGTCGACCTTGGTGCGTCGACATCGACGCTTCAGAACGTAGAGTCGGCAGTGCGTCGACTGAGCGTCGACTGACGCGGAACATGGCTCGCGTCGATGGTGCGTCGATGGTCGCGTCAGTCGACGCGACTGAGCTTCTGTCTCCGTTTCTCGGTCTTTTGCTACTCGTTTCACCGGAAAGTTTGTTCTTCTATTCTCGAACATCGAACTTCGTCTTTTACGCGCTAAACTCTTCCGGTTACTTAGCTGTAAGGTGAAAACAATGAAATATCACCTATTTGCATCAATTATGATTAAAATACAGTAAAATAAGTCAGAACTATAAAAATACGGAATTATGCTTAAATCGTCTGACTTATACTAAAAACAAATAGAAAAACGCACTAAAAAGCTAATAAAAACAAGGACAAATCTACTCTAATCATGAACTCTTCCGGTTACTTAGTTGTAAGGTGAAAAACAACGAATAATCACCTATTCTCATCAATTATGATCAAAATACGGTAAAATAAGCTGGAAATAAAAAAAAATACGGAATTAAGCTTAAATCACCCAACTGATACCAAAAACAAATAGAAAAAAGAACTAAAATACTAATAAAAATAAGGACAAATCTACCCTAATCAACTACCCCACGCTTAATTGATTTGTTTGTCCTCGAACAAAGGATAGTTCAAAGTATAACAAGAATGAAAATAAATTCATGCAATGAGTCGTGCTATGCTACATACATTTTGAAAATATAGGTACAAATCACGCAACGTCAAACACTTCACCTTTATTACATCGTCGCTTCAAAATTAAAATCATGCATCCTCTCAAAAGGGAAATAAATATGTGAGTATACGCTCAAAAGCACTCAAGCATTGCTGCATGGGACGTGTATACACTCAAATCATGCAAATACATGCACAATAAACAAGCACGGAAAATCAATCTCTTCTCAATTGCAAATTAAGTGTGTTGTCAAAACTAAGAATCGGAAAAGGTCTTTTCGGGTTGTAGTGTAAGGCTCTTTGGACGGGTGTGGAATATATAAGTCGTGTGGCTACTCACTATCTAACATGATCAATAACTCACCCAACCTAATCTAATCACGAAGCAATGTGCTTCACCTAGTTCAAAAGAAAAACCTCACTAAACACTCATAACGTAGCCTTTATACTTAGGCTATTTCTCAACTCGTAACTCTAAACCGACTTTTGCTCGAACCACTTAATCACAATTGAAGCTTATAATGTGCTTCTTATTCAACACAACTCTTTTTCCTCTTAAACATTAGGCTTCACAATAAAACACAAGCCTTAATAAAGCGCATAAGCAATGACTAACACAAATCAACTAGACTCACCATCCTTTTTTTTTCTTCTTCTTTTATATTTTCCACTTATTATAATGTTTATGGGGTCTTTTTTTTCTCTCTTCTTTTTTTTTCTTTTTTCTTTATTTTCGGATGGTGGTCCTTAATTACAAAAATTCATAAACATCATAAATTCCTTATAAAATCTCCAAAAAACTAATAACCAATAAAAATACGAACTCCTACCCCACGCTTTTAATGGGTTGTAGGGGTCGACTCAATAAACACTCATGGCTCTAGGCACGGATTATTTGGCTATGAAGGGCTCATTCGCAATTTATAGTGGCTAAAATATATGGATATGGCCGGAATAGGGTTTTATTTGTGCCTTAATCTCATTTTCAAAGTCAACTACACACAGTGGTTTCAAAGAGATATCAAATCAAAACTCATTCAAGTACATGCAATGATGATAATCACTCAGGCTACTCACAGGCTTTTTGCATGAAAAAGTTTGAATTGACGCTGCTTTTAAGGTTTTTCGAAATCAATTGCGTCCAAGTACCATTTTACAATATATAAATAATAATTTTGAAAAACTTTATGCACTTATGCACGCTCAAAAGACAAGAACTTCAAATCATACATAGTTAAAATTTGACAAGCAAGCCATACAAACACAATTAAGCGCAGAAATAGTAATTAATCACGTTTAAGAATTTAATTATTACAGGCCAAATAAAAATTACAAAAATAAGCAATAAAAATCACACTCGACCACCCCCCACTCTAAAAATCTTGGCAATCTCCTGATTGCCATAAATACGTCAAAAATCAAAAAGAAGAAGGTAAGGAAAACATCCCTGAGAAGGTCGAGCCACTACTCGTTGATTTGTGCAATTGGTCGGTGCTCCATCGTACGCGATATGATATGTCCTAAAGAAAACGAAACAAACGAAAACAAACAAAATAATAATATCTTTGGATTTTTTATATATATATTTTTTTAAAAGCATAAAAATAAATATACAACGATGTCAAAACTCGAGGGATCCATCATCCTCGGGAGCATCATCGACGTCCATGGTTGGTTGGGGAAATGATGCCTCAAAACGATCCTCGAGTCTCGATATACGAGCTCGCATCTTCCTCAAACTTCGACGATTTTGCTCGTTGTTCGTGTTAATCTTGTCGTCAATAATTTGGAGCTTGTCGAACATCTTCAATTGAAATGCTCGGTTATCCTGGAAAAATTGGCCCCAATCGGGACTCGGGCCCGAATTGGTACGTGGGGCTGGCTCCATTATCGTGTCTCCATCCTCATCGTTCAGTCGAGACGAGGAGCCTCTTCGATTCGAAGACCTCACTTGGGGTGCAGGGGCACGTGTCAAAGAAAGTGAAGTCGTCCTAAGTGGATGCAAGCCATTTCCGACCGGATCGAACCCGAAGTGACGGGCGAGGTCGGTAATGTACGGTGCGAAGGAGAGAAGTGGCGTCTTGCTACTCGGCGTACCCTTAGTAACATTGTAGAGTCCGCTCAAAATAAACGGGTATAGCCAAACATGACGGCCGTCAACAAGACACTGTAGAACGTAGAGCTCGGACTTGGTCGCGTAAGTGGCCTCGTTCTTGCATAAAATGATGTGGGAGAGAATCTTGTAGGCGACATAGAGGGCTTCATCTTGAAAATTTGATCAAGGGAATCGCTTGCAATCTCCCGTGTTTTCCCCGATTATCATCCACCCAAAAGAGGCTAAATCGAAGCCTTAAACGCCTACCGAGTGGTCCACTTCGGTCGGGAAACCAAAAATGTTGCCAAAATTTTCTTCGTCCACAAAAACTTCATTACCACCTAGCCTACATGTGAACGTCTCGTCGTTCCGGATTGCCAAAGTAGTAAAGAACTCGAGCATAAGCTCGGTAAATCAGGGTAGGTGCATGCGGGCGAAATACCCACAACTGAGGCCGTCGACATAACGAGAGAGGTCGGTGTGGTGCTCCGATCCATTTGAGACTTTCTCCTCAATTCCGCAACATTAATCGTCTGATGGGTCGCGAACCCCCATTGTCGAATGTTCTTAAAAATGTCCCCTTCCTTCTTGTCGAAAATTGGGAACGATGCTCCGTATTTCCCCGAAATATCCTTATGTTTTCCCGCTCGAGATATTTTTAAACAAATAAAAGTCGAACGGGAATGAAAAATCTTGAACATAAAACTTTTTGGTTCTTTGGGGAATTTCGTCGAATACTTGGCGTGCGTGTTCAACCAACTAAGAACTTGAGTAACTCTTGCACTAAAAGCTTCCCAACACAAACAATATAATCCCAAGAGAGTTGTAAGCGAAGTACCTCGTCGATTATCCTTGAAAACGATCAATTCGCCCGAGAGTTTCTCCAAACCCACCTAGCCCGTTTCAGAGGTTTTGCTTGAATAGAATTGTGGAGGTGGGAATTCAGGGAATTTTTGGTTATTTGGGTCGTGTGGTTTGGTGGGGAATTTCTAAGAATTTGAAAGAAGAAACAAATTGAAAGATAGAAAGCAAAATAGATTGAAAATTTGAATCTGAAAGGTGAAGAAAAGGGGAAAAGGGAGGGTTTGGACGATTTTTATAAGGTTGAGCAGGTTTGGCCGCGGGTTATTTGAAAATGGGTCTGGTTGGCGGGTCAAAAACCAGTTTTAGACGCGTATTGGGACGGGTACGAGTTTGCATCGACGCTGCGTCAACCGACGCGAGCCCAATCGATGCTACAGAGAGCAATTTCTCGGCAGATGCATTGACGCCCCGTCGACCGACGCGAGAAGTCTCGGCGTCGATGCGGGCAGAATTCCCGGTCAATTTTCCTTCGCTTGATTTATCAGTTTCCCTCGTTCGAGTTCTTCCATCTGTTCTAAAAAGATAAAAACCAAAATAAAACATTAAATAAACTAAAAATAAAATACAAAAGGATACAAAAAGCTCGGGTTGCCTCCCGAGAAGCGCAAATTTTAACGTCGCTTGCTCGACGCTATATTGTCCGTTTAATTCCAAACGTACGGTGGGTCTCCAAACTCCACCAGCTTGCGATCTCTTTTGTTATTTCCTCCGTCGTGATAAGGTTTCAGTCTATGTTTGTGAGCTTGAAAGGATGATTTTCTGACCTCATCAGACAACGTGGCTACTCCATACTCGTCCATCTCTTTTATCAAGAACGAAATTTCTTATCTCATGTCTGCTTTTCGTGAAAAAATAACAATTGAAGTGGAGGGTTTCTTCAAATAACAAAGGGCTGGGTCAACTATTCGGTCAACTCCAAGCAGTCTCGAAATCAGCTTGGTCAAACTTACGTTCGTGATTAAACAATACTAATTACCCAGCATCATACTGCAAGTTTTTAACTTCCTTGGTGTGAACTTCCTTCGTTCTCTTCCTATTTGGCATCCAAGTGCTGTTTAACGCCTCACCCTTGTTCCTTGTATAGTCGAATATTTTGTTGGGGTCGATGGAATCATACATCGAATGATTTGTTGGTGGCTTCAACTCCACATTTCCCTCGAATTTAGGTGCTTTGTTCTCCATATAAAATTCATCTTGAAATTCTTCAATAATATCATTTATATCAATCCCTAGTAACTCGATCAAATCTTCTCACTACAAGAAATTTGATGTTCGATGACGATACGTTTCGTCATTAAAACTCTATTTTTTCATCATTGAAGAGAAACAGTGATGAAAATTGAGCGTCACAGCGGTTCTCATGGTATTGCTGTCACCATTGGTGAAAATGACAATTTTTTCAAGCGCGTCACTAAATGTTCGGTTTTAATGACGCTGATGTAAATTGTCATCAAAGATGATACTATTTGGTGACGCAGAATTCGTCACGTAAGTGATTGAAAAATTGTCATCAAAAGATCAGTTTTGTCACCATATGTTATCATTTTCAATGATGAACACTTATTTTGTCATCAAAACATTTGACTTTCCATGACAAACATAACTACTGTGACAGTTTTTATTAAGTTATCACGACGCTCATATTATCATAATATGTATTAAATAATTTTCAAATGTAATGTAATTCGTCACGATAGGTCTGTTTTAAAGTGACGCAATATTGACCGTCAATGAACATATATACTTACAATGACAAACCATTGTGTCACCATTTACTATTAAAGGTGATGAAATTATTTGTCACGAAAAAATTAGCAATATATGACGAATTTTATTATCATCATAAAATATATATGTTCAATGATGATTTAATGGGTACATATGGTGATAAAATTCATTGTCATTAAATGAGTTTATATGGTGACAAACCAATCATCATAAATGATTTAGTTTAAGTGACAAGTTCAAAGTATTATGTGATGAAACAAGTTGTCATAATTTATTAAAGTGACAAATTTGAAATACTTATGTGACGATTAAAGTTGTAATAATTGAGTGAACACGATCTCGTGTTCACTTTCATGACGACATAAATTGTCCTGAATATGTACATTAATTTTTCATTATTCTTTTAAGGGAAAGTATCATAAGATGAAAATGAAAGAAAAGAAACATTCATCATTGCAATAGAAATGATAAGAATATTCCAAAATATTTCTTCGACCATTCCGAACATATACCAAGACACTAACAACTAGCCAAAATATTACTTTGAAATATCCAGAACAAAAACAAAATTAGTTCTTCAAATAGACAACTAGAATTAATATATTTGGAGCATTCAAAACAAGAATCTGGAAGCTTAAACTAAACTTCTCCGACTTTCATTCCTAAATTCATCCCACCCTTTAATAACATTTCCTTGCCGATTTGGAAAGATAAATGCTTCTGTCCTAGATCTTTTGTACTCTAGAACTTTTCGGCGAGATCGCCATTCTTACCGAAGTCGGTGCAGTGAAAGGTGAAGTTTCGACCTGCGATAAGTTTCAGGCCGGTACTGGCTCGTAGCAATTCCTTCTCCACCCCCATTGCTCTGATTGGGTGAGCTAGCATGTGGGTTGTCACTTTATCTTTCCCCTTTTTTGGATTGACCTGATATATTTTTTATTTTTTTATTTTATTTTTCCTGGAACAAAACCAAGTCAGGTGCAATTTATTTAAAATGAGATAAACAAGGATAATGAGGAAAAAGACCAAGAATGCAAGGCAAAATCAGATTCCTTCGCAGCCCGCTTGATTATATGCAATGAATCTCCAAAGTGTCTCTACTTCAAAAACATACATTCAGGAGACAACAACAGCATATATTTGTAACATTGTAAGAGGTATTTGCAGTTTTGAAACATAATTTTATAAAATTTGTGATTATTAGACTAAACATAATTAGTATATGCATATGAATAATGATAATAATAATAACAATAATAGTAAAACTTAAAATTATTGTGAAATCTAGATCATCTACCTGCAATAGCTTCCCGTGCAATTTTGACCTCTTTTTTT
>BMAC01000655.1:52246-117942 GCA_014905375.1 Phtheirospermum japonicum | reverse complement strand
TTTGTGTGAGGGGTTGAATTTTTGTGCTTCGTCCGCATGCTCCTGTATATATATATATATATATATATATATGTATATATGCTCTGTTTCTAATGAATACTTGCTTTTTAGGAGCATGCGGAAACAAATTTCATAACCGACAGGGCCAACAAACTGCCAAATATAGAAAATGTAATATTGAGCAGACCCTGGCGTAAAAACTAATGATCAACAGATGCAATATCGGATATTAGGATAGGGTTTTACGCAGGATATCACGCCGACGGCGAGGCGTTCAATGGCGTCCTTGGTGTTCTGGCCCACGTGTTCTCGCCGGAAAGTGGGCAGGTTCCACCTCGACGCGGCGGAGATGTGGGCGGTGGACTTTGCGGTGTACACGCTTTAACCTGTACAACATGAACCTAATCAGTATATTGTAGACACATGGCAAGATTTGCCAAAAATTACTGAGACATCAACATATTTCTCAACAACTTTCTCCAAAGTAAAGGAATCATAAAAAACCAATTAATTATCTAACAAAGTCGAGCCAAGTATGAAGAAATAGCAAAGAACAATGACCTGAGAAGTCGAAGATTCTGCACTTTTCGGATCAGCCCAGCTCACAGTTGGAGCGTTATCATCAAGTTTGAAGTTTGGATTAGACATCTTGACTCTTGAATACTCAGCGCAGGCATGGTTATAGTACTCGACAAACGCGAAACCACGATTCCGACTTTGAGTTTTGTGGGTCCTATGAAGATAAAATTCACATATTACCTTTTGACGTACAATAAAATGCAGAAGCAGCTGTAACACAATACCAGAGGTACAAAATTTAGCAAGATGATGAACTAAAAAGAGATTCTAACCTTTAAAAGTGCCACAGCAACAACACCAGGACCTACTTTATTCACAACCTTCTTCATATCCCCCTCCCCCTAGCTTCTGGGTACATTACCTAAAAACAGCTTATGCTTTGCTTGAGACAAAGAACACTTCAGCTTTTTCCCTTATGAGTTGTACAAAATACAAATAAATAAATACAATGTTGATTTTCCACCATGCCTCTCTCATATGTCAAAGTGGTATTTCGCTCAACTCACATGGCATAAATTCGTTAAAGAATGAATTCATTAAAGAATGAATTGTCTAATCTTTTGTCTGTGTTCTATATTATATGTGTTAATTGATGTCTGTGTTAATGGACAATCTGATTACCTTAGCTTAAGATCAATGGCTCGGAAAGAATAAAACAATAAAAAATAAGATCAAGGAAATGGCTCAGAGAGTAATGATTTTAGTAACATCAACAAGCTTCAAGGGCTTTCATAGTTTGATGGTATAATTTTCAACATCATGACCTAGATCTATAATGTAATCTGAAATTAAGAAATTGAAAATTATATATTTGGGGAACCTACGGACAATTCTCTAAGCATCATCGGCCTCCCAAAATTATTCAGTCATTAAATTTCAAATTAAAAAGGAGAAAATGAAAGAAAAAAAGGATGAGTAAAAATACAATGTTTGAGTTGAGAAGATTCAATCTGAAGACGTAGTTTATGAACAATCTGATTACCTTCAATTCAATACTATTAAGCTCCTTAATAGCCTTCGAAGCCAATTCCTTGGTCATCTCCAATTCGGAGAGAGAAACCGAGCCCGGTCATCTCGAACCGCCACAGACCCATCTCCGCCTTCCGCTGATTTCGGTGACCTCGAACAGCCATGTTAGTGCCCGGATGCGCTACTCACGGTCAGGAATGCCACCGCGAGCTGCCACCCGCAGTCAGACACACCGCTAGTCGTCACGCCATTTTCCAAAATCTGTGGCCCAGAGTCAAGGCCCAAACGCCATCAACAACGTGACAGAACTTTAGTGTCGCTGAACGTACAGTACTCTCCTCGTCGTCGTCTTACTCGCCGTTGCGTTGTTGCTGGGAAAATAGTACAGGGCCTTTGAGTCGGAGCCCCATCGCCAACTACTGCTGTCGAGCACCTTCACCTGCCATGTCTGCCGCCGCTGCGTGTCGTCATCGCTGGAGAGCCCAGCGTTCGCCGAATTCCAGTTCGCCAGACCATCGATGGAGGAGAAGGATTCCCCGATCGGCCGTTCTAAAAATTGGAGAAGAAAGAATCGGTGCTCAATTAGGGTTGGTGAATTGTGTGGTTATAATTCTCAAAATCTCCATAAAAAATATAGATTGATCCCAATATATTATAACTCTTTTCAATTTAGATCAATATTTATCTAAAATCCCAATCCAACTCCTTAAACTTATGAAATTTCAATTTCAGCCCTGAAATTTACAGAACTCCAATTATTAACTATTATTATTAAATAATTTTATATTTTAATATTTGTATTAAATTAGTTAATAATTATTAATTAAATACTTTAAAAAATCAAAATATATCATGAACCTAACTCGGTGTCGTATTGTACCATTGTCTAATCAATATTTATTAATTATTATTATATAATTGAATATTTTTACAATTAGGTTAAATTCATTAAAAATATTTATTTACACACTTAGATTATTTATTTCAAATAACTTGTAATTTACTTATATATTTTATTTGAAATTCTAAAAATAAGATCATTTGCTTTTTTTAATAATTATTATATTTTCTTTTTAGTTATTCATAATTAATATAAATTTTTTATGTTCTTTTAAGTAATTTTATAGTTTTATTTATTTATTATTTTTTAATATTTATTATAATTTATCATTTATTAAATAATATTTCTAATTTATTTATACAATTTTATATTTATTTCAACTAATTTTATTTTAATTATTTTAGTTTTTAAGTAAAGGTTAATTTTGTGATTATGAATTTATAGTAATATAAATAAATTTCAACAAATGGGGTACAACCATAGTAAAATTGTAGTTTCTTTTATTTTCATTTTTACTATTAATGGATGGATGAGACTTGATTTAAACCAAATCCAATTACACAAATAGAGATGCATGTGCATAGACAGGTACAAGGGTTGTTTGCCCGTAAAATTCCCCTAATATTATTTTTATTTTATGATTACTTTGTGAAGTATTTAAACTCTTATATTTCATTATTTTTCATAGTGTTCGTATGTAAAAAGAAACAAAAATATGGCTTTTACATTAAGTTCCTAAACTATAAATTTAATTATTATAGTGCATACTTATTTATTAATAAAATAAGATAAGTTTAGAGAAATAGAAAAATCATACCTGGTTAGTTAATTTATATTATTTTATTTTAATTTTTAATATTTATTTCATAATTAGTTTTAATTAATTTCGTTACATGTTTTAATAGTTTGTTAAACTTATTTTATGAATTTAAAATTTCATTTCATATTTTTTTTAGTTTTTATCCTCATTTTTTAGATTTATTAAATAATTAATTACACTTTAATTATATTTTATACATTATTGATATGATTATAGTGTGCGTGCGTGTGTGTGTGTGTGTGTGTGTGTGTGTGTGGTTTTTTATATGAATTTAGACTTTTTTTTCTAGTTTTTAAGTTTTATTAAATAACTCTTTATAATTTATTTATAGTTTTTTATATTTAATTTACCAATTTAATATTTTTCAAATTTATTTATATGATTTATATCTTTAATGCTTTTTTTGTTACTAAAAATATTGATTTTGCATTTTTAAAATATAAATTAGTGAATTATAGTTATTATAAAATGACAAACTAAACAAATATTTGAAAGCAAATATTTATAGAATTAAAATTATTTGTGTCGTTGAACACATAACAATACTTTAGGGGTTACTTGTCCGTAGGCAATTACAATAGATTACTTTCCGTAGAATTATCATAATTAAGAATTGCATATATTGATGGGGTCTTCTACATAAGATAAAATAATAAATCTCAAACTAAGTAGATTATGGGTCAGCTCACTTCATTATTGTACTTTACTCAAAACATTAAGTTATGAGTTCGACTATCTTGTAATATGTTTAATACACATGAAATGAACAAATATAATAAAAATGATAATAATATTAATATTAATAAAGAGAAATTTTATGTATGAGATATAAAGTTTGATCCCCTCTCATATTAGTTTTATATTTTTTTATTGTCAATTATTAATTATCAAAAAAAAAAATTCAGAACTTAGAATATTCAAGGTTTTTTAAAATATTTTCCCTTATTTTAAAATTATCATATTACATTATATTGTGCAAGATTTTTTTTTTTTTAATTTGTATCGGTCATATTTGTTGATTTATTATGTTGAAAAAATTATTATATATTTATGTGTGTTATGTATAAGATTTATGTATTGCAAAGTACACCTTTTGGTGTAGTGGTTATAATGTTTTCTCAAACTTTTATGTTGAGGTTCAAATCCCCCGGTATATATGTTATTATTGCTTTTTTTTTTCCCCAAAATATTTACTTTTCACTCTATTACCAAGAAAAAAAAAATCTTAAACAAGAACTTTTAGTTGTTTAGCATAACAAAACTGTCTTTTTTTCCAACTATATTAAAAAAATTAGAAATTTGAGCCTTCTTAGCTAATAAAATCGGAGTGACGTTCTATTCTTTTGAAATTGATGTAGTAATTTAAAAATAAAGATTATTGTCAAAGTAAAAACACAAACAATACATTTTTTTCATTTTTTTTTTTGAAGAATAAATACAATTTGTATTATTGAACGCGTGACATCTATTTAAGGGTTCCTTTCATTAGGCAGTTACACATAAAACTTGAAGCAAATTACGTAGTTTGATGAGATCATTTGCTTAGTATAATAATAATAATTATTATTATTATTATTGTGGTTGTTGTTGTAGTTTTTACTACTGCTACTACTACTACTACTACTACTACTATAAAATATAAAATAAAGAGAGTATTAATAATTACTTTATAAAAACTTATTCAATAAATTTGAAGATTAAAAAGTCATAAAAAACACAAAACATATAAAATAAATGTGAGAATCTTATAATATTAGTGACAAAATATTAAAAACTATAAATTATTATTAAAACCATAAAATATAAAAATCATAATTATTATAAAGTGACATAATATAATACATAAGAAAATTTCAAAATCATATAAGTAAATACAAAAATTTAACATTATTTTGAAGTTAATAACATTTATTATATCTTTATCTAATTTAAAAGTATTTTCACATTTTATTTGTAATACTTTATAAAATCTTGTGTTATGCTTCTCGTTGTTAAATATAGAGTAAATCTCACTATCGGTAATCAAAGTATGGTGAAATTTCAATTTCAGTTCCCCTAATTTGCAAAGTATTAAAATTAGTACCCCAAATTTAATTTATTAATTTTCATACTCGTGGTTAAGTTTTCTGTTAAAGTTAACGGGTTCATCAACTTTGGAGGGAAATATTTAATTTAAATCATAAAATAATCAAAAAAAATATTTTAAAATTCAAAATGAATAAATAAGAAATTGAAATTTTAAATTTTTATTTAATAAAATAAAATAAAAAAATTAACTTAATTGAATAAATAATCTAAAATATAAAATAAATTGATTTTTTTTTTTTGAAAAAAAGGAAAGAAACGTAAATAAAAAAATAGAAAATATATAAAATTTTAATTCAGGAAATAAAATACAATTTAATTAAATTATAAAACATAAAACTAAAAAATCGAGTAAATAGAAAAAATATAATAAAAACATAATTTATTTATTTTATATTTTGTAATAAAAAAAATTAATTAAATTTAAAAAAATATATTCAAAAATAGAAAGAAATTAATTTTTTAATAAAAGAAATTTGTACAAGTGCTTAATTATTATTTATTTGTAAGGTTTTTATTTCCTTTTGATATTCACATTGTTTTATTTATCACTTTTTTAATCAAAAACACAAAAAACAGAATAAAATAATAATATTTGTTACTTAGCCTCAATCATTCGAATTTACTATTAGATGGATATTATGTCATATCAGAATGTTACGTAGTAAATCTGGATGGTTGAGGTCAAGCAAATGAAATTATTTTTCATTTTACTTTATGTTTTTATAATAAAAAAATAATAAATAAAATATTGTAAATATTAAGAATAAATAAAAACCTTACAAATAAATAAATAATTAAAAACATTTAGGAAATATTTTTATTAAAATAATAATTATTATTTGTATTTTTAAATATATCTTTTAATTAATTATTATCCTTAATTATTTTCTGAATTTAATTAATTATTGTATTTTATTTCCTGAATTACAAATTTATATTTTTTTTTACAGGGGATACGGCTCGGACACAACTTGGACACGGCGGGACATAGGAGACACGGCCAGGACACGTCCCGAACACGTTTTTTCAATTTTTTTTTCAAAAATTTTAGTTTTTTTAATTTTTTAATTTAGGGGAAATTGTCAAATAGTACCCTAGGTGGAGGTCCATTTGTCAATTAGTCTTTCATCCAATTTTAAGTCATATAGTACCTACTTTTTGCCAAATAGTCCAAAATTGTGATATGAATATACCACAATACATTTACTATTAAAATAACTAATAATAATAATAATAATAATAATAATAATAATAATAAAAATAATAAAATGGAGCCACATGCTGCCGCCACCTGCCGCTGGAAAATTTTTCGGCGAGATTTTTTTTTTTTTTTTGTCCAGCAAATATAAAGTTACCCGCCGGCCGGAAAATTTTTTTCGGTCACATTTTTTTTCCTGATCATCTGAAAATATTTTCCGGCCACCGTAATATTTTCCGGCTGCCGGGATTAATTTTTGGCCTTTTTTTTTTTTTTTTGCTCAAAATTTCTTATTTTATGTCTGAATTTCTTACTACATGTCCATGGAGTCAGTTCCGGTGGTCGAAATTTATTTTCGGTATTTTTTTTTTCTGCCCAGAATTTCTTACTGTATGTCTGAATTTCTTACTACATGTCTATGGAGTCAGTTTTTTTTCAACCCAGATATTTATTTTACTATATGTCTTGATTTTTTACTATATGTATGTCTTTATAAATCATTGTGAATGAGTTTGTAATTATTTTAGATAATTTATTGGAAATAAAAAATATTATAATTTAATATTAATAGAAAATAAATATATTAATAATTATTTATATTATAAACGTGTTCGAGGCGTGTCGGTGCAACTTAGACTCATAGTGTAGTGGTTATAATTTCTTATTCTAACCTATAGGTTTGTAGTTCAAGTCTCCTTGTATATATATTATTTTTTCTTCCTTTTTATTTTTCAAATATTTCTTTTCACTCTATTACCAAGAAAAAATAATCCTAAATATTTTATATTATGTTTTTATTATTAAATATATTAACTAATTACTCATATAAAATATTTATTTTATTTACTTATTTAACTAATTTAATAATTTTTCTACGACATATATTATTAGTAAATTAATTATTTTTAGTTTCGTATTTATTAAATAATATATAAATTTAAACAATAATTTATAAATAATTTGCTTTATTAGGCAGTTTTGAGATTAAATCAGTACTATATTATAATATTTTGTTAAAGAAATCCTCAGTTAGTTTTTTGACCCAGCATTTCATTTTTCAATACATTTTTTTTTCATTTTGTTTATTAAGTAGTTTTCTTCTTTTTTTATAACATTCATTTTATTCCTTTTTTGGTGTTTGAAATAATTATTTAGTAGTTAATCAAACCTTTTTATATTTTTTTCTCGGTTTAAAAGTGTTTTTAAATATATTTTATAAATTATGTTATGTTTTTATTTTCTTAAATATATTAAGTAATGATTAAATATTTATTTTTTAAAATTGATTGAAATTAATTTATGATTTTTAACGACATATATTAATAGTCTATAATATTTTTAAGTCTTTTGTTTTTCAAATTTATAAACTAATTATATGTATTTAAATTATAACTTATTATATATTTTTTTMGTTTCAAGCTTTGAGATTTATTTATTATTATATTATAAAATTATATATTTTGATAGTTTTTAAATTTTAATAAATAACTCTTTATAATTTATTTATAGTTTTTTATATTTATTTTACCAATTTCATATTTTCCAAATTTATTTATTTGATTATATTTTTTTAATGATTTTTTTGTTACTAAAAAAATTGATGCGACATTTTTAAAATATAAATTAGTCAATTATAGTTATTATCAAATGACAAACTAAATAAATATTTGTAAGCAAATATTTAGAGAATTAAAGTTATTTGTGTCGTTAAACACATAATAATACTTTAGGAGTTACTTGTCCGTAGGCAATTACAATAGGTTACTTTCTATAGAATTATCCTAATTATGAATTGCATATATTGATGGGGTCTCCTAAATAAGATAAAATAATAAATTTCAAACTAAGTAGATTATGCATCAGATCATTTCACTATTGTATTTTACTTAAACCATTAAGTTATGAGTTCGACTATATTGTAATATGTTTAATACACATGACATGAACAAATATATAAACAAATTTATTTGATAAACTGGCAACATAATTTAATACACATGACATGAACAAATTTATTTAGTAGTTATTTTGAAAACAAATTTATTTGTTAAACTGGCAACATAATTTAATTTTCCTAATTTATTTTATATCATTTTACAATATTCTATGTTTTTCTAATTTTTTAAATAGATTTTTCTGGATTTATTAAATATTTTTTTCAAACTTATCATAATTAAAATAATTTATATAAAAAAAAGAATATAATACTCAAAGAAAATTATGAAATTACATAAGTAAAATATATAACTTATAATTATTTCAAAGATAATCATAATTTATTTTTTTATCTAATTTAAAATTATTGAATATTCAGTTTATAATATTTAATAAAATCTAAGTCATTTTTTTATTTTTAAATATATTAATTATTCATGATTAAATTTTTATTTAACCTAAATTAGAAAATTTAAATGAATTATATTGTATTTTATTATTTTTTTTATTTTTTGTTTCCATTTTAATTAAATAATTATATAAATTTAAAAATATTGTGTTATATATTCTCTATGATTTTAATTTTTGAATTTTTTATTATTTATTTTTTGCATATTATAATTTACTAAATAGTTATTTAGAGTTATTTATTTATTTATTTATAAAAAGATTATGTGATAGTTTTGATTTATATAAGGTTAAGAGTAATTGTTCTCAGACAAGTATCCCACAGTGGTTTTGTTTTGCGATTTTAATTTTTTTATTGGCATTGCTCAACATTTACACTTTTTCTAAAGAGTCAAAAAATAATCTTTAAGAGATATGGGGCTTGAACCCGCAATGTTTTAATTTTGTACCTAGCCTCAACCACTCCACCACGTGGTCTTGATATAAAAACTTATAAACAAAGAAATTTACATTCAAAAAAATGTTTAATATTTCTTTTAACCCTACATAACTTACCAGAAATTTATTTTTAAGCTTAATAAAAATGTTAATACTTCTCATAAATATAAAATAAATTCTAAATAAATATTTAATAAGTAAAAAAAAAAAACTATAAACAAAATAAAATGTTATAAAATAATACTAAATAAATATCAAAACGTAAAATCATTACACACACACACACACAAACACACACACATATATATATATATACTAAAAATATTTTAAATTTACATATTTATAAGATAAATTTTTAAAATAAAAAACTAAAAAATATTCTAGAATGATAATATAAGCCGTTAAAAATTATAAAGCAAGATAAATAAGTATTTAATCATGAATAATTAATGATATAATTAAAAATGAAAAATATAATTGAAGTATTATAAAATAAATATCAAAATATATTTAAATTATATAAGAATATAATAAAGTGTGATTAACTTCTAAATAAATATTCCACACACAAAAAAAAGGTATTCACAAAAAGTGATGTTCACAAAAAGAGATTTTGGGTAAAGAGATTAATTGAGAACTTTTGTAGACAAATATAAAATGTTATAACATAATAATAAATAAAACTAAAAACTTGAAATCATAAAAAAAAATCTATTATTTAATTATAAACTTATTTAAACAATTTTAAAAATAAGAAACGTAAGAAATATTATCTAATAATAATATATTCGTTAAAAATATAAAATAATTAAAATTAATTAACATTACATTTAGACAAAATAATGAGAAACATGATGCTTTTAATAACACAAATATATGCAGAGATACAAAAAATTATCTCTAATTATTATCAGTTTGTTATCGGAAGAATCTCTTAAATCTAGTGTGAATTTGTAACAAAAATAAAATTACTATGACAAATTCATATTTGACGTCACCAAAGAACTCTTTCATGTCAAATAATGTTGTCGCCATTTTTCTAGAACTGATGACAAATTATGGCATTGTCATGAAAAAAAACTTGTTGTGACACCAAATATCGTCACCATTCTTCAAGGAGACAATAGTGACAAAAATTATTCTGTTACAACTAGAAACTTATCGTGACACCCAATTATCGTCACACTTTATTATATGTTTGTCATAAAATGGGTTTTCTGAATCATTTTTTTTTGTCATCCCAAAATTGTGACAAAATACATTTAAATGTCATCAAATATAAGTATTCGTGACGAAATCGGTTAACAACTGTGACAACAATAAATGTTGTTATAGAAGGGTGTTATTCTATGACGAAATTAAAAAACGTCACCATTGTTTAACATACTATGACGAATTTTTCTGCAATAAAAAAAAAATCGTCACTAAACGTCAAATTTCTTGTAGTGTCTCCACTCAAATGCTTCTCGTCATCAAACTCATCGTACTCCTCATCGAAGTCAACTTCTAGAATATCCCCTCCTTCCTTGGGAATCCGGCATCGTCCTCGTCGCCTAATTCGTCCACAATCACGACTCCCTTTAGCTCATGAATTCATGATGCAACGGGATCAACGAACGAACAATCGTCTTGCATAGCAAGGGAGGGAGTGTTTTGAATATCCTTTAGAGAAAATGTCACTTTTTCGCCCAAAACGGTCATCGTCATCCTCCCCTTGTGAACATCAATCAGAGTATGGGAGGTAGACATAAACGGGTGCCCTTGTAAAATGGTATGCTCCGTGCTCTCAGCCGATACTTTGCCAATGTCCATAACTACAAAATCAACAAGAATTACTAGCTCTCCAACTTGTACTAAAACATCCTCAACTATCCCCAAAGGTAGCCGAATTGAGCGATCGGCCAACTGTAGTCGCATAGTCGTCGGCTTCAATGGTCCAAGATCAAATTCTTGATAAAGCGAATAAGGCATGAGATTAACTCCTGCTCCAAGACCTAACATTCCTATTGCTTTTTGTCCATTAGCCAATGAAACAGTGATGCAGAAACTACCCAGGATCGCGTTCCTTAGGTGGTAATGGCTTCTTAAAAACTGCGCTAACTTCCTTTGGCAGTGTTACAAATTGGTTTGACGCCAAGCGTCTCTCCCTTGAAGCAAATTCTTTGAAAAACTTCACATAAGCAGGCATTGTTTTGATTACCTCCAAAAGTGGCAAGTTGATATTGACGTTCTTCAATAAGTTATATAGTTCTATGAACCTTTTGTTCTCTTTCGCTGGACGCAACCGGCTTGGAAAAGGAATAGCATCCTTGATCGGTGTCGTTAATTGTTTCGTCGGTGGTGGTTTAGGAACATCGTCGTTGCCAAGGGCGTTGTTCGGAATCGTCCCTTTAATGGATCCCGGAACATATCGATTAGAGGATTTATGCAGCTGATCTACTGGTTTAGAGTCATCGCCCTTGCTAGGAGTTGGTGTTTTATTCTCGACCTCGACCTCATCGTCTCGGTCAACTACTCCGTTATCGATCTTCTTTCCACTGCGAAGGACGTGAACCGCCGAAGCCTGTTCTGCTTGACTTGGAAGTTTTCCTTTTTTGTCTAAGAGCTTGGCTAGGTGAGTCGATAATTGACCTATTACTGTTTCAAGTTTCCTCTGCCCAGCCGTATTCTCAAGAATAGCCTTTTTCATGTCAGTGATTTCGTTTCTAACGTCCGCGAGTCCATCTCGGTTTTTAATAGTTTCGACCACTTGATTCTGTTGCCAAACCAAAAGCTGATCAGTCGATTGAACTGTTGTAGGCACCGCCCCTTGCGTATGTAAATTATTTTGTGGTGGTGGCAATGGTGCTTGTGCATGTGGTGGTGGGTATTGCGGATCAGGTGGCATATAATTCGGATTTCCTGGGCCCCACTTCAAAAGAGGATTATCACGTTGCGCAGTAAACTTCCTGGGCCCTTGACTTGAATAATTCTTGATTGCGTTAACGTCTTCATGTTGTTCAGCATTGTTTGGGCACATGTATGCTGAATGCTCGGGGGATCCACATTGGTGACACGTTGCAGCAACCTTCCTTGAAGAGTTCTTGCTTGCCCGCTCGGCCATCCAGGCTGCCAATTTCTCGTCAAATATCTCCTCACACTTTGCCTTGACTAACTTGCTGTCGTCTAAATCGGGATCGGGGATGGATATCTCATTAACTTTTAATTTACGAGGCCGAGAGTTGTTTTGTCTAGATTTCTCACTTTGCTTCTCCAACACTCATCTTGCCTGGGGGGCTGTTAAATCTTCAAAATCTCCTCCTGTCGCTATCTCTACTTCTCTTTTCCCATGGTCCAACAATCCATCGAAGAAAAATTGGTTAGTCATTTCTGGAGAGTAATTATGGTGGGGGAAAGCTTACAAAAGCGTCTTGTAATGCTCCCAGGTTTCATGAAATAGCTCTCCATCCAACTGTTCAAAGGTAGCAATTTATCTCCAAAGATGCCCCGTTGTTTGTGCTGAATAGTATTGATTTAAAAACTTCTCGCTTATCATCTTCCAGTCAGTCAACAAACCAGGCTCTAGGGATAGTATCCATGACTTCGCTTTGTCCTTCATGCTATACGGGAAACAAATCATTCGCACCTCTTCTTGGTTAAGGCCATGAACCAAAAATCTTCCAACTTCATCACCAAAATAGTTCAAAAACGCCAAAGGGTCTTCATGGGCTCTTCCGTGGAAAGTCAGGAGTAAATTAAGTTGATGTGGTTTAATCTCTACTTCCCTTGCGTTTGGTCCAAGAACAATAGCGGACCTAAAAGGTACAACCTTCGGACGCGCCAAATCGCGCTGTCTAGGTGCTTTATTTCCCCTTGGTTCTCTAACTTGGTACTGAGCTCTTTCGTAGCGGTTGTCATATGCCTTTCTTTCATAATCATTGTCTCGTTCGTATCTCCTTTCAATATGGTCTTGTTTGTAGCCATGGTTTTGATTTGCCAACCAATCATTCACATGCCTATGATTGTTAGCATGCTCGTTATCCTGAATGGCACATTCTCGATGTTGTGTTGACAATTGAGATCGTCATTCCTTTCTTCGTTTTGCCTCATATTTGCCATGTTGGGTTGGTGATTGACTACGTTGTGCTGTTGGTTAACTCCTTCGTTTATCCCTGCGTCTTGTCTAAAATTTTCTACGTTTTGCTGATAATTAGCTCAATAAGCTCGGGGCTGTCGTTGTCCTTGAATAACGATTGGTTCACTACCATACCCGTTTCGCATTGGGCGTGGAGGTGATCTTGGTGGGGAATCACCGTTTCGATTCGATTGTGCTCCTAACATCGTGTCGGGAACTCGGTCGCAAACAAAAATCAGTCGCTGTTGAAGAATCGTTATCGGGAATAAGAAGGGGACTTGGTCTCGGTGGGTTTGAACGATGGATGTTGTCAATGAATGGCGCAAGGTCGCGTTGAAGAGATCGTCTACTTTGCATAAACTTAAAAACAAACCAACGTACCAAGTGGCAAAAACCCAAACCAAGTGTGAAAAGTAAAAAGAAAATAATAAATAAAAAAGAAAATAAAATGAAAAATATATTTAATTCCTACTCGTTATCCCCGGCAATGGCGCCAAATTTTTGATCCAAACTTTTGTGCACCCCTTTTAAGATATTTAATTTAAAAACACGTAAGTTTGCTCGTAAGAGTACGAGGAACTTGTAGGATGGTGAGTTTGACTCAAGTTGATTCTCTCGAGGACAACTGTTCGGTCTCCTAGACATTTTTCTCAATTTATGAACTATCATAAAATACATGTACATTGGGTTTTTTTTGAAGATTTTGAATTGATCATTATAAACTAAAGCAATATTAAAATAAGACTAACTAAACTAATTATTTTAAACTAGATTATCAACTGCGAGCAATAACTAAACTATTAATAAAATGAAACGAAGATTAAAACCTAATTAACAGATCTAAGAACAAGAATGTACGAAACTATCATGAAGCAATTGTATCATAAGAATCTAAAAACAGGAATATAAAGCATGAACTAATTCGCATAAATAAACTAGATATATCCAATATCCAATATCTAAGCATGAAATAATTAAACTAATTAAACTAGTTCTAGAATTAACTAAGAATTTAACTACGAAATTAAATAGAAAATTAACTACGAACTTAACTAAGAGTTTAAAAAACTTATTGTAACTATTGAAAGCGGTAAAGATCTCCAGCTATTCCGGAGTTGAGGCGAAGATCTTGAATTGAAGTGAATCTTGAATCGTACAGACTTGAATCTTCAATCTCGATCTCCAACTTCATAAAGGAGTGTGTAAATGCGTTGTTTCTGTGCTCTCTAACCCTAGGTAGTTGTCTCTGCTCTTTGGTAGTCGTTTCCCTCCAAAAAAAATGAAATATGAAGGGTATTTATAGATAAATCATGTCTTGGCGCACAAGAAACCCTAAAAATGCATTTCTGTGCAGCCACGTCGATGTCGCGTCGACCGACGCGTGCTGGAGCTTAGCGTCGATATTGTTTGTGTGCTTGCATCGGCTAGGCGGGGGCGTTGACTGACTCTTTCATGGATCGACGCAACAGTAAGTTGCATCAACTTGGTGTCGACAAACTCACTCTTGGATCGACGCTTCAGAAAGTTGCGTCGGCTTGGCATCGACAGAGTGTCGACCGTCGCGTGCAGGATCCGCATCGATGTAGCATCGACGCTTGCGTCGACCGACGCAACTGAGTGTACGTCTCATTTTCCTCGATCTTTCTGCTACTCGTTCACCAGAAAGCTCGTTCTCCACTTTTGAACATCGAACTTCATCTATTCTCGCGCTGAACTCTTTTACTTAGCTGTAAGGTGAAAAACAACTAATAATCACCTATTCTCATCGATTATGATCAAAATACGGTAAAATAAGCTGTAAATATAAAAATACGGAATTAAGCTTAAATCACCCAACTTATACCAAAAAAAATAGAAAAAAGAACTAAAATACTAATAAAAATAATGACAAATCTACGCTAATCAGTGTCCCAAGACAGCCCCTACCGTGTCATTAGACGCGCCACACATAATCTTAAATGGTAGTGACCACTCGGGTGCAACTACAACCGGTTCTTGTGTGAGTCTTTCCTTCAATACGTTAAAAGCATCAATACATTTTTCATCAAACTCAAAACGCACATCTTTATTTAACAATTTACACAATGGGCGGCAAATTTTAGGAAAATCTTTTATGAAATGTCGATAAAATCCCGCATGTCCTAGAAAACTTCTAATTCACTTATCATCTTTATGTGGTGGGAGGGTTTCAATAAAATCAATTTTCGCTTTATCAACTTCAGCCCTTTGCTTGACACAACATGCCCAAGCACAATCCCACTTTTTACCATAAAGTTCGATTTCTCCCAACTCAACGTAAAACACGACTCTACACATCTTTCAAGTACTTTAGACAAATTATTTAAGCAATGAGAGAAAGATGAGCCATATACCGAAAAATCATCCATGAAGACTTTGAGGAAGTCGTCAATGAACTCGGTGAAGATGGATAACATGCATCTATAGAATATTGCTGGTGCATTGCATAATTTGAATGGCATCCTGCGTTAAGCATACGTGCCAAATGGACACGTGAATGTAGTCTTCTTTTGGTCTTATGAAGCTATCGTTATTTGATAATATCCTGAAAAGCAGTCCAAAAAGCAATAATATTCGTGCCCTGCCGGTTTATCGAGCATTTGATCCATGAATGGAAGTGGGAAGTGATCATTTCTTGTTGCTGCATTAAGTTTTTGGTAATCAATGCACATGCGCCACCCGGTGGTTAAGCGCGTTGGAACAACCTCTCCCTTCCCATTTTCCACAATTGTTATGCCTCCTTTCTTCGGAACGACGTGCACTGGGCTCACCCATTCACTATCGGACACGGGGTAGATAATTCATTCTTCAATAAGTTTGAAAATTTCCTTTTTGACTACCTCTTAAAGTGTCGGGTTCAAGCATCTTTGTCCGTACCTTATTGGTTTGGCTCCTTATTCTAACTCAATCTAATGCATGCACGCACCAGACTTATTCCTCTAATGTCTCCGATGCTCCAACCAATTACTTGTTTGTACTTTTTAAGTACCTCAATCAATTGTTTTTCTTCATGCTCGGCTATTCCGTGAAAATTATTTCGGGTTTTCTCTCGTTGGCTTCGAGAAAAACATACTTGAGTTGGCTTGGAAGTGGTTTCAACTCCATTTTAGGTTCTCACACGAGTTGAATAGACGTTTCGCTCATGTGCTCCTCATCAATCTCAAATAGGTCGACCACCCACTCCATATTAAAATCATCGTCCTCGATGTTCCATTCCTTGAAAGGTATGATGCCGAACAATTCTTTCATACTTTGATCCACTGAATAGAGATAAGAACAATCAGGTTCCATTGAATGTAAAGGAACACTTTGAATGTCTTTAAGTAAAAACATGACCGATTCGTCAAATACTGAAAGTGTCATTTTTCCTCGTCCCACATCGATCAAGGTGTGTGATGTTACCATGAAAGGTCTACCAATAAGAATTGTGTGCTCCTTGCTTGATTTTGCAATTTCTCTGACATTTAATATCACAAAGTCCACGGGGACTACTAAGGTACGGACTTCTACCAAAACATCCTCGACTACTCCAGGAGGATGTTGCACTGATCGGTTGGCTAACTGAAGTCTTAAGCTCGTTGGTTTCATCTCCCCAAGGTTGAACTATTTATAAAGGGTGTAGGGCATCAAGTTGATCTCTTCCCCTAAATCGAGCATTCCTCTAGCTTTTTGTCCATCCCCAAGAGTTATCGTGATTCAGAAACTCCTGGTCACCCACTTTCGGTGGTAGTGGTTGATGGCAAATTGCACTCTCTTCTTTTGACAACACTATTCTTTCATTTGCCTCTAGTTTCCTCTCCTTTGATGCTAGTTCTTTAAAAAATTTCACGTATCCCTGCATTTCCTTGATCACATCAAACAGTGGTAAGTTTACATTCACATTCTTCAACATGTTGTAGAGCTCCATTAATTTCTTGCTCTCTTTCGCTGGCTTGAGTCGATTAGAAATGGTACAGAGTCTCGGATGACTCGTTGCTATTTGAGAACGCTAAAATTCACCTGCGTATGGGTTTCATCCGACCAGATATCCTCTCCAGTCTGATCGGATAAAACTTCTTGTCCTCCGTTCCCATCGGAATTATGCTTCGTCCGATTGGAAAAAACTTTCTGGCCTTCAGTCCTATCAGATTTTTGCCCAATCCGATCGGATAAAACTTCCTGTTCTCCAGTCCGATCGGAGTTTTTCCACATTCGATCGGATTTCTTGTCTTTTTTTTCCTTCAAAATACGTTCATCATCATGATCCTCCCCTTTCGTTACTCCGATTCCATTATCGACCTTCTTGCCTCCCCGTAGCACATGTATGGCCATTGGTTGCTTGGGTTGACTGGGGAGATTTGTGGGGTCGACTCCAAGTTTCGCCACAGACACAAAAAGTTGCCCTATCATCATCTCCAACTTGTCCATTTGTTTCTTCGTTCGATTATTTTCCTCGATGGTTCGAATGTTTCTTCCCGATTGCGTAGTGTTTCCATCTCTTGCCTTTGCCTCCAAAGTCGCAACTCTTCATCGAAATTTTGTGGTATTGGGGCTTGTTGTTGTTGTAGCGGAACTTGATATTGTTGTTGTTGTGGTTGACCTTGTCTTTTCAGAAAATGTTATAGATAACCACCTTGGCCCTTGTTCTGATAGGAGTTGTAATTTCTCGATCCTCCTGCACGTTTGTTTAGTGGTGGTGGTGCCAAATATTGAGGATCCATTTGTTTAGGCGGTGGTGATTAATTTAGACTTCTGATTAGAGTAGATTTGTACTTATTTTTATTAGCTTTTTAGTTCGTTTTTATATTTGTTTTTGGTATAAGTTGGATAATTTAAGCTTAATTCCGTATTTTTATAATTCCAACTTATTTTACCGCATTTTGATCGTAATTGATGCAAGTAGGTGATATTTCGTTGTTTTTCACCTTACAGCTAAGTAACCGGAAGAGTTTAATGCGTAATAGATGAGGTTCGATGTTCAAGAAGTGAAGAACAAGCTTTCCGGTAAAACGAGTAGCAAAAGATCGAGAATTGGAGACAGACGCGCAGTCGCGTCGACTGACGCGACCGTCGACGCGAGCCATGATCCGCGTCAGTCGATGCAGCGTCGACGCAACTTGCTGAAGCGTCGATGTCGATGCACCCCGTCGACGCACCCGCCCAGTCGACACGCACGCACAAGTAGCACTGACGCCGAGCACCAGCACGCGTCAGTCGACGCACCGTCGACGCGACGGCCCATAATTCGGATTTTAGGGTTTCTTGTGCGCCAAGACTTGCAATATCTATATAAACCCTCATTATTTTGGATTTTGAGGAGAACACATGACCACCCAGGGTATTTTAGCTTATAATAACAATAATCCCACATCTCATAACGAGATTTGAAGACGAAGATCAAGGATTGAAGAACAACGAGTCCAAAACATCGAATTCGAGTTTGGGATTCATTCTTCGCCCAAGATCGACGTGCAACTCCGGAATAGCTGGAGCTTCTCATTGGTTTTAGTAGTTACAATAAGTTTTCTAAACTCTTAGTTAATTTAGTAGTTAATTTCTAGTTTAATTGTTAGTTTAATTCTTAGTTAATCTCTTAGTTAATTCTAGTTTTTATAATTAGTTTAATTGTTTTATGCTTGAGTATTGGATATTGGTTAATTTAGTTAATTTATGCGATTTGATTTATGCTTAGTTATTCGTTAATCTTAGATTATTATGATTCATTGCTTAGTGGTAATTTCTTATYCTCATGCTRTTAGATTCGTTAATTAGTTTTAATCTTTGGTTGCGTATTATTGATAGATTAATTATTGCTCGTAGTTGATAATCTAGTTAGAGTAATTAGTTTAWTTAGTTTTAYTTTAATTATTGKTTTAGTTCATTATGATCAATTCAACATCTTTTAAAACCCCAAATGTATATGTATTTTATTTTAGTTCATAAATTGAGAAAAACATCGAAAGGACCGAACAATTGTTTCCTCGAGAGATACGACTCGAGTCAAACTCATCACCCTACAGTTATCTCGTACACTTGCGAGCAAACTAACGTGCTTTTAAATTAAATTATTAAAACGGGGTGCACAAAAGTTTGAGTCAAAAATTTTGGCGCCGTTGCCGGGGAAGCAACGAGTTGGAATTAAGGATGTTTTTCATTTTGTTTTATATTTCGTCGTTATTTGTATAATTGCACTTGGTTTGGATTTTTTCCACTTGGTACATTGATGCATTGTTGAGTGTATGCAAGGTAGACGATCACTTCGACGCGATCTTGCACCATTCTTCGACGACATCCACCGCACACGTCCAACGAGACCAAGACCCGAACCATTTTTCGAGAGCGATTCTTCTTTAGATACGAATTTTGTGTGTGACGAGATTCCCTAATCCATGGCGGGACGATCTAGTCATGGAAGCGGACACGATGAGTTGTTGGAAGCACTAGACAATGAGTTACCTTTCCAAAGTCATCGGGGAGAGTATGGAAGCGAGCCACGATACCTTGGAGGTCACAATCAACCACCAAACAATCAAGCCCCGCCACAACTACGACAAGGAAATAGAGGAAGGAACGCTCAACATGACGAAGAAGTGCATGAAGGTTATCCTGAAGGACCGATCCCAAGACGAGAGTTTTTAGATGAATGGTTTAATGACCAAGATTATGAAGGAAATTATGAGGCTGCCTATCACCGAGAGAGAGCACCGAGACGCCCCCAAGCGCCTCGATAACGAGATTTGGCACGCCCGAAGGTTGTGCTTTATGGGTCTGTAATTGTTCTTGGCCCGACTGCAAGGGAAGTAGAGATTAAACCGCATCAAATTAATTTACTTTCGACTTTTCATGGAAATGCCCACGAAGACCCTTTAGCATTTTTGAACTACTTTATCGATGAAGTAGGCAGATTTGTAGGTCATGGCCTAAACCGGGAGGAGATGCAAATGATTTGTTTCCCRTATAGCATGAAYGACAAGGCGAAGACATGGTTACTGTCCTTAGAACCAAGGTCATTYYCTGATTGGGAGATGATAAGCGAGAAGTTCCTAAATCAATACTATTCGGCACAAATAACGGGGCAAATTCGGAGGCAGATTGATAACTTCGAACAAGTGGAGGGAGAATTATTTCATGAAACATGGGAACTTTACAAATCACTCTTACAAGCATGCCCCCATCATAGCTATTCCCCCGAGATAATTAATCAGTTTTTTTTTTATGGTTTGTCGCCCATGGGGAAGAGCCAAGTTGAAATAGCAGCAGGAGGAGATTTTGGTGATTTAATTGCCCACGAGGCAAAACGAATATTGGAGAAACTGAGTGAAGAATCTAGAGAAACCAACTCTCGGCCTTGTAAATTAAAAGTTAATGAGATTTCCATCCCTGATCCCGACTTAGATGATGGCAGATTAGTCAAAGCAAAGTGCGAAGAGATATTTGAGGAGAAATTGGCAGCTTGGAAGGCCGAGCGGGCAAGCAAGGCCTCTTCGAAGAAGACTAATGCGATGTGTCACCAATGCGGATCCCCCGAACATTTAGCCGATATGTGCCCGTTAAACAACGAACAACGGGGCAGAGATCACCAATGCAGAGACCAGCACTATTCGAATCAACGAGTCAACGAGGGGACTGATCAACTTTTAGTCTGGCAACAGAACCAAGTTGCCGAAACTATTCGGAACTGAGACGGCCTCACACATGTTCAGGAGGAAATGAAGGGAGTTCGAGACGATATGAAAGAATTGAGAACGGTGATGGCTGAAATGGCCAAAAGCACTCTTGAAGATTCATCAGGACTAAGAAGATTGGAGTTAATGGTAGGACAATTGGCAACTGACATGGCATCATTGAAGAAGGAGAAAAATACTCTTCCGAGCCAAACGGAACAAGCCTCGTCTATTCATGTGCTGAGAAGCGGAAATGTAGTGGATAACGGCATCGAGCTAGAAAAGGAGGAAGACAAAAGGGAGGCCGAAACCCAACCACAAGTAGATGCAACCAAGTCGACCGATCTAATGCATAAATCTTCAAATCCAAATATTCAGAGGCCATTGAAGAAAAAGAACTCGACAGCGGCCGAAGACTCCATTGTTGCACCACCAAGGAATTTGACCATTTATGATCACGTTCCCTTCCCAAGTTGCCTACGTCCGGCCAAGGAGAATAAGAGATTCATGAAGCTATATAATTTATTGAAAAATGTCAATATTAACCTCCCCCTGATAGAGGTGATAAAGACAATGCCGGTGTTTTTGAAGTTTTTCAAAGATCTAGCATCAAAGGAAAGGCGTTTGGCTACAAATCAGCCTGTATCTTTGATAAGAGAAGTTGGAGATATGTTTAAGCAACCATTGCCACCTAAAGAGAAGGATCCCGGGAGTTTTTGCATAACTATTTCTCTCGGGAATGGACAAACGGCAAAAAGGGAAGCTCGATCTTGGCGCTAGCATAAATTTGATGTCCTACTCAATTTACAAGGAGTGTGACCTAGGACCATTGAAACCGACCACGATGAGATTACAATTGGCGGATAGAACGATAAGGCTACCCTTGGGGATTGTGGAGGATGTCTTAGTACAAGTAGACAAGCTAGTAGTTCCGGTCGACCTTGTCATTATGGATGTTGGTGATGTACAAAGCGAGAACCGAGAACCCACCATTTTGTTAGGACGTCCGTTCAAGTCTATAATGCGTACGGTGATCGATGTAAACAAAGGGAGGGTGACTATGTCCGTATTGGACGAAACGGTGACATTTTCACTTCAAGATTTTCACAAGAGTCCTGCATCGTTTGTTAAGAACGATTATTCTACTATTGATTTAGTAGATTCTTTCGCGAATGAGCTCTTGAGCATCGGCACGATTGAAGAGTTTGATAATGTAGAGGCATTTGATGACGGATTGCCCGTGCGGTTTGACGTGCCTAAAGACGAGCCAAAAGTGGAGTTGAGACCACAATGATATCGTTCGAAGTTTGCGCCAAGAGAAGAGATGAAGCCGCCTCATAATCATTCAAGAAGTGTTTCCCTCGACCCCTACAAGAATTTTAAACGTACGAAGAAAAAGGGCGAGGCTAATAGCAAGGYTTGGACAACGAAGAAGAAGAATTCGAATGAAGTTTTTAACGAGAAGTTCAAGGTTGGTCAACTAGTGCTGCATAATTCCGATCGTAAGTTTGATCCAACCAAGTTTGAAGTTGCATGGAGTGGACCGTTTTTAATAAAGGAGTTGGATGAGTATGGAATTGCCACTCTATACGATGAGAGTGCAAATATGGGATTCCAAGTCCACAAGCATCGACTTAAGCCTTATTTCAAGGATTATAAGAAGAATCGTGATCGTACCAAGAAGGAGTTCGTGGACCCACCACGAGCTAGAATTTGATCAAGTAATTGCGTCGAGCATATGACGTTAAATGTTGCGCTTCCTGGGAGGCAACCCAAGCGTTAGTTAGTTTACGTTATATTTTCTTTATTTTCTTTTATTTTATTTCTGTCTTTTTATATTGTGTCAATTGCCGTGGTACGTTTATGTGTGTGTTGATGTGCAGAAAATATGATAAATCGCTTATTCTGGACAACGGTTATATAGCGGAAGCTCGCTACCGCAAGGCCTTACCGCTAGTTCTACGCGAGGCGTTAACGATGACGATCAACCACTGAACCTACCGCTTACCGCAGCAATGAGGGATAACGATGATTTCATCGATCGAGGTCTCAATCCGACCCAAATTAGCCGCAGTCCGGCAACCTTTGGATGAGCTTCAACCCAGCCATTTACGACGTCGGCCGCAATCCGGCCGTTTAAAATACAAAAAGACGTGCCACCGGGCACTTGCGCGTCATAATTGATCACAATCATGTTTTGTTTGTTTTTATTTATTTTTACAGGTTTGTTCGGGACAATCTAGTCACGCGATCTAAGACGAAGGATAATTGCACATGCYTTTTTAGAGAGACTCGGCCATCGAATTTTCAGGGATGTTTTCTTATCTCCCATACTCTTATTTTCTTTAATATTTATGACTATCAGGAGATTGCCAAGTTTTTAGGGAGGGGGGTGGTTGAGTATGGTTAGTGCAATTTGATGTCTTGAAATGCATATTTTTGATGTGATTGATCACTATTTCTACGCTTATTTGTGTTTGTATGCCTTGCCTGTCACGGTTAATTATGTTTGATTATTTGTTTTCATCTTTGAGCGAGCATAAGTGCATAATTTTTCAAAATTTATTATTATATATTTTAAAATGGTACTTGGACGCAATCGATTTCGCAAAACCTTAAAAGCAGCGTCAATTCAAAATTTTTCATGCAAAAAAGCCAGCAAGTAGCCTGAGTGTTTATCATCTTTGCATGTGCTTGAATAAGTTTCGGTCTTGATATCTCTTTGATACCGCTGTGTATAGTTGACTTTGAAAGTGAAGTTAAGGCACATATAAAACCCTATTCCGACCATATTCATAAATTTTAGCCACTATAAATTCTGAATGAGCCAATCATAGCCAAATATCCATGCCTATAGCCATGAGTGTTGTTGAGACGACCCCTACAACCCATTAAAAGAATGGGGTAGGAGTTCGTATTTTTATTGGTTATTTGAGTCTTGGAAATTTTTATTAGGAATTTATTATTAAATTTGGCGCCGTTGCCGGGGAAGCAACGAGTAGGAATTAAGGATGTTTTTCATTTTATTTTATATTTCGTCGTTATTTGTATAATTGCACTTGGTTTGGATTTTTGCCACTTGGTACATTGATGCGTTGTTGAGTGTATGCAAGGTAGACGATCACTTCGACGCGATCTTGCGCCATTCTTCGACGACATCCACCGCACACGTCCAACGAGACCAAGACCCGAACCAGTTTTCGAGAGCGATTCTTCTTTAGATACGAATTTTGTGTGTGACGAGATTCCCAAATCCATGGCGGGACGATCTAGTCATGGAAGCGGACACGATGAGTTGTTGGAAGCACTAGACAATGAGTTACCTTTCCAAAGTCATCGGGGAGAGTATGGAAGCGAGCCACGATACCTTGGAGGTCACAATCAACCACCAAACAATCAAGCCCCGCCACAACTACGACAAGGAAATAGAGGAAGGAACGCTCAACATGACGAAGAAGTGCATGAAGGTTATCCTGAAGGACCGATCCCAAGACGAGAGTTTGTAGATGAATGGTTCAATGACCAAGATTACGAAGGAAATTATGAGGCTGCCTATCACCGAGAGAGAGCACCGAGACGCCCCCAAGCGCCTCGACAACGAGATTTGGCACGCCCGAAGGTTGTGCTTTTATGGGTCTGCAATTGTTCTTGGCCCGACTGCAAGGGAAGTAGAGATTAAACCGCATCAAATTAAATTTACTTCATTCACGGAATCCCACGAAACCTTTGTTTTGAACTTTATCGATAAGGGCATATTTGTAGGCCATGGCCTAAACCGGGAGGAGATGCAAATGATTTGTTTCCCCTATAGCATGAAAGACAAGGCGAAGACATGGTTACTGTCCTTAGAACCAAGATCATTAACTGATTGGGAGATGATAAGCGAGAAGTTCCTGAATCAATACTATTCAGCACAAACAACGGGGCAAATTCGGAGGCAGATTGCTAACTTCGAACAAGTGGAGGGAGAATTATTTCATGAAACATGGGAGCATTACAAATCACTCTTACAAGCATGCCCCCATCATAGTTATTCCCCCGAGATAATTAATCAGTTTTTCTTTGATGGTTTGTCGCCCATGGGGAAGAGCCAAGTTGAAATAGCAGGCAGGAGGAGATTTTGGTGATTTAACGGCCCGCGAGGCAAAACGAGTATTGGAGAAACTGAGTGAAAAATCTAGAGAAACCAACTCTCGGCCTCGTAAATTGAAAGTTAATGAAGTTTCCATCCACCGATCGACTTAGATAAGAAGGCAAATGTTAAGTTGAGAAGGTCAAACGATGCGAAGAGATGATTAGAGGAAGTACAATGGCAGATTGGAAGGCACGAGCCCAGCGAACAAGCAAGTCTCTTCGAAGAAGACTAATGCGATGTGTCACCAATGCGGATCCCCCGAACATTTAGCCGATATGTGCCCGTTCAACAACGAACAACGAGGGGACGTCAACGCCATCCAGCACTATTCGAATCAACAACATTCGGGGCAGAGACCACCACACATGCAAACACCTGCTACAGTCAGCACTGATCAACTTTTAGTCTGGCAACAGAACCAAGTTGCCGAAACTATTCGGAACCGAGACGGCCTCACACATGTTCAAGAGGAAATGAAGGGAGTTCGAGACGATATGAAAGAATTGAGAACGATGATTGGCTGAAATGGCCAAAAGCACTCTTGAAAATTCGTCAGGACTAAGAAGATTGGAGTTAATGGTAGGACAATTGGCAACTGACATGGCATCATTGAAGAAGGAGAAAAATACTCTTCCAAGCCAAACGGAACAAGCCTCGGCTATTCATGTGCTGAGAAGCGGGAAATGTAGTGGATAACGGCATCGAGCTAGGAAAGGAGGAAGACAAAAGGGAGACCGAAACCCAACCACAAGTAGATGCAACCAAGTCGACCGATCTAATGCATAAATCTTCAAATCCAAATATTCCGAGGCCATTGAAGAAAAAGAACTCGACAACGGCCTGAAGACTCATCGATGCACCACCAAGGAATTTGACCATTTTATGATCATGTTCCCTTTTGATAATCTAGTTAGAGTAATTAGTTTATTTAGTTTTAGTTTAATTATTGCTTTAGTTCATTATGATCAATTCAACATCTTTTAAAACCCCAAATGTATATGTATTTTATTTTAGTTCATAAATTGAGAAAAACATCGAAAGGACCGAACAGTTGTTTCCTCGTGAGATACGACTCGAGTCAAACTCATCACCCTACAGTTACCTCGTACACTTGCGAGCAAACTAACGTGCTTTTAAATTAAATTATTAAAACGGGGTGCACAAAAGTCTGAGTCAACTTCCCGACCCGTGCCTGAGGTTTGGGTGGTCTCGGATAAGCAGATGGTACAAGTTGTAAGTTTTAGTGAACTTTTGGCCAAATTTGTTGTTGGATTGGAATTCTTGCACGACGTTCACCTCTTTGTCCTCGTCTTCGTCAAATGTTGCATCACATGCGTTGGCTCCGTGCCCAAATGTTCCACAATTCCACACGTTTCATGTGATGGCTGTGTCGTTTCCTTCTCGTGCATCATCATTCCTGCCAATAATGCAACTTGTCTTGTAAGCTCCTCAAGTTTGCTACTCTCCCCTTTAGATGCCGATACTTCATTTACTCTAATTTTCCTTGGTCTCGAACTTGTTTGCCTTGATTTTCACCCTAAAGTTTGAACAAATCCCATGCCTCCATCGTGGTTAAGTCTCCAAAGTCGTCGGCCTTGTTCTCAACTTGTTGCTTAAAGTTTGGCAACAATACTTCATGAAAATTGTTGTTGACCATTTCGGGACTATTGTTTTGATGCGGGCATACTTTTAGAAGTCGTTTGTATCGTTCCCACGCTTCGTGGAAAGATCTCCATCCAATTGATCGAAATTAGTGATTTCTCTCCTTGGTTTGGCCGTTGTTTGAGCCGAATAAAATCTTTCCACGAACTTCTTAAACACCATATCTCAATTAGTTAGGGAATTAGGTTGCAATGACAAAAGCCATTGTTTGGACTTGTCCTTCAAGCTACTCGGAAAACACCTCATCCTTAGTTGATTCTCGTTTAATCCAAATGCTGAATTCCGGACACCGCCGCATAAAATTCTCGAATAAAGTTAAGCGGGTCCTCGTTTGCCCTACCATAGAAGGATGGTAATCAGTTGACAATGTTAGATTTCAACTCATAGTCTCGTGCCGCGGGGCCTAAGACTATAGCTGAACTATATGGGTCAATGGTTGGGCACACGAGGTCTCCTTGTCGGCGTTCATTTTGATGTCATTGCCCTCGGCCTCCACAAAAGTTTCTTCCTCCAATATTGTTCAAATTATATTTCTCATCTTCATAATGTTGGTCGTACTCGTCATTTTTCCAAACACGGTCATTTGTTCATTCCTTCCATTTCTTGGATGACTTGGTCCTCGTGCTTGGTTCTCAAATTAAAAATGATTTTGTTGGTTGTTTCGGGGCTGGGCCCCGCCATTTCCAACATGATTGTTTTCAAATCTCTGATTTGCCCATGGGTTTAAAGTTCAGGCTTCCTCTCAGTTTCGGAAATGTTGTGGCGTTCGATCGACTGGTTGTTCTAGCCACATAACTCGGTGGTCATCATGGGGTTGTGGTGCCCTGTTGTGCGCAGGTGGATTAACATGTTCAAGGACTTCGTGTCCTTTTGGTTCTTCGCTACGATCATGCTCTTGATTTTCAATTTGAGCAAAGATCGTGCATCTTCATTCTGGATTTCATTATGTGGATTTTGATCTTGATTTTGCATGTCATCCTCGGGTGGCATGCCATATAGTTGATTATGGGGAGGGTTGCGATTGTCTTGCCCCCTTCCTCAACCATTTGTTCTTCCTCCTCTCCCTCCATTTCCTCAGCCGCCATTAGGTGGATTATTCAACATGATGGCTTGAGTTGCTTCGGATTGATTCCCTTCGGGGAAGGAAAAAGACTCATTGGCCTTCCTACTCGTTCGATGTTATCTATGAGTGACATAAGTTCACCGCTTCGGCCTCTACGACCTTGCATAAAAAACAAACAAACTTAACGTATCGAGTGGTAAACCAAAAACAAAAATAAATGTAACAAACATAAATTTAACATGAACAAACTTCGTTAACACCTTTGCCACTCCCCACCAATGGCGCCAAATCTTGATCCGAACTTTTTGTTCCTTTCGAAATTAAATTCTAGTTAAGCAAATGACTGTCTACGTTTGAAAACAAGTTAGTTTGCCCGCAAGAGAACGAAGTCACTCGTAGATTGGAAAGTTATACTGGGTCGATTCTCTCGAGAAGTGGAAATACGGAGTCAACGATGTTTATTATAATCAAAACACAAGTAATATTTCTAAACACGCGATCAAAGGGGTTTTTTGTTCCTAAAATTTTGGAAGAACTTAATTTAAGAAAACTCGATGAACCTATCTTGCTTCGAGGGCGTCAACCTCTTCGAAAGAGTACTTTAATCAATTCACAAACTCAACAATAATTATTATTACTTAATCTAAAGACCGTTCCACCAAATCTCATTCAAACTATTCATCAAACAATAGATATGCATTCACAAAACATTATCCAAACCTAATTCTAATTAAAAAAACCACACCAATTATCCAAATCGGAATGATACGAATCACTAAATTATCATAAAAAAATCCGTCACCAAGTCATTCACAAAAACTCAATCATAAATGATTCATAAGAAATATCCCAACGTGATATCACAAGATCACTATCTAACATGAATCACAAAACTAATTAACGAGATAAAAGTTTAGAGTTTACTAAATCGTGAGAAAACTAAATCCCGATACTACGATGAATCCTTGCCAAATCTAGCTATTCTGGGAAATGAAATGAACCTCGCTGAATCCGGGAAGCTTGTCACTAACCTCCGTCTCCAACGGTTATCATGAACAAATCGAACTTCTAAATAAGGTTTCCGTAAGGGCTATAAGTCCAAGGTTGAGAAAGTTGTTAATTCTCTCTTCCAATGTATATGATCCAGTCTTAGGGGTTAAAGGATGGGTCTTCTCTGAGAATTTCTGAGTTTTAAAGGCTCAAGAACCATTTCGTAACTGAAGAATCATGAAAAATCTGCATTTGTAATGTACGAATTCGATCGGATTGTTCATGAGTCCAATCAGATGAAAGCTTCTGTTCCCTTGTCCGGTCGGACATAACACTTATCTGATCAGTGCGTGTTTTTAAAGTCAATCTGGTCGGCTATTGAGCTCATCCGATCGGATAGGTGTTCTTTTGGCTACTTCGAGCGCTAATTCTTTGTCTTTATCTCTCGGGTTTTGCCTAGTGATTCAGCTAAAAGAGAAAAACAAGGAAAATGGCTCAAAATGGATAATTATTGATTAAAAAGTCAAAAATCTAAGCAAAAGGACAAATAATGTAAAATCATGAAAAATAGATTATTCTTGACCTAAGAAGACGGTAAAAAGACTCAAACATGAATCAAAATGTGTACAAAAGTGTAACAAAAATGTACAAATCAGATGCCACACTCGTGCACAGTGCGTGACGTACAGGTGTTAACTGGTCGAATTGCAGGGTTAAGTCATTTTATTTCCAGGTCGGGAGAAAAGGGAGTGCCCTTCTTTAAAATGCTAAGGAAAGGATCCAAGTTTGAATGGACGCAAGAGGTTGCAGAGGCTTTTGAAAATATCAAGGAATACCTGGCTGAAATACCGTTATTGACCAAGCCAATGCAAGGAGAGGATTTGATTTTGTATATTTCAGTTGGAAAGGCCGCAGTGAGCTCGGTACTCATAAGAGAAGATGCAGGCAAACAGAAACCCATATATTATATTAGCAGAATGTTGAGGGGAGCTGAGATGAATTACTAAGAATTGGAGAAAGGCGGATTTGTGTCGATTTACACAGCACGGAAACTACAACCTTACTTCTTGGGTCATACGGTTAAGGTACGCAACAACATAGCTCTCAAAGCAAGTATTGAGTAATCCAGACGTATCAGGAAGTTTGGTAAAATGGGCGGTAGAGCTCAGCGAATACGATGTGGTATACGAGCCACGAACGGCGATCAAAGCACAAGTGTTAGCATATATTTTGCAGGAGATGGTGCGACCTACCGAATTGGGAGAGGAGCAGAAAGCATGGATACTACATACAGATGGGTCAACCATTAAATCAGAAGCTGGACTGGGGATTGTCTTGACTAGTCCAGAAGGTGAAAACCTTGATTTCGCGATGAGGTTAGGTTTTAAGGCTTCTTATAATGAACTAGAGTATGAATCATTACTGCAAGGCATAAATATGGCAAGCAACCTAGGCGCAAGACGAGTGAAGGCTTATACAGATTCACAACTAGTGGCTCGCCAGTATGATGGTACTTTTGAAACTCGGAAGGATCATATGCAGGAGTACTTGAAGAAAGTAAAAGAAGGATTAATACAATTTTAGAAGTTCGAAACACTTACTGCGAGCTGATCAGCTCGCCAAAATGGCAGGAGCTTTGGGAACTTGTGATACCCATAAAGTCACGTTGATGGAGCTAAGTCACAACAGCATAGAGAAGGGTAAAGAAATCATGGAGATTAATGAAAAGGAGGACTGGCGGGCACCAATTCGGGAGATTCTCGAAAAGGTGGTAACAGAAGTTGTGCAATTATCAACTAAGGAAGCAAAGAAAGTAGCTCATTTTTGTCTGATGAACGGAGATTTGTATAAGAGGTCGCGTTTGGGACTTTACTTGAAGTGCTTAACAATGGAGGAAGGGCGAGAAGTGTTGAGAGAAATACATAAAGGTTATTGTGGCAACCATGTGAAGATCAGGGAACTGGTGGGAATAACTTTACAAGCTGGTTTCTTTTGGCCAAAGATGAAGAGTATGGCGGGACAGCTTGTTATGACTTTCAAAAGTTTCAAATGCACGTGCCAGTGATTTACGTGCCTGTTAAAGATATGATGGTGATGAGCTCGCCTTGCCCCTTTGCACAATGGGCTATTGATATAGTGGGGCCCTTTCTGCCGGCGCCCAGTGGCAAAAAAGACTTGGTGGTCGTCGTGGATTACTTTACAAAATGGGTAGAAGCTTGCATATTATTTAAGTCATGACCCTTGTCATGAGTTGGCGATCCATTTCTTGATTCACAGATTTCGCAGTTGAAATATGTGTGCTATGGTGGTTCAGTATAGCTATCTTATGGCAGGTTTTTTCATAATGAATTATAGCAAGGCGTGATTAATATAATACAAGCAGTAAGAATTATGAGAGTTTATTGTTTGAAGTCAGGCGAGAACAAATATTCAGATTACAGAGAGGTAAGTAGGTTAAGAAGTGCTGCAGTCAGGCACAAGATCTCCAACAGGGGCTTCTAGCTTAGCAACCAGTCCAGCTTTCAGAATTGCGTGGCTTTTGGGTTTCAACAATTCGGCGGTTACAGACTGAATCCTGTCGCCTTTCCAATATGTGAAGTTGGGGAGTTCTTTGGATATGGTCTTCACGTCTGGTTTGAACTGGACATTTATGGTGGCGAGCTGGGTTTTGATGTGTTCCGTGGTAAAATGGACCCATTCAAGGCCTCCTCTTGCCATCTTGCTCAAACAGAGAGTTTTATTCTTGTAAACGTACATCAAGTCTTCCATGTACACGTCCATAAGCTTTTTATCCACCTCACTTCACAGAAATGTGCACCGACCTTCAATTATCCCCTCTTTCCAACCTACAACGACACCCTGTTCATGAGCTGTGCGACCGATTTTGTGTACTTACCTCTCTCTCTTCTTCAATAACTCTTATAGATTCGATATTCGATCTTATTACTGTTCAACCTCATTCTTCAAACGAGTTATTTCATACTTCATAGTCTCCACTTGACTCTTTGAAATGTTTAGCTCTTCGTCTCGAGTGATCAACTGGCGACGTGTTTCATACAACTCTCCTTCAGTTAAGGAAAGCTATTGTGTTTGCTTTTCAGCTTACATCGACAGCTCATCAAAGGCCTTTTGTAGCTCGTTCTCAGAGGTGGCAGCGAGAAAGTGGTTAGATAGTGCGTTTACCAGGGGGTCAAGTTGTATTATGGAAAGTTAGTAAGATAAGTTAGATGTACGGGATAAAGGTATTTACATGAGATGTTTTGAAACTTATGTGGGTGATCATCTGCTTCTGGAGGAGAGTTTTGAACTGGTTGACATCGCTTCCTTATGATAGAATTTTCTCCAAGTCTGGTGGGCCCGAGGTAAAAGCATCGTAGGTTTTCGGGAGACATTTCCGTTAAGGAGCAGAGGCTATGGGAGTCAGTGTGACATTTACTCTTTTATCTTTATTGATTCCCTTCCCTTTAGTCCTTATTTCTCGAAGAGGTACATGGTCCTCTGAATCGGCAGGCTCCTCTTGATTGTCTTTTGATGCCATGGCTTGATCCAGCTCTTCATCCAGGATGAGAGCATCAGGAGGTTGTGATGCTGATATCATTGCTGGATTGACATCGGTATAAACAACAGTAACTTCATCCGAACTCGAGGATAATCAGCTAGCAACTAGATTATCTGCGGAAGAAATTGAGTACATTACTTTTTTTTTTGAGTGAGTATAAGCTAGGAAAGATTTTTGATAATTCGTGAACCTACCAAAATCAGATCTCGTCATGAGCGTAGGTTGTAAACTAAGGCCTACAAACCTGAACATAGCTTCCGATTTTGTGAGCCTCATTACATTGAATGGTTTTTTACCCCATTTGTTGAGAAGGTCGGAGTATTGTTGAAAAAGGATAGGCTGGTTCGTGGAGGAAGGAGGTGAGTCTTGTTTGGGAGTTGAGTTCTGCAGCTCAGTGAGAAAGGGCCAAGCCTCCATGTTATGGGCAAAAAAGAATTTAGCTCGCCACTCAGGAACTTTAGATGAGGGATTTATTAGGAAGCGAGGCTAATTAGAGAGTGAAGAAAGATAGAATGATTTTTTCTGGTATTTTATTTGAAAGAAGAAATGAAAGAAACCTGGGTCAGTTCGTACATTGTAATATTCACAAAGAATTACGTATCCAGTTAAAAACCCAATTGAATTATGGGTCATTTTTAGAAGGGAGACTCTATACTTATTTGATATTTCAACTAAAAACCAATAGGGTGGAAATCTGAATCCTGCTTTCAAAAGTGCGTCAAATACGATGATATGATTTGTGGGAGGATGGTTTGGATCTGTTTGTACGATGGTAGGGCGAGTTAACTCTGTAGTTTGAGGAAGTTTTGATAGCTATTATAAGCTCTTCTTCACCTTGGCTAGGAAGCATCCAGTGGTTTTGTGTAGTCACTCTAGTAGCTCGCGAAAGTTTGGGAAGGTTGGCATGAGCTGATGAGGGTACTACTATTACCGGGTTCGCAAGGAAATGTTCAGAAGATGAAGGCATTTCAGATTTTACTATGAGAGTGCCTTCAGGGATTATTTCAGTTTCGGGTTGTTTTAAGGAAGGATCCTCAACAATGTTCTCAATTAAGGCCCGATCATCCATTAAAGCTCTAGTTTGAGCTTCAAGTTCAGAAGAAGGGACATGTCCCCCAGGTTCATCAATTAGAGTAGGTGGGGACCTAGGGTCTCTTTCCCTTTTTGCTACGGCGTTTTAAAGGAATTTCTATAGATTTAGTATCAGAAGACATGTTCGGGTTTGATGGATTACAGTTTAGGAGATAAAAACTAAGTGAAGTTGTATTATTATCAATAAACCACGAGACAACACAAGGAAAATATTCAAAGATCAGTAATTCAATAATTTACATAAATAATAAAATTATTGCTACTGAAACAAGAGATCAGGGGGACTTACCCATGGTTTTAATCTGTGGAATTTGGAGTGCTTTGGAGGAGTGTTGGTGATTTTTAACAGAAATTCAAGGCTTTTTTGTAGTACGGAAATGAAGTATTTTTGATGTTGTTTTTGAGAGTGACGACGAGTGGAGGAGGAAGGAGCAGTCTTGGGTGTTTTTGGGAGGCAGAAAGCTGAAAAGACATAAAGTTTTTGGAAGGCGGGTACATTGATAGGGTTTGTTGTGGGCCTTTCATTTTTGGGACTGATTTGTACTTTTTTGTACACTTTTTTTGTTACCTTTTTGTGTCGCATTTGCGTGTGTTTTGCTTGCATTTACGGGTTTTAGGAGTCGTTTTGGCCTATTTCGTTAGTTTTAGGTTTTTATAGCCTTTGTGCGGTTTTTAGTCGTTTTTCGTACATTTTTACCCTTTTTCGTATTTTTGGCCATAGGATGACCAAGCGGTCCCGCGCACGCTCGGAGCATCCCATTCGACTCGGATTGGAACGGGCAAAGCAAGAAAACACAGCGTGAACGAGGAGCGACAACCGACAGACATTTAGAGCGAAACGAGAAAAAAAAAACAAAAAGAACTTTTTATTCATTACTTTGTTTTTGGAACCCCCCGTTTGGTTTGTTTTCTTGTAGGTTGTTTGCCTCAACTCCCGAAGAGGACTTATGCATGACCATGTCACCACAAGCTCGGAGATAGGGGCGTTTCCTTTTCCTTACACTTTTTACCGCATTTTTCTAGCTTAATATGCAATGAGGACATTGCTAGGTTTTAAGTGTGAGGTGGATGGTTAGGGTTCTGTCTTAGGATTTTTAAGTTGATGCATGCTTTTTGTGTTAATTTGAGTAGCGTGTGTGTTATTTTTGCTTGGAACCTTGGCGAAGTGACGCGGTTTTGATGAATTGCTTAGGAGTTTAGATTTTCGATCGGATTTAGTGTACTTAGGTAATTTGACTCGTTGGGAACTTTGTTCGGCTTTAGCTTCGTGCTATCCTTGAGCTCATATAGAACTAGTGCCTCAACTAGCCTCGTCGTCAAACACTCTCTATAGGATTTTGTTTTGTATTTTGGAGTCGTCAATTGCTCCATGTGCTCGATCGAAAACATTGTAAGTTGCTAGTAGCAACGAGTGGTCGGAGCCGTTGATTTCTCTTTGTATATATCTTGTATTTAAGTACCTTATTTCCTTGGGTACCAAAAAAAAAAAAAAAAAAAAGAAAAAAAAAAAAGAAAAAAAAATAAATGAAAAAGAAAAAAAAAAAAAAATGATGATGAATAAACAAGGATAAGTTATAAATCCTTGTAGTTATTAAGTAATAAAACGTGCAACTCTTGCACGTTTCCTCTTTCTCCTTCTTTTTAGATTTTGTTTGTTAAAGAGAGTTGTAGACGATCGGGGCTAGTAGGGAGCCGATTAACGGTTCGACCGTGGATAGACCTTAGCCGGGGCAAGGACGAGGGGACCGACTTGGAGGGTTACCTAGTACTTTTAGGTTTCGGGAGTCGATCTAAACTTTCTTTGTGAAGACATCTTTGTCGTCCTTTTAGCCGAGCTAACGAGCATTTTAGCATACGACGTCTCGAATTAGGTTTTGTGCATTAGTTTAGGATTATCCGGGGTAGTTTCATAATTCTAGATTAGTATTGCTTGAGGACAAGCAATCATTCTAAGTGTGGGGTGGTTGATTTGTACTTTTTTGTTACCTTTTTGTGTCGCATTCGCGTGTGTTTTGCTTGCATTTACGGGTTTTAGGAGTCGTTTTGGCCTATTTCGTTAGTTTTAGGTTTTTATAGCCTTTGTGCGGTTTTTAGTCATTTTTCGTACATTTTTACCCTTTTTCGAATTTTTGGCCGTAGGATGACCAAGCGGTCCCGCGCATGCTTGGAGCATCCCATTCGACTCGGATTGGAATGGGCAAAGCAAGAAAACACAGCGTGAACGAGGAGCAACAACCGGTAGACGTTTAGAGCAAAACGAGAAAACTGAGCCGGAGCAGCCGAGCTAGTCGATCGACTGACCACCAGTCGATCGACTGGCAGTCGAACGACTGGCAGGTCGATTGGAAGGGTGAAATCGACTGGAGTCCAGTAGGTTCGAAGATTTTGGGCAAAGCAGTCGATCGACTGACCTTTAGTCGATCGACTGAGATGCAGTCCAGCTCGAGATTTTATCCTGTTTTGACGATTTTGCCCCTGCATTTTTGTATAAATAAGACCAACTCTCCAACCTTATCCAACAACCCTTCCTTGGTGGAATTTGGGGCTTGCTCCATTTCCTCCAAGCCTTTACTCTTGCATTTCAAAAACCTAGCCCATAAGTCCTTAGTTTAATGTAGTTTTAGCTAGCTTAGTAGTTAATCTAGTTTAGCTTAGTTGGTTAGTTTTTAATTAGTAGTTAATTAGTTGTTCTTAAGCCAGTGTTGGAGTGAGTGACAGTTGCTTCATTTGTGGTGCTTGTTGTTTGAAGATTTGGAGCTTTGATTTGGAATGCAATTTGGTAGTAAACTTTCTCTTTCTTTGTTGTTATTGATGTCGTTGCTCTTATTTGGTTGAAATAGTTGTGTTGGTTTTTAGATTTAGTTTGTGTTGTTGTTCTTGGCATTGTTCTTCAATTTCTCATTTCTAGATTTTAGTTTGTTCTCGTTCTTTCCAAAATCCATTGTTGCATCTTTAAGCTTTTTACCTATTTTAGTTAGACAAACTTTTGGCTCTTGAAAGATGTATGAGTTTTTTCCTCTTTGGTAATTTGTCTTGTTTAATTCTAAAGCCTTTGACTTTTCTCAAATTCAAATGATCTGATTTTTCCTCCATTAATTCTCCTTTAATTGTAAGCTTTTCTTGATGCAATTAGTTTAGTAATTACGGGTTTAGGGTTTTGGTTCGTTTAGAACCATTAATCGAAGCTTGTCGAGAATTGGGATTGACGACCTCAATACTTGATCGACATTTGGGATTGACAACCCCGAATTGTGGATTAAGTGCTCGGCGAAAACCGATTAATCGTGGAGACGAACCGAACACCCTACACCCACATTTTTATTTAAATAATTTTTAATTAAAGTCTCCTTTTAAATTCAATTTAAAACTCAAACCCAAAACAATGACTTAATGCTTTCTTAGGAGTAGATTAGTTTAATTTAGATTGACAAGAGAGTATCTAAAACCACCGACCGCCGATTATATCTATCCTCAAAAGACACGACTCGGGAAAACTTACGCTCTACAATCGACTCCGTACTATTGCGGAGAAGATTTCCTAGAGTGCTACGAATTCTTCGATCAGGGACCACGAGGATAAAAATATTACTAGGAAACGGAGTGCTTACACGTGTCCGACAGGGTACGCTATTGACGTGATAGCAAAGGGAAGTGTGTTTATTTTAAAAAAAAGATCATCTGACTTTAAGGAAAGATTATGATTACATTCTACTTGGTTTCTTACTTTAACCAACTAGAATGTGTGGGACTAGATGATACGGCATCAAATATTCATGCAGGCGTTTATGGAGGTTTTTGGGTCAAGCGACCTCGTTCCTTGAAAGATGCAGTCTTTTTATGGAGTGAGCGAGCTGTTATATGAGGTAGCGACCTAAGGTGTGAGAGTGGTGAGCTCTTATATAAGGTGGCGACCTATTATGATACAGGTACTATTATGCCAGCTCGGGGCTGAGTAGTATCTCAGTGTTGAGGGTTGGGCCTTGTGATTTTTGGGCCTTCTCAGGCTAATGCCAGCTATGTTATGGGGTCCCAAAGTACTGGATTTATGAATAGGCCCAACGACTTATGGGTACTATGGTAATTCATTAAGAATCCTATCGATTATGGAAACCTGACATAAAGAGAGAATCCTAATTCTGAGGCGCTCGTTATTTATGGTATTTTGGTTATAGTAGGAGATGGAAGCCCTAGATTGGGGAACACGTCTCTCATGTATATAAAAAGGACTCAGGTCTCATTCTTTTCTCTAAGTTGATTATTTATATTTTTAAGCATATTTGAGATCTCTCTCACCTAAAGGCTCTCGCCTATTTTCTAAGCCCTAATCGAACTTAGGCATCGGAGGGCCTACGCTAGATATTGGCTGGGTTTTGTTTTGCAGGACTCATCAAGTCACTAAGAGCTTTTTGGAGATTCATTCAGGTCGCTGACTTCATATTCAAGGTCAGTGCCCCATATCCTTGAGACATCAATATTTTTGGTCGCATCACTTGTATTACAAGAGGTGATGATATATTTAGGCTCAGAACCAACCCTCTCTATCTCCCTCACTACATTATAGCCATCAACAAATTTCCAAACACCAAATGTTTCCTATCAAGCCAAGGTTCCTTCACAATGGTGATGAAAAATTATGATTACTTGGAATTATTTTTAATCCAAACAAAGTAGGAAATTAACAAACAGAGAAAACCATTGTTCCATATAGAACAGGGCAGTAATATGAGTTAAAAATATTCACATAATGGAAATACATAGAATAAAGTATACTTAAAATAACCTAAAGGATTTTCACAATTTCTTCATTTACAATAAACCAAACTCAGTTAAATCCACACCAAAGTGTTCAATAATTGCCGTCCTTGAAAAAAAACTAATTATAGGACCAAAACGAAACTCAATGCACCATCCAACTCAACTTTATATATGAAATTAGAGCACATACTCACAATGTCCCAATTATAAACTTTTAAAAACTCACGTCTCCATTTCCCAAATCGAAACAAGACTCTAAACCTATCAACACATCATCATCCTCTTCATAGAACTCAACCCTACTCTCAACACCATTACTTGCTTCTACTTCAAACTCATGTTTAGAATCTTCACCCATGTTTGCATAATATACTTTTAATTATACTTCATTCAAAAATTCTTCACTCCAATCAAATAAATGAAAATATAATTTGTAGCACATCCATAAGATCCAACGTAATCATAAACATATGTAAACAAATTAATTAACAGAAAAGGGAGAAATGTGTTGACTCATAGTAAGTAGAAATGAGAGCGAGCACATCGAACCACCTCCAACAAGACAGCACCCAAAACTATGAAATCGAAATCTACCCTATGTCCCAACAAACATAGGGCAGTCGCATCCTAGCTGATGTGACCAACAAGATTGGTTTACCAAGAAAAGAGAGACTGACCTAAAATACGTGTTTGCCAATCTGATCAGCCTACTAAACAAAACCGAATTCCGACAGCCCCGGCATAAGCCCTCCAATGCTTAAGTCGGTTCTATTTTAGTAATGAACAAACGAGAGCTCAAAGTAGGATAAAAATCAACTTAGAATAAAAGTGAGGCTTGTGTCCTCTTTATATAGACAAGAGATGTATTCCAAATCTAGGGTTCCCATCTCCTATTCTTACCATAATACCAAAATTAACCACTGACTTAGAATTATGATTCCTCCATATGCTAAGGTATCAAAAATATTAGAACTCTCGTATTGTTTAAGTTACCATAATAACCATGGGCCAATATCAATATTATGCCTTTAGTCTGCCCGGACCCCATGCCATAGTCCATATCATCCCATCAGGGCCCAATGTTTCATTAACCTCATAGCCTAGCTTTCAACACCGAGCTATTATAATATTATTTACCTCATATGATGTGACCAAAAAGATTAGCGCTTTAAGAATATGGGGCACTGACCTAAAATACAAAGTCAGCGACCTAAATTACTTCAAGTAACGTTACAACGACCTGATTGATCTCCAAGATCCTCCTGGCGACCTGATCAATCCTGCAAGACAAAACCTAAGCCAGGGCGGTGGACGGCCCCGGCGTAGGCCCTCCGATGCTTAAGTTAGCGAGAGATTTGAGAGTTCAATATTGCACGAGATCAAATCAACTTAGAATCAAAGAATGAGGTCTGCGTCCTCTTTATATAGATAAGAGAAGCGTTCCCCAAGCTAGGGTTCCTCTCTCTTATTATAATACCATAAATATCTCAACCGACTTAGAATTAGGATTTCTCCTGTATGCTAAGTTCCCATAAATAATAGATCTCTAGCTTAATTATCAGAATAGGTCTGAGCCCGTAATTTTTTTTATAGTCCACCAGGACCCCACAAAACAATCTATATTAGATAGTTAAGGCCCAAAACCATAAAGCCCAACACTCGATGCTAAGCTATCACTTGGCATCGAGTTGGTATAATAAAACCCACACCTAAGAGCCCGCTACCCTGCATAAGAGCTAAACCACTCTCATACTTCAGATCGCGGATCCTCAGAACAGCTCGCCCAGCTCTCATAAAGAATGCTCTTTCCGAGAAATGAGGTCACTTGCCCAAATTAACATAAATACCTGCATATAGCCAACGTGAACAATTGATTTCGTATAAGCTAGTCCCTCATATTCTGGTTGATTTAGGCACAAAATCAAGTAGAATATAGCAAAAGTAAAGGATACGTCGGCTGAAAACCATATACCATTTTATTATCCCGCCATGATGTCACATAAGAGCTCGCCGCTCCTATACGAGAGGTTGTTGCCCTCAAACTAGCTCGCCAACCCCCAAGGCGATTTGCACCTTCCAGAAGAAGAGGTCTCTCATAAATCCCCTCCAAGCCGCATGTTAACCAACCTGGACATTAACCAACCCATACTCATAAGAAACATCCATTGCCGACCTAAAGTCAAGACCTTTTCACAATAACCAAAAAATGTAATCATGCTTCTTTAAGAAGTAAAAAACACACCACCTCAGGCCATCACACCCTCATTAAGATCATTAAATGCACTCTGACGTCATGTCGGGCACGTGTCACTTCCCCATATCCTCGTAATGTATTTAATCTGGTGGGCCCAAGAATGAAAGGCCCAAAATAAAAAACCCTACTAACTTCCCGCCTTTCCAAACCCTTTCTGTCCTTTCAGCTTTTCACGCAGCCCAACACCAAATATACCCCTTCATCTAAATTTGTTTTCATTTTAACAAAAACATAAGCAAAAACACCATCGTCCTCCTGCGAATATCCTCTATTGCGAACTTCAGCAAAATTCACAGCGTACCAACATTCATTTGTAAAATTCACAACGTACAAACAAAAGAATTCCGACCTAGGATTAGTAGGGATCTGTGTGCTGGTATCCGGCCATTTTATGCTGTTGGGTATTAAGTGTTCCATGATAATAAACACCCTTGCTCGAGGATACAGAAAAGGTGTGAAATCCTCATCTCTCCAATCTCTCATGTCCACTTTAGGCGCTGCTCTCCAACCTGTACTAGCAGCTAAGAGCCCGCGTACTACCCGTCGTGGTTCCCTTCTGATTTCCGACCTCTTAGATATATTTTCTGGCCTCCGCGACCTCTGTACAAAATCGTAAACGATGATCCTCTTCAGCTTCCTCCACCTGTACATATTTATCACATCTTTCCAAAACCTCATCATACGTTTGCAAAACCTTTTTAGCCAGAGACTTGCGTAGATCTTCCTTCCATAACCCTTGATGTAGTACCCCAGCTTTCATCTCATTTGTAGCTATAGGTACTTCTAGCGTGGCATTAGTTAACCGAGTTATATAATGTTTCAAGATTTCCTCTGGCCATTGCACCATTGTGAAAAGAGATTGTGCTATCTTTGTGTGATGTTTAACGCTGGCAAATTGCTTCAAAAAGGCTGCCTTTAACACCCAAAAGCTGGTGATCCTCCCTAGCGTCAACTGATGGAACTAATCATGTGCTATTCCCTTTAAAGTGGATAAGAAAGCTCGGCATACCATAGCATCCGTATATTTGAGCAAGATCCCTTCATTCTCAAAAAGCTGCATGTGCCGAGTAGGGTCTGTTGACCCAATATATTGAAACTCCAATGTCTTGTACCCCTTAGATAATTCGGCTTGTAATATGTCTTCCGAGAAAGGATACCCTTCTCTTCATCTGGCCTGTATCCATGCATTTGTCTTTGTAGAGCTAAAAGAGCCTCTTTCATGTCTCTGAATGCTTTATTTCCAGGTCCTATTTCATCATTGTCCCTTTTATATTATTGCGGCGACCTCCCTTTTTGTAAGATACTTTATGGGATTCGTAATCCTTGGATGATTCCTCACTCTCATCAACATCAGTTTCTGTATCATACCTTCGGCTTTGGCACTCGTGGGATTTGCATCGTGACCCCAACTCCTTTCTCTTCCTCAGTTTATAAGTTGGCCCATGTGACCCCCACGCGTAGGTGACTCTTGGAATAGTCCTTCTCTGAGTATGATATGTAGAACCCTGTATATCTATGTTTGCTTGAGTTTTTTTAACATTTTTCAAGGTGGCTCTCGCGATGAAGATACCCTACTTTTTTCTGGCTCCATCCTAACTTGCCCCGGTGTGTACTTGTCTTTGTTCTCATCAGCCTTCCCATTCCCTTTATTGTTTGTATCCAGTCCACCTGCCAGTAACTTATCCAAATCTTCTTGCTTTTCTAGAGGTATGAACCCCATCAAATCTTCCAGGAACCCTTTATTAACGTGACAGGATTTGTTCTTTGGCAACTCCATCCATTCTTTCATTCCTATATAAACAGCCTTTTGCTTTGAGAACTCCAAAGTCACTTGTTGAGGTTCTTCTTCTGGCTTATTCACCTTTGGTTTTCCTGGCAAAGGTGGCGGTGTGATGACGGGATTTTGGACCGGAGTTTCTTCTAAGTGGGGGTATTGGCCCATCTTTATCTAGTCCGTCTTTATCTACGTTTTTCGTTTACCCCTTTTGTCTTGCTTGATCTAGGACCCTAGGTGGCATGGTTCTTCCTTTCATGTTGTTCTTGCGAGTATTTTCACGTCTTTTGCTCAAGGACTCTATGTCCCTCTTTCCCACAGACGACGCCACTTGATGCGACCAAAAAGACCGAGGCTTCAAGAATATGGGGCACTGACCTGAAATACGAAGTCAGCGACCCAAATTGCTTCAAGTAATATTACAGCGACCTGATTGATCCCCAAGAGCCTCCTGGCAACCTGATCAATCCTGCAAGATAAAACCTAAGCCAAGGCACTGGACTGCCCCGGCGTAGACCCTCCGATGCTTAAGTTAGCGAGAGATTTGAGAGTTCAATAATGCACAAGATCAAATCAACTTAGAATCAAAGAATGATGCCTTAGTCCGCTTTATATAGATAAGAGAAGATTTCTCCAAGCTAGGCTTCCCCTCTCTTACTATAGTTCCATAAATATCGCAACTGATTTAGAATTAGGATTTCTCATGTATGCTAAGTTACCATAAATAATAGATCTCTCGCTAAATTGTCATAATAGGCCTGAACCTGTAATTCTTTCTATAGTCTGCCGGGACACCACAAAACAACCTATATTAGCCCGTTAATGTCCAAAACCATAAAGCCCAAAACTCGATGCTAAGCTACCACTTGGCATTGAGCTGGTATAATAAAACCCACACCATAAGAGCCCGCTACCCTGCATAAGAGCTAAACCACTCTCATACTTCAGGTCGCGGCTCCTCAGAATAGCTCGCCCAATTTGCAGAAATAATGCTCCTTTCGAGAAATGAGGTCACTTACCCAAATTACCATAAATACCTGCATATAGCCGATGTGAAAATTTGATGTCGTATAATAATAACAATACTATGCCTTTAGTCCACCCGGACCCCATACCATAGTCCAAATCAGCCCATCAGGGCCCAATGCTTCATTAACCTCATAGCCTCGCTTTCAACACCGAGCTATTATAATATCATTTACCTCATAAGAGCTTGCCACTCTTTTGAATAGCTCGCCCTCCTATAGAAGAGCTCGCCTCTCCTAAAGAAGAGTTCACCTCACAGACCTAAACTCTCATGCATACCGACCTAGATATTTGATATCGTATCTGCTAGTCCCTCATATTCTACTTGATTGAGGTAGAAAACAGGGTGAAATGTAATCATAAGATTTCCAGAGGTCAATCCCGCGCGCCCCTTGGTAAAAGCATAAACCATCAAAAATCACCTCAGACTTCAGAAAATTAAATCCATACTTCCATTGTGTCAGACATGTGTCGTGTGCCCATTTCCTCGTAATATATAATTCTTGTGGGCCAAAAAATGAATGGCCCACAATTAACCCCACATTACCTTTACGTCGCCCCATATTCACCGGTCTTTTCAAATTTACGCCGCTTCCCAACACAACCGTCCTTTCATCTCCTTCCTTTGCATATTTAAAAACTAAAATAATATTTCACCATTTACAACTGCAAAAAACCTTCACAAGTTCTGCAATAAGAAAATTTTGTCATCCCTGATTCATAAAATTCAGCTCGGCAATACCACCCATTCTATGATATCATGGGTAAGTCCACCTAATTCCATTAAATTTAACTTACTACTCCCGCATTAATTTCTCCATTTTTAATTTTTACATTTTTAACACGTCTCTCTTTTTCTATCTTTTTTATTTATGCTTTATTGTTGTTGATGTGTGTCCATTCATCTTCTTTCAATTTTGATTCTCAAAACCCCAATTCGCCTATGGATACAACCCATATTCGCGAAATTTCTTCCAAAATGAATCCATAGAAATCCCTTAGTAAGAAAAAATAGTAAGAATAGAACTCACAAACCCAGAACTAGCCTAGTGGACGAACTAGCGAGGAGCCCCACCTAGACCAAACTAGAAGCTCAAAAATATCCCTAACTGAGGAAATTCCAAAGGCTATCCCCTTACCTCAACCTCAAATACCTCCTCCGACTAAACCTGATTTTTTCCTAACCAATCAAGTGACCATCGTTCCACCTTCTGCCCATGCCGATCTCCCTACTCTTACCCGAAGTACCAGGGTGACAATCGAAAACCCCTGGGTACTCCCTGACCACAGCATGCTGGCAGCCTTCATTGAAAGCCTCCATCTCCGAAACACTGTGTAATTTGTATAACTTGAAGCTAGCAAAACTAACCCAAACAACCCCCCTCCTAGCCATATCACCATTTTTGATTACCATGTTAGGGCTTGAATTAGATTCCCTATGCATCCCTTTTAGGTTAGCGTGGCCGAGAAATACAGAGTCCCCCTACTCTAAATAGCTCCTAACTCTATTTGGTTTATCACTGGATATATAATACTATGTACATATTATAATGTAGAACCAAAAATAGACTTCTTTTCCTTTTGTTACGCAATAAAAATTTTTGAAAGGTACCTTTTACCTTTTTTTGAGCCATCATGCACACTTCCTTGTTCGCACTTCCTCTAAGGTCAATGAGTGGAGATCGAAATCTTTCTTTCTGCGGGTCCCAGAAGTGCATGATAAATACCGCTAAAGCCTAATACTGCAGAAGAAATTAAATGAAGTACTCCAGACACAAAGTATGGAAAGGTATCTATAACTCCCCCCCCCCCGGGGGGCCTACTCCCCAACCTACTCTCGTGAACATTGGAAATTCCCTACAGAATGGAAGGAGGCGACTCCTCCTCAAGGGCCAGTACCCACTAATCTCTCTTCAAAAAAGTATTCAGACCTAATCAAAAAATAGAAAAAGTTTTCCTACAATGTGATGAAACTTACCGAGTCAGAGAGGGTGTACTCTTTGGTGGGTCTCAGTCAGCGACCTCGAAGATGAACGAGCTTGAATTCGGTAGGTCTGACACACTTTGGGTTTTTCATTCTTTAATTTATAATACAAACAATAACCATTTCTTTCCTTTTAGGACTATTTTTGCTCGCTTGTGGTTCATCGAGCTCAGAAGGAGCAATAGTTGCCCAGCCAGATCTGACCCCTACCATAACGTCCTCGGCCCCCACAGTAAATACAGAAGAGGAGGTAGAGATCGCTCTCTCAGTGAGGAACACACTGGTAGAGATCGCGAATTCTGATGATCAACTACCCCTGCACAATTTGGTGAGTAAGGGTAAGAAGAAAGCTGCATGTGGCCGATCACGAGCTCGGTCCTCATTTTCCCCAAAACGCCGCTGCAGACAAGGGGCATTCAGCCCGGGATCTCCAATTTTGAACAAAGGCCTCCTAATATGCTCGATGGCGACCAATTCCAACCGTTCCTCAAGAGTCAAATGCTGACACCAAATAAAAGATATCTAGCAGCCCTCAAGATGGTTGAACAAGCGACCATGCTGTCACAGTATTTTTCCAAGGTTACTATTCTTCAAAGTTTCCTTCTGCTATTTTATATTTTAACATGCTCCTAACCCATGACTTGTTCTTTTTTTGTTAACGCAACTCCAGCCTATCGCGACTTCAATATCAAGTCATTTGCAAGTTGTCGGCTCCGAGGAGGAATCTGTAATAAGTGGAAGAAGGCATGAGCGAGCTAGTATCCCAGACTAATAATATACCAAGCAATGTTCCTTGACCCAAGGGGAATCGGATGAAGCTCATCGTCAAATAGCGGCTCGGACAAAAGAACTAAATATTTCAAGATGCCACCTAGAGACGATAAATTCTGAGATTAACAGGCTCGCAAAATGCCAAACCGAGATGGAAGGCCTCCTATTGGAAAAAGAGAAGGAGATAGAGAAGGAGGTACATACATCATATGAGCAAATAGTCGAGCAAGAAGTTAAGGGAGGTCGTCGGACATTTCTGAGGAGTGATGTGGGTCAACGGTTCATTGCAGCTTATAAGACAAGTTTGATTGCAACCTACCACAACATGACGACCTTTTTACAGAAGGTGGGCAGAGGGGCCAAATTATACCCGAGGACAACCATCGAGCGGGTAAAAGAGCATATCCAAGTAGCGGGACTCAACTTCCATCTTGATGAGAAGAAGCTAGAGACAGATCTCCTCCTTTCAGCTTTTGGCGAGGTGATCTTGATCAAGATGTCAATGCCATCTTGTGGTCCTAATGTGCATCCCAGGCGGTGGTAGCGGCCGGGCTTAGTGCCAAGCTCGAAGTCCCCTTTGATGAGTTTGTCCCCCTTAATGCCCCTTGATGTAATTTACCCTTTATAAACTCTACAATTCAACTTCTCCAATATAATGAGGTTTTATCTTCTTGCACCAAATAACTTTAGTTCGCCATGAATGAATCATATCTTAGTTTATAAAACTTATATCTTTTATATCCCCATCTCAAATACCATCAAATTAACCACAAGTCCTTCGATCATAATACCATTATCCACTTAAACCATAAAAGAAAAGTTGTATATATGCCTTAGCCATAAAAATATACACTTAAGCATCGCCTTATAACCATTAATCCCTATGAGATTTTGATGACCACAAAAGCAGAAAAACCAATAAAACCATAAACCTTATAGACATCATAGACCTAAACAAGCATCGACCCACAATTATAAAAACCATAAAACCATCACCAACCTAAACAAACATCATCCCCTAACCATAAAAACAAACCATAAAATCATAACATCTACGACCTAAACAAGCGTCGGCCCCTAAAATTAAAAAACCATAAAAACAAACTGCAATTTCATACCATCTCCGACCTGAATAAGCGTCAGCCTATAAAACCATAAAACCACCGCCGACCTAATAAAAGCATCAGCCCGTTTCATTATAAACCATCGACAACTTAATAATTCAGCACATAACACCTCCATAGAATATCTGCCACTCTATACAATCATTATCTTATTAATGTGTATCATAAAATTATCGCCGACATGACACAAGTTGGCATATTAAATCAAGCAAAACATAATAAACCACATATGACCTATAAAACCACTCAGTCCCCCAAGTTTGAACAAATTGAGCAAAGTAAATAGCTAAACCATACTCAAACTAGGTAAAACTATATAACAACTACATAGGGCCGAGAAAACCACTCAACTCCCCAAGTTTAGATAAAATTTTCTAAGTAAAACCACTTCAGATCATACCAGACCAAAAAACCCAACAAACGTATTCTAATAAACACATAATCTAACAATCATATAAACATACTCAAGTTTTATAGATAATCAGTCCTCCATATTTATAAAATCTATTGCAAACACAATCACGTATCAACCTTTACTCATAAAACAAAAAACTCATAACCATAAAAACCTCATCCATTGAAAACCTATAAAAGCGTCATCCCATAACCATAAAACACATCCATCGCCGACCTATAAAAGCACCAGCCCATCGCCGACCTATAGAATCATCTGCCCATAACCATAAAACCATATTTATTGCTGACCTATAAAAGCATTAGCCCATCGCCGACTTATAAAAGCGTCAGCCCATCCCCGACCTATAAAGTGTCAGCCCATCGCCGACCTATAAAAGCGCCAGCCCATTGCCAACCTATAAAAGAGTCATCCCATTGCCGACCTATAAAAGCCTAAGACCATCATCGACCTATAAAAGCTTAAGACCATCGTCGACCTATAAAAGCGTCATCCCATCACCATAAAAACATATAATACCATAACAATCATCCTTTGTTCATCGTTGATCTAAAGAAGCATCAGTCTATAATTAGAAAAGTTCAAAACAAACTAAAATCCATGACCGACCTAAACAAGCGTCGGCCCATAATTATAAAGCTTTAAAAATATAACCATACTCCATTTCCCAAGTAGCTAGGCATAATACTTCTTCAGGTAGCAAATATTCAAACTCCTGGGTAACGTCTTTCCTTCCTTATCTTGCAACACGTATGCACCTCCTATTAACACTTTGATCACCTTGAATGGTCCTACCCAGTTAGGATCCAACTTCTTCGTGGTGTCTATCACGTCAGCACATTTCCATACTAGGTCGCCGACCTAAAATTGCTACTTTTTTACCTGTTTATTATACGCCGCCTGAATGCTTTGCTTGTGCTTTTCCCAGCATATTGCTGCCTTATCTCTAATTTTATCAATCATTTCCAAATATCCCCTAGATAACCGCTCATTCTCTTCTTCATTAAAGGTCTCCAAGCGATGCGACCCTTCTACTATTTCTGCCAGAATGACAGCTTCCATGCCGTAGACTAAGCTAAAAGGCGATTTACTGGTGTTAGTTTGTGGGGTTGTTCGGTAAGCCCACAAAATAAAGGATAACTCATCAACCCATAATGATTTTTCCAGCCGCAACTTAATTCTCTGCACAATAATCCTATTAGTAACCTCAACCTGCCCATTAGCTTGGGGATGTACTATTAAAGCAAATTGTTGCTTCATCCCCATCGCCCTGCACCAATCATGCATCATGTGCCCATTAAATTGTGCATCATTGTCCGCGACTAACACCCGTGGCACGCCATACCTTCAAAAAATATTGCTAAAGATAAACTTTATTATCATTTGCTCGGCTATGTTAGGAAAAACCTCGGTCTCCACCCACTTCGTAAAGTAATCGACTACAACCACCAAGTGAAGCTTCTTGTAGGGCATCCTCAGGATTGGCCCCACTATATCGATACCCCATTGCACAAACGGTCAAGGCGATCTCATCACCATCATTTCTTCTGCAGGTACATTGATGATGGGTGCGTGCATCTGATATTTCTTACAAGTCATAACTAGCTCGCCAACCACCCCCTTCATTCCTGGCCAGAAAAAACTAGCTCAGAAAGCCATCCCGAATAATGCCCTATTTGTAGCATGATCTCCGCAATATCCCTCATGTGTTTCCTACAACACTTCTTGACCTTCTTCCCATGATAACTAGTTCAAGTACGATCTGAAGTGCAACTTCTTATATAGATGCCCATTCATCAAACAAAACCACGCCGCCGTCCTGGCCTCTTTAGTAGTTAATTGTACATTATTAGCGACTGCCTTATCGAGAATCTCCCGAATTGATATCCTCAAATCGTCTCCTTTTCCTATCTCCATAACCTCATTCCCCTTTTATAAACTTCCATGAGACAATTCTATTAAAGTAACTATCTTTGTATTGTAAGTACCCAATGCTCCGACCATCTTGGCGAGCTGATTTGCCCTAGTATTTTTGGCTCTCGATAGATGTTCTAATCCAAATCCCTCAAACTGAGCCACTCCTCCTTAAGCTTCCCCAGATATTCTTGCATGTGTTTCAAAAGACCTAGCATACTGGCAAACTACTAGCTGAGAGTCCATGTATGCCTTTACCCGTCTTGCTCCTAACTCGTTAGCCATCTTCACTCCTTAAAGCAGTTCCTCGTATTCAGCTTCATTATTGGAGGTTTTAAACCCCAGCTTAACTGCAAAACCCAGGTTTTCCCCTTTCGGACTAGTTAAAACAAATCTTAGTCCTATGCCCGCCGTCATGGTCAATCCGTCAACATGCAACAACCATGTTTTTTGTTCAGCTTCCCCCTCCTCGGAATGCACCATCTCTTATAAAAAATCTGGCAACACTTGTGCTTTAATTGTTGTTCTCGGATCATACACCACATCATATTCACTGAGTTTGACTGCCCACTTCACCAATCTTCCTGACACTTTTAGATTGCTCAATACCTGTTTGAGTGCTAAATTAGTATGTACCTTAACCCTGTGACCCAAAAAGTAAGGTCGCAGTTTCCTCGCCGTGTAGATCAATGCAAATCTGCGCTTCTCGAGTTCTGAATAGTTTAGTTCAGCTCCTCTAAGCATCCGGCTGATGTAATAAATAGGCTTTTGAACACCAACTTCCTCCCGACAGATATGTAAAGGATTAAGTCTTCACATGGCATGGGTTTTGTCAGTAATGGGGTCTCAGCCAGGTACTTATCGAGCTTGTCAAAAGCCTCTGCTGCCTCCTTGGTCCAATCGAACTTGGAACCTTTTCTCAAAGTCCTGAAATAAATTAAAAGCCTTTCTCTGCCGATCAAGATACGAAGAGACTAAGCCCTGTAATGCGACCGGTTAGCACTTGTACGTCTCTCAAAGTTTGGGGGTTGGACATCTCCATAATAGCTCGCATATCATGTACCTTAAAAACTTGCTTGACCATACTCCGAATTCACTACTATGCCCCTTTCCGTCACCATGTACCCTAAAAACTTGCCTGATCATACTCCAAAAGTGCACTTCTTTGGATTTAATTGCATACCATAATGCCTTAATATAACAAAGGCTTTCCTCAAATCTCCCACATATGATTGCGATTTCTTACTCTTCACAAGAATATCATCCCCGTAGACCTCAATCGTTAACCCCAATAGGTCCTTGAACATCTTATCCACTAACCTTTGATAGGTCGTCCCTTCATTTTTCAGCCCAAACGGCATGTAAACAAAGCAATACGTACCCATTGAGGTGACGAAGCTCACCTTAGGTTGGTCTTTCTTTGCCAGTGGGATTTGGTGATACCCTTGAGATGCATCCATCATACTTAGCAGCTCGCATCTAAAATTTGAATCCACTAATTGGTTAATTCATGGAAGCGGGTAATGGTCCTTCGGGCAAGACTTGTTTAGTTCATTGAAATCAACACACATCCTCCACTTACTCTTCAGTTTTGGCACTATCACCACATTAGACAAGTACTCCGAGAATTAGATCACCCGGATATGGACAACCTTTAACAATTTTTGTACTTACTCTTCAATCACCTTATCTAACTCTACCCCTAAATGTCTCCTTTTTTGTCGTACGAGTCACGCTTCCGGATCTGCATTCAAGTGGTGTAGTGCGACCTCAGGAGATACTCTCGCTAGTTTCCCATCCCCAAAAGCGAAGATATCTTGTAATTCACTTAACAAAGCAACCAACTCTGTCCTTATGCTCTCCGTCATCTGAATCTCTATTCGTGTGGTGTTTTGGTTTGCCTTCTTCTAATTCAATCTCCATAAGCTCTTCATGAGGCCAGATAGAATTATCCTCCTCTCTCAACCTTTTAACGCTAAGTATCCCTTCCTCCACATCGTTGCTCCATTATCACTTTCCTTCACTCATCCCCTTCCATACGGTCATCTGATAACATGATTGAGCGACGCGTTATTTCAATACCACCTCGCCTACCTTATATCCCGCTGGATACTTCAATCTCATGTGGTAAGTGGAAGTGAATACCTGGAACTCAATGAGAGCGGGTCGTCCAAGTATGATACTATATGTGGAGGTGGCCTTGATTATCAAAAACTTCCAATTCTTCTCCACCCGTAGCTTTCCTTTTCCGATGCAATCGGAATCACCACCTCTCCTTATGTGATGACCTGCGCTCCATCAAAAGCATAGATAGGTGTTTGCACAGTTCGTATCTTTACCTCAAGATTCATCTGCTCCAAGCAAGTCTTGTACAGGATATTGACCGATCTCCCATTGGCCACAAACACCCATCTAACGTCATATCCAGCCACCTCGGCTTCAATCACGAGTGCGTCATTATGCTCCACCTGCAAACATCATCACTCACCTAGGCTAAATGATATAATTGATCCTAAAACTGGGGGTCACCTGTTAATTACTACAACCTCACATGCTCCCGGGCGAGCGTCTTTCATATATTGTTTTCGTGCATTATTTGAATCTCCATCTGCTGGTCCACCCGATATCATATTTATTCTTCTCCTATTATTCCTAGAAGATCCTCCTTGCTCAAACCTTATTTTCTCCTCTTGTCTTGTTTGTCCCTGTTTTGCATGTAATTGTGGTGTTTTTCCCGTACTTTTAATTATGATTTAATGTCGTTTTTAGTAGTTTTTAGTCAAGTTTCATTAAGTTATTAGGTTATTTTCCTGTTTAATGTTTCAAGCTTTATATCTATGATGTTGGTGAAGTTTGTGTGATTCGTGGGTTTTTGAGCTCAAAATCCTTATGTCGTAGGTGGCTCAATTAGTTGGATTCGCTCCAAGACGTGCTGGCATGCGCCTAAGTTCGAGCCAAGGCATTGCGGCCCAATGTCCTTGCTAAAAGGAGAGAACTGAGCCGGGAGCATCAGGGCAGTCGATCGACTGCCATGCCTGTCAATCGATTGACCAGTCGATCGACAGCTCGATCGACTGCCAACCTGTCGATCAACCAAGAACCATGGATTTACGGAAAGCTCTAAAATTGACTACTCGACAGTAGATGGGCGTTGGATGCAGCATAGCAGTCGATCCACTGACCACCAGTCGATCGACAGGCAGTCGATAGACTAAACCACAGTCGATCGACTGCACGTCCGGGAATTATGGAGTCTTAATGATTTTGCCCCTACAAATAACTATATAAACCCCACATCTTACCCCAAAGAAGAGATCCACTCTCCTCCCAACTCTTGCATGTGTTTGGGATCAATTTTCTCTCAAGGTTTTAGATTTAATTTCTCTCTCTAGATCTTAGATTTAATTTCAAGCATTTCCTTGGGTTTGTAAGCCTAAGAAGAATTCAAGTCATCACTTGGATTTTATTTTGATTGTAGTTCCATTCAAGGTTTTGAATTCTCTTTTTAATTCAAGTAAGTTTTCCTTTATTTTCTTCATTGTTCTTCAATTCCATGCTTGTTCTTCAATTTATGCATTTTGCCTTAGCTCTTAGATTAGTTGTTGGATTTTATGATTTGGCTATGGAATATAGGTGAGTGACACACCAAGATCATAGATCGAGTCCTTGATCATTTTTATTTTGAATATTTCATATGCTTTATTATGGTTTTATTTTCTTGATTAGTTTTGTGTTGAATCATAGATCTACTCTTTGTTTCTAGTTCTTTCTCATAAAGTTTTTAACTTTCACGTCAACTTTTTTTGCTCTTTCCATTGATGCTTTGGATTTTTGTTAATTTGCACTATTTCAAATTTCATGATCATCCATGCATAGTAGTACCTTAGGCTTTCATGCTTGTACTTAGTGAAACTTTGCTTTTTGTTGCTTATTCCATTAGGCATACGCACGAGGCATACAAAATACTTGGGTTTTTTTTCTTAGTTAGTCGTCGTTTCATCTAGTTTCCATTTATTTCAATTTTCCTTTAATTTCACAAAGCTAAAAACACATAAATCTCTATAATCAAACAAATTCCGATAACACCAATCCATGAACCCACTTTTATTTTAACACCACTAAAATCTACAAAACAGTCCCCCCGCCTGTGCTTGTGGGGGTCCCCCCGACGATGGTCCTGGCAACGTCTGCCTTTCTTCTTGGGGTTCTTTATCTTTATATACCTCCTCCTTCAAATGTCCATCTTTAATCATCCTTTCAATCTCCTCTTGTAAGTGCCGACATCGCTCAGTGGAATGCCCATAATTGTTGTGAAACCTACAAAAGTACTTAGATCCCGGGTTAGCAGGAATTATCGTATAGTCCTCTGGTCACCTTATAGCATCAGGCACTTGACTCTCCATGATTGTAAACACCCTTTATCTTGGCATCTACAAGGGTGTAAAGTCACGTCCTCCATCCATATTCTCCCTCCATTCCTTATTGCACCTCTCGCATCTGCTCTTGAGGTTAAGAGTGCTCATGTAGATCGCTCTGTGTCCCTTCTAGGCTCCGACCTCTTAGACTCTATTCGTTACAATTCTCTATTCTCTCTTCCAAAACATATTTTGTCTTCCTCTTCATACTCTTATATGTGTATGTACTTCATGAACCTATCCAGGACATCCTCGAACGTATGTGCGGATCTCTTGGCCAACGATGTTCTTAAGCCTCCCATCCTTAAACCTTGGTGTAAAGCTCCTGCCTTCATATCATCAGTGGCTGAAGGTACCTCTAGTGTAGTCCTAGTAAACCTGGAAACATAGCTCTTCAATGTATCCTCAGGTTGCTGCACCATCCAGGAGAGAGATTGTGCTATTTTCGTGTGCAACTTGGAGCTAGAAAAATATTTCAGAAATGCCGACTTCAAGACCCGAAAGCTAGTGATTCTCCCAGGAGATAATTGATGGAACCAATCCTGTGCCAACCCCCTTAAAGTGGATAAAGTGAATAGGAAGGCCCTGCACGACACTGCATCCGTATACTTCCGTAGAACCACCTTGTTTTCAAAGCTTTATACGTGGCGTGTGGGGTCTGACAACCCCTTATAGTAGAAGTCTAGGCCCTTATATCCGCGAGGTAAAGTTTCTCTTAATATTCCCTCTGAGAACGGGTGGCCTCTTGACTCTTCTCCTTCCATGCCGGCGACCTATTTCTGCAGTGCCCGTATAACCTCTTACATATCCCCCAAGGCGCGAGATGTTGGCAACACATCTTCTTCTTCTATACCACGCCAGGGAAGATCTCGATAATTTCTCCTTTGCAGCCTGTGGCCTAGGAATTCTATCTCGTCCTCTTCCTCCTCTTTAGATAATGATGGATATTCTATTTGATACTATTTCTTCTTTCTGGCCCTTGTTAGCTCGGGATCCGGCTTCCATGGGTCTCTCTCTCTACTCTTCTTCTGGCCCAAAGTTAGTGGCTTCAGCCTATACTCATATTTTCTTCTAGCATCCTCTTCCTCACTATCATCTTCGCCCACCAAAATTTTATTCAAGTTGCTCGGTGGCATCGATTCCAGCAGTCTTTCATGGAGTACCTTATCAACGTGACAAGTTCTCCTTGGTTCCGATATTGATCGCTCTTTGCCTAGTTATTTCTAGTAATTTCTTATTTCCTTTTCCCGAAGTCTTCGCCTTTTCCTTCTGTGGTGGTGGTGGTGTTTATTCCTCTGCACCCTGCTTCTCCTTGCCCATATCCTTAGTTTTGCTTCCATCAGAGATGAAATCTAAAGTTTTGAGGTTATATGTACCTTCCCCTCATGACTTTCTTATTGAGAATCTCACGCTTTTTGCTCAAGAACTCAATGTCCCTCGTATTCCCACAGACTGTGCCACTTGATGCGACCAAAAATATTGGTTCACCAAGAAATGAGAGTACGGACCTAAAATACATGCTCGCCCAACTGATCAACCTCTAGAGAAATCCTGGTGACCTGATCAACCTATAAAATAAAACCCAAGCCGGACAGCCCCGTCGTAGGCCCTTCGATGCTTAAGTCAGTTCCTTTTTAGTAATGGATAAACAAAAGCTCAAACTAGGATAAATATCAACTTAGAATAAAAGTGAGGCCTGTGTCTTCTTTATATAGACAAGAGACATATTCCCAATCTAGGGTTCCCGTCTCCTATTTGTATCACAATACCATAATTAACCATCGACTTAGAATTAAGGTTCCTCCTATATGCTAAGTTACCATAAATATTAGAACTCTCATATTTTTTAAGTTACCATAATAACTATGGTGCAATAACCATACCATACCTTTAGTCCATTCGGAACCCATACCATAGTCCACATCAGCCCATCAGGGCCCAATGTTCATTTACCTCGTAGCCTTATTTTCAATACCGATCTATTATAATACCATTTACCCCATAAGAGTTCGACACTAATATATAAGAGCTCTCCACTCCCATACGAGAGCTCACCACTCGTATGAATAAATCTCCTTCCTATAAAATAGCTCGCCTCTTCTAAGGATGAGGTCGCCTCAAAGACCTAAACCCTTATGCATACCGACCTAGATATTTGATGTTGTATCACTGGCAAAATTAACGTTGCTCGGAAACATATCATTCTCAACGAGTTGCAATGGATTCTTAATGTTGATCCGAATGGTATCCACACTTTTCAATTAGGAAATCAACTCAATAAAAACATCCATTAAGTGAGTGAGACGAGATCGGGACTCGGTGGAGCAGCAGTAGAAGCATTGGAGGTTGATATATCGAATATCCAACATAAGCGAATTGACTGCCCCCACCGGCGTCTATCATTCGCCACGTGAGTGTTTGCGTTGTGCTTGTTGCGAATAGAAATTTGTCACAAGAAAAATCAAAAGAAGATTAAGAACAAAAAAAGAAACAAAATGGAAAGTGGAAAAGGTTAAAGTTTGTAGGCATGAAAAGTAAAAAGGTGGATAAGAGAAGTTCATAGTAGATAAATATGTCATTCAAGGGATTTTTTATAATTTCCCTAAAAATAAATCGATTGAAAACTAAAAAAAGAAGAAGATTTGTTTGATATGAAAAATGATTCATCTTTAAATTATAATGAGCATATCATCTCCATGGTGAATCAAAGTAAGAATAAAAGCTTAATATTAGAAAAAAAATATAGAAGATAAAGAAAGCATGAAACAAAAACTAATATGGCCTCAATCTCTAATACGGTTAACAAGACATGAGACAACCCTAAATTGGATGTATTGTAGAGGAGTTGAGTGACGGTGGCCAATCTGAATTTGATCAGATGAAACACCGTAGATCTAAGGTCAAAGTTGATGAAAATGTTACTATATTGTAATTCTGACTTCAGATATGGAATGAGAGTGACGCGACACTTTAGACTACCTAATTTTAATCAATTTCTAATGTCGGTAGCCGATGGAAATGGAATGCGACGACAATAGTGGCTGGCGAGAGGGAACAAGCTAGGAAGTTGTGGGTAGGTTTGTGCGAGAGATAAATGTGACATAATCTATTTTTTTTTCTTATTTTATATTTATATATCATGGGGCGGAATGTGGGTTGGACTGGTGGGTAGATCGGATGGGTAAGTGAATAGGGTAAAAAGTGGTCTCATAAAATGAGACCGGTCTCACCCAAATATTTTCCATATTTGATAAGTTCAAATGATTTTGCAACTATCACTTGTTCAAGTAATGCCTAATTACAAAAATATCCATAAAAAAGGATCAACAGTGTTCAGACACAATAGCAAAGTTATTTCTAAGATAAGTAAGCATCAACATAGATAGAGAAAACTTTGCAGCAGCATGAATTAAAAGGTCATTACATTCTAAAGTTCCATTTGAAGTCTCATTCCCAGTTTGTTGGGTTAAAAAAAATTTATGCTGCACTCCATGTGCCTCCACAACTATCAGAGAGCTCAAGCCCAACAACAATGACGGAACACTGAAGAGCAGTGTTCGCTTAGCAGCCTTTGCTTTGTTTTATAATAAGTTAAATCATTTCATCTCACTTTCCTGATTTCCATTTTCTTCCTTATCAACTTCTGATCGTGGTAGGTGAATAAATTCTATATTCCAGCAACTGTGAAAACATATTCACAGTTATTTAACTATAAGTAAAAACAAAACAATCAAGAGTCGGTCAAAGAAAACATTATTAACTATTTTGAGACCCACATGTTATGTGAATTTTGATAAATGAATTCTCAACTTGATAATTATTTATTTATTAATATAAATGATATCTTTATCGTCGAAAAAAATAATTTTAAACCATTTCCGATTCTTTCACTTTTGATATTTGACATAAAATTGACCCGTAAAGTACACGTAAATTATAAAATGACACTTTTTAAATCTTTTTGATAGTTTAAGAAAATATAAATATATATATATATATATATATATATATATATATATATATATATATATATATATATATATATATATATATATAAGCATGAGTAATAAAAAAGAGTATACTATTTTCAACTTGTACCGTAACATACTGTTAGACAAAAATATTAGAATACAAAATATTCTGTAAATATTCTTGTAATCTTCTATTTTAGGTTAGATTTAATTAGTTATACGCTTTCCTATTCTCCAGCCTTAGATTGCGCTTGCAAAGTTGTATATTAACAATCGTTGATCAATGTAAACGGCAAGGGATCATTCTCTAATATGTTATCAAGAGATTAGGTTTCTTTTTTTTCCTTGGAACTCCTTATGTTTCTACCGTAGCAATCTCTCCTTCCTCATTCTCTATTGTTATCATGTCAAATAGTAAAGACAAACTCCATCCCGCCCTCTCCATCACCAACGTCAAATCCCTCATTTCTACCACTTTAGATATCGAAAATGGTCAATACCATTCATGGGCTGCCCTCTTCAAGGTGCAACTTCGTGTGCACAATCTCCTTGAACATGTCTTCCCTTCAACGAAAGAGACAGCACATGAAGAATATGAGGCAGGCAAAGCTGCAAATCCTGACCAATGGAACCGTCTCGACGCTGTTGTATTACTGTGGATCTATGGCACAATCTCACCCGAACTCCTTCACGCCATACTTTTTGAGAATGATAGTGCAAAAAAGGCTTGGTAATGCTTGGAAGAAACATTCTTCGATAGCAAAGGCTCATAAGTAACCTATCTCAAGGAAGAATTGGCTGCTATCAACTTCGAAAACTTCTCGAGCATTAATGATTATCGTAATCATGTAAAATCTTTGGCTGATCAGCTCGCTGACGTCGATGCCCCTGTCACATACAGTCATTTCATTCTCAAATTGATGGGTTGTTTACTAGAAGCCTATTTGGATGTGGTGGGTTACATTCAAATCCAGGATCCTCGACCTCCATTTTAATGCTGTCGTTCTCGCCTCAAGCTCCGAGAACGAACCATCAAAAACACAACTCACAAGGAAGTGGGCAGCACAACCACATTGGTAGCCAACATGAGCAGCGGTTATGATAATGGTAATTCCTATTTTTCCAATTCAAATTCAAATTCTTCTAACACTCGTAATGGTAGTCATAATAATAATAATAGGAGGAGAAATAGTAGAAAGGGAAATACGTCCAACAACCGCGACACAAATAATGGTCATTTTCAGCATTCCGGCTCCACCACGCCTCGTCATTAGTCACCACCGGTGTGGTATTCTCCATGGGGGCCTTGGGGGAGGTCTGCGTGGAATGATTCTTAGGCATTGCTTCCTTGACCTTATCCCACAACCTCCATGCCACTTAGGCCCAATTATCCCCAACGGACTCCTTGTCTTCTTGGCCCCAGGCCACAACAAGCTTATGCTGCTTCCTTCGCTCCATCCTCCGTCGGATACACTCCAACGGACATCGAGGCATCCATGAACACTATGATGCTTTCTCCAACCTATGAAAGTTACTACATGGACACTGGTGCTACATCTCATATGACGGCCGATCAAGCTATATTTTCCTCTATTATAATTAGAGCAATATTCATCATTACATTGTTGTTGGTAATGGTCAGTTAATTAAAATTGTTGGTTATGGACGTAGTACTTTGCCACCCCCCCCCCCCCCATCCCCATCCGCCCTTGACATTAAACAACATGCTTCATGATCCTAAACTCATCAAAAACCTGATTTTTATTCGTAAATTTACAACCAATAATTCTGTTTCTGTTGAGTTTGATCCATTTGGGTTTTTTTGTGAAGGATTTACAGATGGAGACAAAAATAATGAGATGTGATAGCACGAGTGATCTTTACCCCATCTTCTCAAAACCTCGAGTTATTTCCTCCAACTCTTCTACGGCACTCACAACCTTGTCAAATAATCTATGGCACAACCAATTAGGGCATCCAGGGGATAACATTTTAAACTCTCTTCATAGTGGTCATTCGATTACATGTAATAAATCTCAAAAACACTCTTGTTTTTCTTGTCTTTTTGGCAAACTTACAAAATTGCATTTTCATGATTCTATGTCTTTCACTATTTTGCCCTTTGATACTGTGCATATTGATCTTTGACATTGCCCATTGCAAGTTGTTCCGGGAATTGCTATTATTTTCTTTTCCTTGATAATTTTAGTAAATTTTTGTGGACTTTTCCTCTTGTTAACAAATTTGAAGTCTTCTCCAATTTCAAAGAATTTCATGCTCTTGCTCAAACACAATTTGAATGACTCATTAAGACATTTCTATGTGATAATGGCACGAAATTCATTAATGGCCCTTTTAAGCAATTATGTGTTGAAAATGGCTTACGTCTTTGTCTTTCTTGCCCACATATGTCTCTTCAAAATGGAAAAGACGAAGGACATACTCAATCTATCAATAATATTATCCGCACCCTTCTTGCCCAAGTCATTTTGGCATCATGCTCTTGAAATGGCCACTTATCTTCTCAATATCCTTCCCACTAAAGTTCTAGGATATCTCTCTCCTACTGAAATTCTCATTTCTACTCTCACTTGTGTGTTTTTGGTTGTTTGTGTTTTCCTCTTTTTCCTTCTTCAAACATGAACAAGTTACAAGAACGTTCGATCCCGTGTGCCTTCTTGGGATATCCTCCAAATCAGAGTAGGTATAAGTGTTACGACATGTCTAGTGGAAAAATTATTATGTGTCGGCACGTGCGATTCTATAAATATGGATTTCCTTTCTCCAAGATTCATACTCCTTCCACAACTAAATATGATTTCATGGACAAATGGATTATCTCCATACCTTCTACTCAAATTACAAACCATGGGCTCACATGATAATTCTGCCATCCTCACTACCACTCCATACAATACAGCCCAATCACCTTGGCCCACTGTCACACCCCCCATAGTCCATCCTATTTTCTTTCCCACTCTGCAACCTCCTTCTCAGCAGCTCATAGAGGCCCAAATCCCCCCACGAGCCCATTGATTGATGCCGTGCATAGATACCATGTCGACACAACCCAGCTGCCTATGAAGATCGACCACCACACCCGACGCCCATGTCGATGACCTCTCTGTCCAGCCCGTCGATTGACACCTAGCGTTGACGCTGTGTCGACACAGAGCTGCCTGTGTCGATAAACCACCACATCAAAGCCCATGTCGACGACCTATCTATCAAGCCCGTCGATCGACGACGAGCATCGACGCAGTCCCTTCACCTCCTGCTCCACCACTTTATACCTCATCACCACTCAGACCACAGCATTCACCCAGGCCCAGCCCCACCAATCCAATGATCCGTAACATGGCAACTCGAAGTTAAAATGGCATTTCTCGTCTGAATCACAAATACTCAACCAACTTGAGCACTATCACTACCCCTTCGGTTTCTCCTATCCCCAAATTCCAGTTAGTGCGTTGCATGACTCAAATTTGAAAGAGGCGATGTTAGATGAATATAATGCACATATTAAAAATGGAACATGAAAACTGGCACCTAGACCGCCTAATGTGAATGTCATTCGATCCTTGTGGATATTCCGTCATAAAAGAAAATCTAATGGTGATTTTGAGTGGCATAAATCCCGTCTTGTAGGTGATGGCAGGTCTCAAAAGCAATGTGTGGATTGTGATGAAAATTTCAGTCCACCGCTTAAGCCTGCAACTATTTTTTGAGTATTACCCTTTCTCAATCTTGGCCCATCCATCAGCTCGATGTCAAGAATGCCTTTTTACACGATCATCTCAATGAGACGGTTTACATCCATCAACCCTTGGGTTTCAAAGACCCAAATCATCCTGATTATGTTTGCTTATTACAAAAATCTCTTTATTGCTTGAAACAGGCACCACAGACTTGGTACCAGTGGTTTGCTGACTATGTCTCCTTTCTTGGGTTTTCTCACTGTAAATCTGATCATTCCCTATTTATTTACAAGAAGGGTTCTGACATTGCTTACATTCTTCTTTATGTTGATGACATCATTCTTACAGCTTCCTCAAATCAACTTTGGATATCTATCATGACACTTCTAATCTCTGAATTTGCCATGAAAGACCTTGGTCCGTTGAGTTAATTTTTGGGGATCAGCATTTTTCAGAATGCTACTGGCCTCTTTCTGTCACAAAGGCGCTATGCTGAGGTGATCCTAGATCGGGCTGGCATGTCCTCCAGCAGTTCTTGCCCTACTCTAGTTGACACTAAATCTAAACTTAGTGCCACACGGGATGCTCCTTATGATGATCCCACCAAATATAGGCAGCTTGATGGTGAATTATATATCTTACATTCACCAGCCCCGATATCTCCTATGCAGTGCAACAGGTTTGTCTTCATATGCATGATCCGAGGAATGTCCATATGAATGCTCTTAAGCACCTCCTGCGCTATATCCAGGGTTCTCTCTCCTTTTGATAACATCTATATAAGACTCTTATTGGGAAGTTAGTACCTTATACTGATACAGATTGGGGTGGATATCCAAACACCAGACGTTCCACCTCTTGTTACTGTGTTTTCCTTGACGACAACCACATCTATTAGTCCTCTAAACGTCAGCCCACACTTTCCAAATCTAGTGTCGAAGCTGAATACAGGGGTGTTGCCAACGTTTTTTTTGAGTCCTGCTTGATTCGAAACTTACTATAGGAACTTCATTGTCATATTCGTACAGCTACTTTGGTCTACCGCGACAACGTTATTGCGATATACTTATCTAGCAATCCCGTACAACATCAGCGCGCTAAACATATTAAAATGGACATTAACTTCGTGCGAGAGAAGGTAGCACGCGGCGAATTTTGTGTCCTCCATGCCCCGTCCGGATATCAGATTGCGAATATTTTCACAGAGGGTCTTCCGCACATTTGGGGGTGTGTTAGAAAATAATATTAGAATATAAAACATTCTATAAAAATTCTTGTAATCTTCTATTTTTGGTTATATTTAATCAGTTATACGCTTTCCTATTCTCTAGCCTTAAATTACGCTTGTACTGTTGTATATTGATTGAGGATTTCTTAGCGCTCTAAGAATCGTCTCCGCAATAGTACGGAGTCGATTGTAGATGCGGTAAGTTGTCCCGAGTCGTGTCTCTCGAGGATGGATGTGATCGGCTTTCGGTTTCTCAGTTGTTTTTATCGTCGGTTTTGATTAAACTAATTTGACCTAAGAAAGCGGTAGTCATTGTTCGGTTTTTGAATTTTTACAACTAAGATTTAAATTGAAATACAAGATTTAAAAAAAACATTAAAACATTTAAAGGAAATTAAAGCTTATATTAAAAATGATCAATCTAAACTAATTAACTATTAAAACTTAATAATTTGAAATTAAGGAAAATGGAGGGAAAATTAAAGTCAAGCTTATTTGAATAAGTCAACAAAATTAGCTTAGCATTAATTAAAAGTTTAAAAAGAAAGATCTTATAAAACTTCTACAAACTTAGAAATTGATTAACAACTAGATAACTTAAAAGCATAAGTTCATAAGCTAGAAAGCTATAAAATGAAAATAGGAATTTTGAATGTTCAAAACAACAACTAAGAAAAAATCAAACTTCAACACAAGATCAAGAGAAATAACATGGAAAAAAAGCTATATTAATGGAAAGAGTTTACCAAATGTATGTGATTACACAAAAGCTTGAAGGAGAAAAGCTTGAAAGCTTTGAAGGATTTTTCACAAAAGCAATCTAAATCAAAGCTTGAACATTAACCAACTATGATCTAAGCTTAACTAATCTACCACAAATTACTAGGATTTATGGAAATTAAAATAAGCAAATATGAAAAGGAGAAAAGCTGGTTTTGGAGGAGCTTCCTTGGGGAAGAAAGCCTTCTGATGCAAGTTGTTTTTCTTGAAATGACGTCTGATTACTTAATACTTCAAAAAATCCTGCTTTTCAGTCGATCGACCATGTTGGCAGTCGATCGACTGCATCGTCAAAAATGACCAAAAGCCCTGAAATTCAGTCGATTTTGCCGGTTCAGTCTATCGACTACAAAGTCAGTCGATCGACTGAGCATTCAGTCGGCCGACTGGATTCCAGCGCCCGGCTCGATTTCTCGTTCTTTTCACGTCCGCCGGTTTATCGAACCTCGTTCGTTGCGCTTCCTTGCTTTGTCCGTCCATTCCCGAGTCGAGTATCAACGATCCCAAATGAGCGTGGGCCCCGCTTGGACGTCCTACGGCCAAGAAAACGGAAAAGTGAAAAACTACGAAAATTAATAATAAAACGTACGAAAACTAAGAAAATCTAGAAATACGAAAAAATGGCCAACTCGACTCCTAAAGCAACAAAAAGCAAGCGAAAAACACGCAACGTGAAACAAAAACGGTAATGAAAATATGTACAAAAAGATGCAAATCAACCACCCCACACTTATAACGGTTGCTTGTCCTTAAGAAAAACTAACGTATATTTACAAAATTACCCCCGACCAACCCTAAACTAATGCACAAAATAATTCGAGACGTCGTACGCTACGTTGCTTGTTAGCTTAGGCTAAAAGGACGTCTATGTGCATTGTTAGGGAAATTTAGATCGACTTCCGAACCCTAAAAGAACTTAAACAACTCTACCAAGTCGGTCTCCCCGTCCCTGCCCCGGCTAAGGTCTATCCACGCTCGAACCGTTAATCGGCTCCCTACTAGCCAAAATCATCTATGCCTCTCTTTAACAAATATATACTAAAAATCGGACAAAAAAGGAAAAACGTGCTACTTAACAACTTCAAGGATTTATAACGTATCCTTGTTTATTCGTCTCTTTTTTTTTAAATGAAAACGAAGCTTTCAACGACTCCGATCATTCGTTGCTACTAGAAACTTTCAAATTTCTCGATCGAGCACGTGGAGCAATTGATGACTCCAAATTACAAACAAAAACCTATAGAGAGTGTTTAATGACGAGGGCTAGTCGAGGCACTAGTTCCAAAAGAGCACAAGGATAGCACGAAGCTAAAACCGAACGGGGATCCCAACAAATTAAACCACCTAAATCCACTAAATTCGATCAAAAATCTAAACATCCTAACAAATCATCAAAATCGCGTCACTTCGCCAAGGGTCCAAGCAACAATAGCACACACGTTTCTCAAACTAACACAAGCAAGCACACGARGAAATTAAAAACCTAGGAAGATTCTAACCACCCCACACTTAAAACCTAGTAATGTCCTCATTGCGTAATTAAGCTAATAAAAGCGGTAAAAAGGTGTAGGGTAAAGAAAACGCCCCTATCTCCGGGCTCGTGTCGTCGTGGTTGTGCAAAGGTCGTTGCCGGGAACCGAGGTAAGCAACAAGATATCTACATGGTTAGGCAAGGTGGAAAAACGTGTACAAAAATGAACTATGTACAAAAACGAAAATATTTTTGATTTTTGAAATTTTCAATTTGTTTGGATTTATTTAATATATTTTTTTTTGTTTGATAAATAGAAAATATAATCAAAATAATGAAAAAGAAACTATATACAAAAAGAAAAGCAATTAAAAGGATTTTTTTTATTATATTTTTTTTATTTTTTATTTTTTTTACAAAAGACGAGATGAGAAATAAACGAACATAATCGAAATAAAAAATAAAATAACACACAAAAACAATAACAAATAAAAATAAACAAAGGATAAATTAGGAGATTTAACGACGTCTCCTAGGTCGGGCACGGAGGGTCGCGGCCTCGTC
>BMAC01000655.1:22097-49934 GCA_014905375.1 Phtheirospermum japonicum | reverse complement strand
CGTCGCACGAGTCGGCATGGGGCCGATGATCACCATTCTTGCCCGTTACTTCGGGTTTGAGGCCGAGTCGGCAAACATGACACGCGTCGACCTTATGGAGTTGGCGTTCAAAACGCCGAGAGCCCCGACGAACCCGGCGAGCCAAAATCCGAGACGCCAGCGCCACCGGGCCACGAGCAGGATGAGGCCGGCGACGTCCCGAACACCGGTTCGGGCGCGCACCACGGAGCGAGCACGAGCCATGCGGCAGTCCCGCAGTACGGAGGTCCGAGCACCAGCTCGGGTCCCGAGATGGGTTGGAACGATTTCCAACAGGCCGTGTTTTCCCGTTTTCGACCAGCTCACAGCCCGTTTTGACCGGCTCGACGAGGGGCAGGCACGAAACGACCGAGCTTTCCGTGGCCTCCATAGCCGGCTCCTTTTGGTCGAGAGTCGGTTGCGTCGAGACGACGACGATGACGGCGGCGACGGCGAAAACGAGGAGAGGAGGAAGAGGAAAATAGTACGGAGTCGATTGTAGATGCGGTAAGTTGTCCCGAGTCGTGTCTCTCGAGGATGGATGTGATCGGCTTTCGGTTTCTCAGTTGTTRTTATCGTCGGTTTTGATTAAACTAAATTGACCTAAGAAAGCGGTAGTCATTGTTCGGTTTTTGAATTTTTACAACTAAGATTTAAATTGAAATACAAGATTTAAAAAAAARATTAAAACATTTAAAGYAAATTAAAGRTTATATTAAAAARGATCAATCTAAACTAATTAAKTATTAAAACTTAATAATTTGAAARTAAGGAAAATGGAGGYAAAATTAAAGTCAAGCTTATTTGAATAAGTCAACAAAATTAGCTTAGCATTAATTAAAAGTTTAAAAAGYAAGATCTTATAAAACTTRTACAAACTTAGAAATTGATTAACAACTAGATAACTTAAAAGCATAAGTTCATAAGCTAGAAAGCTATAAAATGAAAATAGGAATTTTGAATGWTCAAAACAACAACTAAGKAAAAATCAAACTTCAACACAAGATCAAGAGAAATAACATGGAAAWAAAGCWYTATTAATGGAWAGAGTTTACCAAATGTATGTGATTACACAAAAGCTTGAAGGAGAAAAGCTTGAAAGCTTTGAAGGATTCTTCACAAAAGCAATCTAAATCAAAGCTTGAACATTAACCAACTATGATCTAAGCTTAACTAATCTACCACAAATTACTAGGATTTATGGAAATTAAAATAAGCAAATATGAAAAGGAGAAAAGCTGGTTTTGGAGGAGCTTCCTTGGGGAAGAAAGCCTTCTGATGCAAGTTGTTTTTCTTGAAATGACGTCTGATTACTTAATACTTCAAAAAATCCTGCTTTTCAGTCGATCGACCATGTTGGCAGTCGATCGACTGCATCGTCAAAAATGACCAAAAGCCCTGAAATTCAGTCGATTTTGCCGGTTCAGTCTATCGACTACAAAGTCAGTCGATCGACTGAGCATTCAGTCGGCCGACTGGATTCCAGCGCCCGYCTCGATTTCTCGTTCTTTTCACGTCCGCCGGTTTATCGAACCTCGTTCGTTGCGCTTCCTTGCTTTGTCCGTCCATTCCTGAGTCGAGTATCAACGATCCCAAACGAGCGTGGGCCCCGCTTGGACGTCCTACGGCCAAGAAAACGGAAAAGTGAAAAACTACGAAAATTAATAATAAAACGTACGAAAACTAAGAAAATCTAGAAATACGAAAAACGGCCAACTCGACTCCTAAAGCAACAAAAAGCAAGCGAAAAACACGCAACGTGAAACAAAAACGGTAATGAAAATATGTACAAAAAGATGCAAATCATATATTAACAATCATTGATCAATGTAAATTGCAACGAATTATTCTTTAATACATACTGGTGCCCTACAAATATAAATATTTAAAAAATTAAATTATTAATTATTAATGATATTAAATCATAATACTAATATACCATAAGTATTTCAAACTAATATCATTATCATTTTAATATATTATACCATTTTCCTAATATTGAAAATGAGATTAACGTGGGGTATCCCTTACTAAATGAAACATATTTACATATTTAGATTAGTTTTGTTAGTAATTATTAAGTAAATATAAATATTATATTAAAAAAGACTAAATTATAAAGTTTTGTAACTCATTTAAATTAATTGAAACTCAAAAAATGATATTTATTAAACTTTTTACAAAAGTTCCACTATAAAAAATATAAAAAAAAATCTAAAACATTATAAATTAGTTAAAATAAATAGAATATATAAATAAGTTCTTAGTGATTACTTAGATTTTTTAAAAAAATATAAAAATAAAAATAATACTATAAAATAATTATTCAATAAGTTTAAATATTAGAAAGTCATAAAAAAGATAAAACATATAAAATACATAAAAAAAAGTAGAAATAACATTAGAAAAATCTCAAAGAAAAAACAAACAAAAAACAAACAAAAAACCCCATATGCATAATTAAAATATAAAACCATAAATTTATTTTGAAATTAATCACTCTTTATTATATTTTTAACTAATTCAAAAGTGTTTTGAGATTTATTTTATAATACTTTATAACACTTTGTCCAGTTTTTTTTTTTGTTTTCAAATAAATTAATTAATTATGCATGATTAAATATTTGTTTTTTATTTTTAATTTACTTACTTTATTTTTTAATGACTTAAATTATTACTCTATAATATTTCTAAGAAATTGTATTTTTTGAATTTATTAAATAAAAATATAAAATTATATAATAGTTTATTATAATTCTTCTGATTTCTATTTTTTAGATTTATTTATATTATAATATAATATTTTATATTTTATCTACAAAAGCCCGCAATTAATTTTGTGGCCCAAAAAAAAACTTTTTGGAATTATTTTTTTGTTTATTTTCTAGTTTCTTTTATTTTGTATTAATTCACAATATTTCATGTTTTTTTCATTTTCAGATTTATGCAATAATTATATAGAAGTTAATTAAACTTTATTATAATATTTATAAAATAATAATATTTTAAATATAATATTTAATCATATCTATATATTTATTTAACTTTTTAATTTTTTTAATGACTTATAATATTATTCTATAATATTTTTAAGTTTTTATTATAAAATTTATTAAATAATTATATGAGCAAAAAATATTTTATTATATAATTCTTCTGATTTCAAGTTTTGAGGTTTATTTACTATTATATTATAAATTTTATATTTCTTTTAGCTAAAGTTCCCAATTAATTTCGTGACTGAAATCTCATTTTTTAATTATTTTTTGTATCTTGTTGTTGTTGTTCATTTGGTATTTTACATTATTTTATAATTTTTTTATAATTTAAATTTATAAAATAATTATTTAGATGTTAAATCACACTTTATTTAATTTCTTATCTAATTTAAAATTATTTTATAGTATTTTATGTTTTTCATTTTTCAATGTATTAAATAATTATGAATGATTAAATATTCATTTTTCTATATTATGGGTAGAACATCAACTAAGTTATAAACTATGACAGATGTTTTAGCCTCTTGCCTTGTTTGGATTTATCACCAAACTGGAAAGAATCTGACAACAGGGGGAGCACATCTAGCTTATTCATATGCAATGCTTGTTGGAGCCCTTTGCTTGATTGTAATTATCATAAAATTGGAAAGAGTTGGATAATAAGAGGAAAACATCTTGACCAATCAAATGATACACAAGATGGAGTCCCTTAGATGATTTGAAATTATCATAAAAATGGAAAAATGTTTGGCAACAAGGGGGCACATACATATAAGTCACGTTGCGCAAGCTGGGGACCCTTGCCTGGTTTGTAATTATCAATAAATTTGAAAGAGATTAGAAACAAGGAGAGAACAACCACCTCATTAATAAGATACGTAAGTTTTAACCCATTGCCCGATATGCAATTATCATCTAACAAGAAAGAATTTGATAATAGGAGTACCACATCCAACCCAATCATAAACCATGAAAGTTGTAGTAGTTTATTTCCTGATTTGAAATTATCATAAAACTGGAAAGAGTTCAACAACAAGGTAACACATCCAAGTTAGTCATAAGTTGCAAAAGCTAAAGAACCTTGTATGGTTTAAAATTATCATCAAAATGGAAAACGTTTGGCAACAAGAGGAAACATCCTTCCAAATCATAAGTTGCACAAGCTGGAACCCCTTGCCTGTTTTGCAATTATCAACTGATTGAAAAGAGATCAATAATAAGGAGAACACATCTAGCTCAGTCGTAAACTGGGCAAGCTAGAGCCCTCAATATGGTTTTCTGTTATCATCAAAATGGAAAAATCTCGGCAGCAAGGGGACACATCTATTCGAGTCAAAATCTATGGAAGATGGAGCCCCTTACCTTGTTGTATTTATCAACTGATTGGAAAGAGAGCAACAACAAAGCAAGGACATCCAACTGCATCATATGTTGTACAAGCGAGAGCCCATTTCCCAATTCGATAATCTCATCAAATCAGAAAGAGTTTAAAAATAAAGGTAACACATTAAACTCAGTCATAAAGTATGAAAGTTGTAGCAGTTACTTGTTTGGTTTGAAGTTATCATAAAACCAGAGATAGTTTAAAAACAGTAGGAAAAAATATAGCTTATTCATAAGCTGCACAAGTTGGATCCCCTTGCCCGGTTTGAAATTATAAACTAACTACAAATTGTAAAACAGGAAAGGGGCTACAACAACTTTCATAATTTATGACTTGGCTTGATGTGCTACCTCTATTGTTTAACTCTTCCTGGTTAAATGATAATTGCAAACAGTGCAATGGGCTTAAGCTTGTGTAGCTTATGACTCAGATGGATGTTCTCTCCTTGCTTCAGATCTCTTTAATGTTTATCTATAATTATGAAATAGGCACGGGTCCCCGACTTGTGCAACTTATGACTCAAACAGACGTGCCCACTTGTTGCTGAACATTTTCTATTTTTATGATAATTTCAAATTGTGGAAGTGACTCCATCTTACGTAGTGATTAATGCATATTTGTCCTTATTTTTATTAGTATTCTAGTTAGTTTTTGTTATTAATTTTTGTAGAAGTTGGATAGATTAAGCTTAATTTCGTATTTTTGAATCTCCAGCTTGTTTTACCACATTTTGATCATTATTGATGCAAATGGGTGATTATTCTCTGTTTTTTCCCATACATCCAAGTAACTGGAGGAGCTCAACGCGTTAAAGATGAAGTTTGATGATCAATAGACGAGAATCGAGCTTTCCGGCAAAGAAGTAGCAAGTTTATGAAGCTAGCGGTTCAGTTAGCGGTAGCCCTTACCGCTATATTCTACCGTTATAACTTAGCCGACACCACACCGATACATTAACGGTACCCCTAACCGCTAGTTCCACCATTAGGGAACAACAGAGAGGTCTAGAGGTGTATTTAACAATTACTTCCTTATCTCTACCAATACCGCTACGGATGGACAATGACTTTTCAGAGAAGGTTAACGGTACTATTAGTGGTAGCCCTTACCGCTAGTTATACCGTTATCGGGATTTTAACCTTAACTTGTGCTCCAAGATATGGGAAAACTATATAAACCCTCCTCTAATCCATCCCAAAAACATATTACTCACCACCAGAAACCTAGTTTCTGTTCTTAGACATAGAAATAAAATACTCTAACAACCCATAAAATAGTACAAGATCAAGATCAAAGATCCAAGAGTCACAAGTTCCAAGCTCCATTCTTTAGTTCGTGGTTCGACTTTCAGCCAAGATCTACGCGTTCTCTTCGGGTTAGCTAGAGAATTTACTACACTTCTTAGTTTAATTAAGTATTCTAAACTTTTTAATTTCCTTCTTAGTTTAATTCATGAAATTAGGTAGTTATTCTTATTTATTGTTCTTGATTTACTTTATGCTTCGAACCTTATTTGTTTTGGATAATTGAATTTGTAATCTTTCATCTTAATTTAGTTAATTTAATTCATGTTGGTTTTTTTGAGATTTACTTTCGTTTATATTTTTATGTTATTTGATTTCATTTACGTTTTGTTTATGATATTTGTTTTTCATTTATGCTAGTCACTTTTGTTTACGTTTTATGGTATTGATTTATTTAATTCTAATTTAATTTTACATATGCTTTCCGTTAATGCTTTTGCCTTGCTTAAATTGATTTCTTGAAAGTTAATTCATGCTATTAAAGTCTTGTTGGTTATTTAACTCAAGTTAATTAGTTTTAATTTAATGTTATTGCATTTTAAACTCTAAGCTAAAAAACAAAACAAACAAAACCCCCAAATTGTCCAAGTTTTCATGTTAAGTTTTTGATTAAATAAACGTCTAAGACTCCAATTGTTTGTTCCTTGAGAATCAACTCGATTCAGCTTTCCACCCTACAAGTGTTCTCGTACTCTTGCGAGCGGACTTGAATATTTTAAAATTAAATATAAAAAATGGGTACATAAAAGTCTAAATCACATAGCTTGTGATTGGGCATGATGTTCTCCTCTTATTGTCAAACTCTTTTTAAATTTTATGATAATTAAAATAAAGCAAGGGGCTCACCAAGAAATGCTTATGACTAGGTTGAATGTGCTTCTTCTTTGTCAATTCTTTCCAGTTTTATGATAAATTCAAACATGGCAAGAGGCTACTAAAACTGCCGTAGTTTATGACTTGGCTAGATGTGCTACCTATGATACGAAACTCTTTTCAGTTATAAGATGATTGGAAATTGGTCAAGGGGCTCCAACTTGCGCAGCTTATAACCCAACTGAATGTGCTCTACGTATGGTCAAGTTCATTACAGTTAGTTTAGAATTTCAAAACAAAAAAGGGGCTCCAAATTGTGCATCTTAAGAATAAGTTTTATTTGCTCCCCTTGATGTCGAACTCTTTCTGGTTTGATAATTGCAAACTGGGTAAGGGGCTATTACATCTTTCACAGTTTATGAATGCGTTTGATGTGTTACCCTTGTTTCTGAACTCCTTGTGATTTGATGATAATTTCAAACCGTGCAATGGGCTCCAGCTTGCACAACTTATGAATCAGCTGGATGTTCTCTATTTGTTGATAATATCTTTCCAATCAGTTGATAATTTCAAGCTAGGCAAGGGGCTCCATCTTGCGCTACTTATGACTTAAATGGAGGTGTCTCCTTGTTGTTGAACTCTTTATATTTTTTATATAATTTCGACTTTATATTGGGCTCCTAATTTCCTATCTTATGACTTAGCTGAATGTGATCTCCTTGTTACTGATCTCTTTCTAATCAGTTGATAATTGCAAACAAGGCAAGGGGCTACAACTTGCGTTGCTTATGAATAAGATACATGTGCTTCTCTTGTTGTTGAAATCTTTCTGGTTTGATGATAATTGAAAACTTGTGAAGTGTAGTTCTTTATGGGTGGTGAGTATAACAGGGGTTCATGTGGCTTGGTATTATAAGAATTCAAGTCATTGTATGAATCAATAAGGTTTTAGCTTGTGAAACTAAAATGAAACGAGAAAAAAAGTAAAGCAAGTATTTCGAATGCCTCATGCATTTTCATTATTGAAATTACAAGCAATAATCAAAATAAGCAATAAAAATCAAAGAAACAAGAAAGTACAATCAAAGAAACCTAAGGTGCAACTATGCATGTATGATCATGAAAATTAAATAATGCGAATCAATGAAAATTGAAAGCACCATCAGAAAGAGCAATAAAAGTTGATATGAAAGTTAAAATCTTTTTGGAAAATTAACTAGAAACAAAGACTAGATCTGGGAATCAAAATTAAAACATGCATGAAAATAAAAACCAAAATAGAACATAAGAAATACTTAAAATAAAAACAATCAAAGACCCAATATATAATCAAGGTGTGTCACTAACCTAGATTTTCTAAACCAAATCATAAATCTAACAACAAATATAAGAGCTAAGATAAAATGCATAAATTAAAGATTAAGCATGAAATTGAAGAACAAGAAATTAAGAAAAACTTACTTGAATTAACAAAGAGAATCTCAAACTTGATGAAATTACAATCCAGATAAAATCTAAGTGATGGCTTGAATTCTTCGTAATCTTACAAACCCAAGGAAAAGCTTGAAAATAACATCTGAGAACTAGAGAGAGAAATTAGACTCAAACTTCATGCATGATTTTGGAGAATGAGAGATTATGAGAGCTATTGTAAGATGTCCTACTTGAACTCATCTTACATATATTTATAATAGGTTTAAAATGGGGTAAATGGTCAATTAAGCCTTAAAAGCTTGAATTTCCCATGTTTGACCAAGGTTGCCCCGAAGTGACCTTGTTTGACACTTGGCTCGACATTTGGCGTGATTTAGCTCAGCCTAGGGGTGAGATTGCGCGAGTTGGCGTGGGCATGGGCGTGGGATGGGTGGAGCGCAGGCATAGGCGCTGGGCGGGGCTTGGTTCGACAGGGATGGACGCTGGGCGTGGGCACTGTCGGTAGCTTGTGGGCGGGCGTGGCGAGGTGTGGCGCTGCTTGGAAAGCTGGAGCGCGGGGATGGGCTCGGCGTGCGCGGCCGGGCTTGACTTGGATCTCGGCAGCTTGCGCCAAGGCCCGGTTGGCGAGTCTTGGCGTGGCTCAGCACGTCTTAGCGACCATTCTAGAATGTTTTGGCATTTTGGAGCTAGTTTGTGGAACGGATTTAGGCACGTCTTGGCGCATCCTATCACGGAATTAATTCATTAATTCACCTATTTTTGCTTCTTTAGTGCTTCTAAATACAAGACCCATCCATCCAATCGAACTTTATCTTCTTAAAACAACGACCAATCTCAAGCGAGCCCGTACTTTCATCTATGAAATAGGAATTTCGAACATAAAAACTCAAGAATCGCACAAACCTCACCAACGACGCACACATACAGTTGAAAACTAATAAAACAAGAAAACAACCTAATAACTTGACTAAACTCGACTAAAAACCATTATAAACAACCCTAAAAACTAATTAAAAACATGAGAAAAACACCATAATTACATAAAAAACAACCACCCCACACTTATCGTTGTGTTCGCCCTCGAAAAACGAAAAGAATAGAGAATTTACATGCAATGAACATTATGCAAAAAGAAAAATTCCTGTGCTTATCTTAATTAAATTGATAAAAGTATCAACATAAAGTCGTTATTGCCAAGCATTGCTTGTATTACTCTTTCTCAAATGAAAACCAAATCGATGACTTCCTCGCAAATGGAATTATGAGGGTGTTTGCTCCATTCACTCAAGCATGTTTTTTTATATCTGAGGGACGTGTACATGCTCAAATCGGACAATACATGCATCTCGTCAAGATTTAAAAAATTGGAAACTCAAAATCACCCATTGTAAATGACCAAAAAAGAATCAAAAGAGGTCTTTATTTTGAGTTGTAATGCTGGCTCTTTGGTAAGGTATGGAAGATAAGGATATAGTGGATAACACACGATCAAATATGATCAATAAAACATGAACCCCTAACTTCTAGAACTCAAAGCTTATGATCGCTTCACCCTTCCCAAATTACCAAACATTCATTCAAACCCCTTTCGTACAACCACACACTGTTCCGACTTTTATTTCACAACACATAGAAACTTTTTGAATTCGCTTATTTTTACTAAACTTAGCCTTTTTAAACATTACGCTTTTCACTTAAACGCACGCTTTATAACTTTTTGTGATTTGTGTTGGAGTTTATTATATATTATTATTAATTTTTTTAAAGATATATATAAGAGACTCTAAACCCAAAACCCACAATTAATTTCCCACACATTCCCAGTCAACTGACAACATACACTCTTACCTCACAATTTATGAGTATATAAGAGCTAAGATTGAGCTCGACTAACAAGAAATGGGGCATAGGCTCAAGGAGGCTCATTTAGGATATTTATATAGCTAATATATTTGGATATGGGTGGAATAAAGGTTATATATGTGCCTCGAAGTCATTTCCAAATTCAATCATGTACGAGCAAAATCTAGCCACCTCAATGCGATTTCCATAAAAAAAATGCAAGCAAAACCGATAATTCACACAAGGCTACTCACTAGTCTGCACCGGAATTTGGAAGACAAAATCAAAAGAGCTTTTAGAAATTTGCAATGTTTTCATGAGTAAATGTTGAGTATATATATATATATATATATATATATATATATATGTATATATATATGTATATATATATAGTCGAGTTTTGGACGAAGCACGAAAATTCAACTCTCTAGACAAGAGTGCATATACATGCAAAAACTTGACAAGTAAACTATTCAAACTTCTAAGCATGTGGTGATTTCTAACACACACAAGACACAAAAAATGACTCAACCATATAAATGCACAATTAGTAAGCATCACTTCGCCAAGGCTCGAGTTAATAAACACAAATCATGCTTTGTAAAACTCGGACCCTAATCACCTACCCACCCCACACTTAAACCTTGCAATACCCTTATTGTATTTTAATGAAAACAAGTAAAAGCGAGGGTGAGACAAAAGCTTCCTTATCCGAGTGAGTTTGGTTCGATCTCGGTGGGGTCCACTTAAGCATTCAAGTAATCCAATCAAAGACTGAGCATGGCGTGTTTCTCCCGGCTCCATGAACGCAACTAACTTATCAAATCGACCAAAGTTGGAGTCGAAAAACAAAACCTTATAAAAGAAAATCACACAAAATCAAATACACTAGAAACTCTGCACATGAATCAAAACAAAACAAAACCAAGGGCTAGAAATAACCAAAAGACAACATATTTTTATTTTTATTTTTTTAATTTTGAATGTTTTTGGATTTTTATATAATAAGAAAGTAAGAAAGAAAGAAATGTAAAAGATAAAAGAAATAAAGAAAACAACATGGGTTGCCTCCCAAGAAGCGCTTATTTTACGTCATTAGTTTGACGAACTCCCTTCTTTATTCGTGAAGTTGAGACAAGAGGATACACTAAAGTAATAACCTCCTTGTCAGGTAGAAAGAGAAATCTGTGATGATAGGGCTATACCAGATGGCCATTAACTTAGAATCGTTCTTGAGTCTTAGGGTCAATTGAGATTACCGCCCCACTTGGTTTGACTTCTTTAATTGTATGGGGTCATATCTTCTTTGATTTCAACTTGTTGGGATATAAGGCCAAACGGGAGTTGTAGAGAAAGACGGGCATACCAACCTCAAGATCTTTTGGACTATCATCTCGTCATGGATTTTCTTCGACCTTCCTTTTAGATACGAGATTTTTCATATTGAACGTCCTGAAGCTTTTCTAACTCTTCCAAAAATTTCAATATCTCGGCTTTCACTATCTGTTTTGCATGTAATTGTGATGTTTTTCTCATGTTTTCAATTAGGGTTTAATGTTGTATATAGTAGTTTTATGTCGAGTTTTGTTAGGTTATTAGATTGTTTTCTCGTTTTATTATTTTTTAGCCAAATGTGTACGATGTTGGTGAAATTTGTGTGATTATCGGGATTTTATGTTTAAAATTCTTATTTCACAGGTGGCTTAATGAATTATATTCGCGCCAAGACGTACCAGCATGCGCCTATGTTTGAGCCAAGGCATTGAGGCCCAAAATCCATGCCAAAATGAGAAAACCGAGCTGAAAGCATCCCGGATCGACTGACATGCATCCTGAATCGACTGACATGCTAGTTGATCGACTGAAGCAGCCCGAATCAACTACCAAATTGACTGAACAACAGAGGTTGGGACGTTGGAGCAGCAGGGCAGTTGATCGACTGCCTACCTGTCGATCGACTTCCAGTCAATCGACTGAAAGACCTGTCGATCGACTGCATCACAGGACACTTCGAGGTTTTTGGCATTTTTGACATTTTTGCCCCTGAAAAACTCTATATAAGCCCCACATTTTTCCCCAAAGTAAAAATCCACTCTCCTCCCAACTCGTGCATGGGTTTGGGATTTAATTTCTCTCTCTAGATCTTAGATTTAATTTCAAACTTTTATTTGGGCTTGTAAGCTCAAGAAGAACTCAAGTCATCCCTTGGATTTTATTTTCTTTGTAATTTCATTAAGGTTTTTGAATTCTCTTTCTTAGTTCAAGTAAGTTTTTCATTATTTTCTTCATTGTTCTTCAATTTCAAGTTTGTTCTTCAATTTATGCATTTTGCCTTAACTCTTAGATTTATTGTTAGATTTTTGATTTGGTTTATGGAATCTAGGTGAGTGACACACCTTGATTGTAAATTGGATCCTTGATCGTTTTTATTTTAAGTATTTCATATGATTTATTTTGGATTTTATTTTCATGCATGGTTTTATGATGAATCCTAGATCTACTCTTGGTTTCTTATTATTTTTCGAAAATATTTAAACTTTCACGTCAACTTTTATTGCTCTTTTAATTGATGTTTTAGATTTTTGTTGATTTGCATTATTTTGAATTTCATGATCATGCACGCATAGTTGTACCTTACGTTGTGTTAGTTGTACTTTGTTGTTTACTTGGTTTTTATTGCTTATTTTCATTATTGCTTCTAATTTCAATACGGCATACGCACGAGGCATGCGAAATGCTTGCATTTACTTTCATTTTACTTCATTTACTTGCTTTAATTTAGTTTATTTTCATTTTATCTTAATTCCAACAATCTAAAAACCCATTGATCTCTATAATCCATCGAATTTCAATAATACCAAGCCATGAACCCCTTATATTTTCATCCCCACTAAAAACTCTATAAACAAAATGGCGTCTTTGTGACTCGGCTTGGCTAAGTTTTTTGGTTTTCTTGTAGTTTCATCAAGTTTTTAGCTTTCTTTTATATTTGACATTTTTCTTGAGTGTATGCAAGTGAATTCACACATGAGCCTACCCCAAGGTAATGCATACATTTCCAACCCTTATGGAAATAGAGGTTATATTCCAAACAGGAGGAGCATGGTGCAAACCATGTTGGGAATGGGATGAATTGTTTTGGTTTTGAAAACATGGGAGGGCATAGTGCAAACAATGTTGCCAATGGTGTTCAATGCAATGGTCAACCCAACATGGGAGGGCATGGTGCAAACCATGTTGGGTATAATGGCTTCATGGCCATGAATGGTCCGTATGGTGGTTATGATGCTCCCAATCAATTCTCGAATATGTCTAATGGAGGCTTTGTTAGTCCGAATGGGAACGTTGGTGGTCAAAATATGAATCTGGTTGCGTATGTAGGTTATGGCGTTCCCAATCATTGTCTTAATTTGTATAATGGTGGCTTTGTGCGTCCGATCGGAAACGTGGGTGGCCAAAATCTGAATCTCATCCCGTATGGAGTTCCACATACTTACAATTTCAATCATGCCCTGATTGGTGCCGACAATAATGCTCAAAATCCCGATCAGTATGCGTTGTTTGGAGGTGTGAGCCCCAATGCCCAAAATGCCCCCCCCTGTCTTAACTATGAGAGAGGTTAACAAACCTTTTGTGGGGGCGACTATTTCATCTTGCTTATCCCTTCCTCTCTAGAAAAAATCTTCTCGAGCGATGTATTCTAGAGCTAATGAAGTGAGTGGAGTTTCTTCCTCCAGGGAGCTTGAGTTGGAAAAGAAAATAGCGGCTATGGAGGCTCGAGTTGCTAAGTTATCTAACCCAAACCTAGTTCCTCCGTGTGCATCGTGTGGAATGTTTGGTCACAATACCACATCTTGTCCTTCAAACCCCTCGTTCGATATGCTGATGCCTCATTCGGAGGAAGTGTATTGGGGTCATGGGTATCAAGCGGGACCCGGTTAGGCTAGACCATCTTTTGATCAACCGCCGACTCATAAACCTCCTTCTCACCTTAGCAACCGCGTGCATCTAAATTTTAGTCATGCCAATACAAATGCCGGTGTTACTCCACACGTGGGCCCGTCTCGTCCGCCGACTCCGGTGAGTGCTCCTACTCCACCTTCTGATTCGATCTCTTGGTCATTATGCGACAAATGCAATCTTCTCATTACGTCGACCTCGTTTGATGCTAAGTTCAATGCTCTTGAGGCTATAACCAATGGGTTAAACACTAACATGGGGCAACTACCAAGCGATGTCAATATGCCAAATCAAGCTAATGAGAAAGAAAAATTGTCGAGCCAACCTTCACTTACTCATGGGGTCACGGTCCTTGAAAGTGGTGGGGTGGTTGATAATAAGGTTGTCCCGCCGTCCGAAGGGGAGGTGGTTTCTATTTTGGGTGTTCTTACTCCTTTGAATTCCACCCCCGTGGGTCCCACTTTGGCAAAGGAACTTCCCAATGGCCTACACAAATCTTCGAACCCATGTAAGGCACTAACCTCTAAAGCCCATATGCCCTATACATCAATCATATCTATTGAGGATTGCATACATATGGATGTGATCCTAGAGTTGGTCGAACAAGTTTATATTAGACGTGTTCACTAGTTCGGGCGAATCGGACAAACCGCCGATTTGAACCAGCGGTCAACGGTTGCGGAAACCGTTGACCACGGTTTAAACCGCAACCGAAACCGCAACCGCCGTTAAGGCGGGCCGGTTCCGGTTTTCCCACACCCCCAAACCGTAAACCGACAGTTCACCCGGTTAAAAAAAAATTTAGTCGGTCGACTGCTCCCTCAGTCGATCGACTGAGTCGTCAGTGAGCCGTTTGAAATCAACGGTCTTGATATTGTGACCGTTGATGATCAACGGTCGAGATCAATTGACCGTTGATTCAAACCGCCGGTTCCGACGGCCAGTGCAAACCGGCGGTTTATCCGCCTTTTTTTTTTCACTCCTATAAATACCCCCCATTCCCAACTCATTTCTCTCACACCAATCTCTCATCTTCTATAATCTCTCTATTCTACATTGTCTCCGTCTTTGCAAATTTTGTGATTTCCAAGATTCTTTAATTATTATCAAGCCTTCCTAATTCTAAACTAAACTTATTTAAGTTTAGTGTTATAATTCCAAATATATTTCGTACTTTCTAGTTATAATCCTAAATTTATAATCCTACTAATTTAGCCCACTACTACTCGTTCTTATTTTTTTGTATTAATATTAACTTCTAAAAAAAATGTCAAGCCGTGGAGGTTCTTCTCGTTCCCATCGTTCCAATAAGGGGAAGAGTATAACACTCGATGATGACACCAATGTCCATCCCATCGGCTTATCACAAGGCAACACTCCTTCGGTCGGTGACTACAATCCCAATCGAATCGAAATTGAGGAAGATTGGAGAGATACCGACATTGATCGAACTTATCGAGCCGCCGCCGCCTTTGCCGGTGAAGATGTGCCGCCCATTGAAGAGGAGGATGAATTGACTCCTCCAATAAATCCAAAAACTCGTTCTTGGGCAACAACGAAGTTAAAATCCGACATTTTCAAGAAACATTTTCAAAAAATCGAAATCCCGCCACCTGCAAACGAGCCACCTCCGGAAGACGGAAAAAAATGAAAAATGAGGTACCGTGTCACTTACAACTATTGTACATCATCTTATCAATTTCTGGAAGGAGGAGGATATGGGAATATGCACAACCATCTCAACAACAAACACCCCGACAAAGTCGGTATTGATAGGACTCAAACGCAACTACAAAGAGGACAAGTAAGTACGAACTCCTCTTCTTTATTTACATATTCCGACGCTACTCATAGAAAGGAATTAGCAAAGTTTATTTCTTCTAGATCTCTTCCTTTTAACTTTGTTGGTGATGATTTATATACAAAATTCACCCAACTTTCTTTTAATCCCTCGAGTACGAGCATCTCACGCTCTACCCTTACTCGAGAAAAATGAACGATTTGAAGAATGTTTTATTTCTATGAAACGAAAATGGTTGAAGTATTTTCATTACATTCCAAGTATATTTTTAGTTGCTACATTATTAGATCCTAATAATAGAGAAAGTAGTTTAGAATTTTATCTTAATAGTTATTATGATGKTTTATTGRCGTTTGAAYASTATGYATATCCTTCCGTTGAAAKTATTATTCAAAATGTGAAAAAGTCTTTATATGATATGTTTAAAGAATATAGTATAAATTTTGATGGTCCTCTTCCTATGAGTTCCAGGCAACAAACTTCTACTAGAAGTGGTAATCCTAGTAGAAGTGGTGACGGCGACGATGAAATCGAGGGATTTCAAGATTTTTTGAAACAAAAAAGTCACGAATGGGGCGTTCGGGTTATTCCTTTGGTTCTAACACTTATCGAGAACTTGGAGCTTATCTAACAACGGCTTTTGAGTATGGAGCGTTGGAAGAAAATGAAACCGGTAGCGAGTTTGATATTTTGAATTGGTGGGCATCGAGGAAATCACTTTATCCAGTTGTTAACATCATTACGAGGGATATATTGGTCGTTCCCGTATCAACCGTTTCAGTCGAACAAGCATTTAGTGAAGGGGGGTACATGCTGGACGAGTGGAGATCCAAACTTACACCTCACAATCTCGAGTGTCAAATGTTATTGCATGATTGGGTCAACGCCGATCGACGGAAACAAAAATACATTCTTAGTGAAGATGAAGAGAGCGAGACGTATTATGATACTATGGGATCTAGCAACGAGTCGGTAAATGGATGAGTATGGTACCCCCCGCACTACCACTTCCGATTCCAAGGTAAGTAAGGTAAGTAAGGTAAGTGAGAACTACGTGGACTTTGATTCTCAATATAAGGGATACGTAGGCAACTATCTTCAATTATTTGAAATTAAAATTTCAAATTTTAACTTTAAATATTTAAAAATAGTTGAAGTCCAATTTCTTTTTAATTTTCTTTTTTGAATTTATTAAAACTCTTCTAATATAATTTTTTTTATTTTAACTTCAAAATAATTTTATTTGACCAGTCGATCGACTAGATTGGTCAGTCGATCGATTGGATTTTCATTCGATCGACTAGTTCTCTCCAAATCGACTAGAGAACAGAATGTTTGGCAATTTTGGGTGAAGTAGTCGATCGACTGACGCTTAGTCGATCGACTGCGAGTCGATCGACTTCTCCTCAGTCGATCGACTAAGTTAAAATAAAAAAAAACTGAGAAAACCGGCCAAACTGGGACCAAATCGTGAACCGGCGGTTTGCAATCGATCGACTAAGTGTCAGTCGATCGACTAAGTTAAAATAAAAAAAAACCGAGAAAACCGGCCAAACTGGGACCAAACCGTGAACCGGCGGTTTGCAAACCGCCGCAAACCATCCGGTTTCAAGGTTCGGTTCCGATTCAAGATTTCTGCCAAAACCGAACCGGTGGTTCGAACCGTGAAATGGCGGTTCAAACCGTCTGGACACGTCTAGTTTATATGGAGGAAAACAGCATTGAGGAAGAGTTTGACTCGGGGGCTTATGTTAAAGGTTGTGGTGAGGGAAATGAGATCGTTGTTTGACACGATGATTCAATTGTGCTTTAATGTGCCAAAGGTTTGTGTGAGAAAGATTGTTTATGTTTTATTGAGGGCAACGATGAAATTTTAGAGGGGGAGGTGGAGATTGTTGATGATAGGAGTGAAAAGCTTGAAGATTAACTTGAGGAGATCATTGAATTGTTAGATTTAGCCCCCAATAAGGTCGAGAGGAGGCACAGGTCCGAGCTTAAACCTCTTCTATCTCACCTCGAGTATGTCTATTTGGAGGAAGAGGAGAGAAACCGGTTATTATCTTGGCCAATTCGAATCGAGAAGAAGAAGAGAGGTCAATTGAAGTTCTTAAAGTTCATAAAGATGTTATTGGTTGGAATATCAGAGATATTAAGGGAATTATCCCTTCGACTTGCATGTATAAGATCATTTTGGAGGAGGATGCCATACCTTCTCGGGAATTTCAAGGGCGTTTAAATCCAAATCATAAGGGGATAATGGAAGTCGAGACATTGAAGTTGTTGGAGAAAGGCTTGATTTTTTCAATTGCAGAGAGTGAGTGGGTGAGTCCCATTCACAAGGTACCAAAATCGAGTGGCATAACCGTCATTGAGAACGAAAAGGGAGAGTTGTTGTCCAAGAGGGATACAACGGGATGGAGGATGCATATCGAATTCAAAAGGTTAAATGCGGCCATGAAGAAAGATCATTTCCCTCTCCCGTTTATCGACCAAATGTTGGACAAGCTAGTCGGCTATTATTCCTATCGTTTCTTAGATGATTTGTCGGGTCATTTTAAAACAACAATTCCACCCAAAGATCAAGCCAAGATGACTTTTACTCGCCCATTTGGAAAATTTGCTTTTCATCGAAGGCCGTTGTCGTTATGCGATGCACCAAGAACATTTCGAAGATTGGACCCTCCCGACAAGGAGGATATGGCTATAGTGGATCATCCCGTTTCGACTTCACCATGACTAGGAAGGGAGTTCGTCAAGCTAATGATGTAAAAGAAGCGCTTCTTGGGAGGCAACCCATGTTCTTTTCATTTATTTCTTTTATTTTTATATTTCATTCTTTCTTACTCTCTTATTATATAAAAATTCAAAAACATTTGAAAATTTTAAAAATAAAAAAAGTTGTGTTGTCTTTTGGTTCTTTTTAGCCCTTGGTTTTGCTTTGTTTTGATTCATGGGCATATTTTCTTGTATTTTTAATTTTGTGTGATTTTCTTTCATAGAGTTTTGATTTCTGACTTCATCCTTGGTTGATTTGATAAAATTGGTAGCGTTCATGGAGTCGGGAGAAACAAGCCATGCTCGGTATTCGCTTGGATTGCTTGGATGCTTAAGTGTCGTGTGTGTTTATTACATTGTTGATCAATCACCACATGATTTAAATAGTTTACATGTCGGGTTTTTACATATTTATGCCCTCTTGTGTTAGGAGTTGAATTTTTGTGCTTTGTCCAAAACCCGCCTATATATATATAATCAACATTTACTCGTGAAAAGATTGCAATGTTCTAAAGCTCTTTTGATTTCGTTTTCCAAAACCCGGTGCAAAATAGTGAGTAGCCTTGTATAAATTATCGGTTTTTCTTGCATTTTTATGGAAATTGCATTGAGGTGGCTTGATTTTGCTCGTACATGATTGAATTTAGAAATGACCTCGAGGCACATATATCACTTTTCCGGCCATATCCAAATATATAAGCTACTTAAAATCTCAAGTGAATCCCTTTGAGCCTATACCCCATTTCATGTTAGCCAATTTTAGCCCTTATATCTTCATAAATTATGAGGAGAGAGTGTTTATTGTTAATTGGCAAACCAAGAATGGAGATGCTACAACTTCCAAAATAAACGATTGGGCTGGATGTGCTCCCCTCTAGTATAATGATAACTGCAAACTGAGTAAGAGGGTACTACAGCTTACACAGTTTATGACTATGCTTGACATGATCTACCTTTGTTTACAAAATCTTTCTAGTTTTATGATGATTGCAAATCGGGTAAAGGCTCTAGCGTGCGAAGCTTATGACTTGGCTTGATGTGCTCTTCTTGTTGTCGATATCTTTTAAGTTTTTTATAATCAAACCAAGCAAGGGGCTCCAGCTTGGCCAACTTATGATTACAAAGGATGTGTCCCCTTATTTCTAAAGTTTCTTCAATTTTGATTATAATCTCAAATTGTACAATTGGCTCCAGCTTGCAGAGCTTATGACTAACTTGGATGTTCTCACCTTGTTAACGAACTCTTTCACGTTTGACGATAATAGCAAACCGGGAAATCGGCTGCTATATCTTTCGAAATTTATAGCTGGGTTAGATGGGCTACCCCTATTGCTAAACTCTTTCTGGTTAGATGAAACTAAAAACTAGGTAAGGAGCTCCTGGTTGCGCTGCATAAGATTCATTTGGGTGTTCTCTCTTTAATGTCGAGCTCATTCAAATTGTTTGATAATTATAAACCTAGAAACGGTCCTGAGCTTGTGCAACTTATGACTTGGATGGATGAGTTCCCTTGCTTCCGAACATTGTTTACTGATAATTGCAAACTGTGTAAGGGGCTGCTATAACTTGTTCTGCCATTTACGACTATTCTAGATGTGCTACCTTTATTGCCGAATTCTTTTCAATTTTATGACCATTGAAACTCAGGCACAGGCTCCAGCCTGTGCATCTTATGACTTGGCTGGATGTGCTCTCCTTGTTGCTAATATTTTTCAAGTTTATTTATAATCCTAGATGGCAAGGGGCTCTAGCTTGTGTAGCTTATGCCTCAGATAGATATGATATTCTTGTTTCCAATTTTTTTCTAATCTTATGATAATTTCAAACTAGGTAAGGGGTTCCAGCTTGCATAGTTTTTGACAATGTTAAATGTACTCACCTTGTAGTCAAACTGTTTCTAGTTTGATGATAATTCCAAACTTGGAAAGGTGTTATTACAACTTTTATAGTTTATGACTTGGCTGGATATGCTACCCCTATTGTTGAACTCTTGTCGGTTAGATGATAATTAAAAATAGGAAAGAAGCTCCAGGTTGCGCAGCTATGACTCTTCAAGATGTGCTTTCCTTTCTGCCGAACTCTTTCTAGGTTTTTGATAATTGCAAACGAGGTAACGGTCCCCGTCCTACATAACTTATGCCTCTTTCTAGGTTTTCAATTTTGGTGATAATTAAAATTGTGTTCGGGGCTCAATCTTGCGTAGATTGTGACTTGGTAACATGTGCTCCACTTATTGTCAAACTCTGCGCAATTTTATGATAATTAAAATCGATTAAGAGGCTCTGGCTAGCGTTGCTTTTGATTAGGTTGGATGTGCTCACCTTGTTTCCAAACTCTTTCCAGTTTGACGATTAACTCAAACAAGGTAAGAGGCTCCTGCAGCTGCCACATTATATGACTGGACTGAATGTGATACTCTTGATGCCGAACTTTTTCAGGGGAAGCTATTAATGACTTCCGAAATGGCGCGTGCAAGAATCTTGTTTGTATCGGTATGCTTTTAGTATCTAAGTAGTTTTATTTAAATCTATTAAATATATTAAGTTAACTATCTGTATTCTACTAACTTGAATCCTTTTTTCTTTCACCAGTACAAAAACAGCTTTCTAGAACAAATATTCTAGAACGGTTGTTTAGGCTACCTTCTAGAATGTCTATTCGGTGGCATTCTCATAATTAAAGTCGTAATCCTATAATAGATTTACAAATGTACGTTCAGAAAATCAGAGATTGACCAAATTTAGAACGTATATTTTACACCCGTTCTAGAATAATAATTTTTCAGAATGTATATTTTAAGTAGCTTCTGATATATTCAATTATTTAATATATATATTGTAAAATATCTTCTGGTAAAATAAATTTTCCAAAACGTATTATTCTTTATACGTTCCAGATATTTATAAATTTAATTAAATTATTACACTTATGAATTTCGTGTCCACAAATCCATTATCCTTTCGGGCCCCCTCGGAATCGCTCTCCCATCACCACCTCCAAATGGCGCCCGCCACCACCGCACAAAACCTCCAGCCACCATCACCTCTGACATATACCAATTGTGTAAAATTAGAAGGTCTATGGATATATGAATAATTCTCAGATTCACGATGTTGGTCACGATATTGTTAATCAATGTTACCAACATCAATTAACAACATCGACTAGAACAGAATATAAATGTGCAACGGAAAACAAAAATAAGAACACGATTAAATAAATTCAGTTCACAAGTAAATACTTGTGAACTTGGGTGTACAAACCCGAAAACTATATTACTTTCACTTCACGTTCAATACACAATATAAAGTAATATATGAAAACTAAATATCAAGAAACTTGATACTAAATACTTGTTGCCGGAATGGCAAGATCTCTTCCGTTGGTCAGGCAACTTCAAAGATCTTGTAACTCACGAACTTTGGCTCCAAGTAGTTTTCTTCTTCGTGTTCTTCTTCCTTTCTTATACGTCTTCTTGCGTCGAGTGTCCTCCAAGAAGTTCCGTGCGTTAATCCTCCAAAAAACCGTGTCTCTAAGCTTTAGGATTTCTAATGTCTTAAATAGACAATTCTAAGATCCTAAACTTGGTAAATATCTAAAAACAAATCCTAGACACAATCTAGACATAATTAAAGTCTTGTGCATAAACTTGGAAACATAATATTGTCCTATATCTAGTTTCCTAACTTATTTTGTGCCCAAGAAAGGCAAATAACAAAATATGAATTATTGCCAAGAATACATTCCTCAACAATCTCCCCCTTTTGCCTTTCTGGACAAAACACTAGGACGCAAACACAAATGAAAACAAAACTAACTCCCCCTAAGATAGAAAACTCCCCCTAAACAAAACACCCAATGTTGTTAACACTCAAACCAACATTACAAACCAACATTGTTCAAAATAGCCAATTCTCATAAAACAAACACAGTAAAGGAGCTTAATGACTTCGAATCCTCTTTGACCGTCGAGGAGATGTCGAAGTTCCTTCACCACTCTTCTTCCTCTTCTTCTTCTCCCTCAGTTTCATCATCTTCTTCAAAGCCTTGTTGCGCGCTCGAATTCGCTTACGCCTCTTCTCTTGAGCAAGACTTGCCAAGGCTTCGGCGGCAACAGCATCTTCAGCATCAGCAACATCATTCTCATTTCCGGCAACATCAGCCACATCCTCTCCATCAACACTTTCTCCCCCTACGTTCGCGTCAACATCCTCTCCCCCTTTTTGACCAGAAAGGGAAAGGGCCTCCAACAGTGAGCAACGAAGTGCCTGCAGCTTAGAAATCTGCAAATCAATGGAAACAACATGCGCACGCAGGAGCTGCGCAGAAACGCGGACCATGTTGGGATCGTCCTTCTCAACATCACTATCAACATCAGCAGGAYCAGGAGCCTGCCAAGGCAAATCGATCACCCTTGCACCAGTAGTGTGTTGGCCTCGAAAAGCAAACCAATCCGCATCACCAGTGAGCACATCATCTGGGAGAAGCGTCAGACCTTGGCTCTTCAATAKYCTGAAAATAAGAGATGGAAAACACAACGAGGCAGCAGACCTTGTCGTGGCAAACTTAGTCACGATATCAAAAACATGGTGTCCGAAACTGAACTTTACACCTTTCCCAAGCTTAAACAAAAACTGGGCCTGAGGCCGGGTAACAARCGTAGTGTTCTTAGATGGGACCCAGTTGCAAAGTGCCACTTTGTGCATAATAGAATACAAGGACGAGAGCCTAGTGCTTGGTAGTTGCTCAAACCACGAATGTACCATCCCACCCGATAGAAAAAACACAACCTCATCCATATCATCCACAGAAAAATTACCCCGATGTGTAGTGGTGCCAAACAGATCATCAATTAAGTCAGGGGTAAAGGCAAACACCTTGCCATGCAGAAAAACTTTCCCATAGTTCACAGAACTTAGATCAACAATCGAGGGAAGCATATTTGCATAGAACTCAAGAACGATGTCCCTAACAAATGGAATGGCGGTAGAGACTGTGGAATACATTCCATGAAATCGGAGGTAGGCTATCAGGTTGTGGCGCTCAAACAGATCAAACGACACTTTTCTCTCAGCGATCATATGACGGGTTTGATACACATCAAACAGCTCAGCAGCTTCAGCGGTTAAAAATCTTGCTGAGAAGGGCTCCATGTCCTCAATCTCGGGTGTAGGAGTTGAAGTGCCAGATGAAGACTGGGAGTGATCACACGCAGCTGAGGAGGACTGTGTGGGAGAATGCGATGGAACAGGGACAGATGCAGTGCGGGAGGATGAGACAGACTTTYAGTGACTCAATGTTGGTAAGGGGCTACCAACYTGACTAGCAACATCATCCTGRGCAGCTGTCTTCTTTTTCTTCCTGTCCTTTTTMAATGCAGRAAGAACATCRTTCAATGGCACATCCARTGAAGAGTCAGGGGAATGTTCAAAAAGACCTGTATKAAACTCAGGTGATSCAGTAWGAATTGGAGACGGCGGGGGAACATTAGCAGGRGACTTGYCGGAACTAGTAACTTRGRCGGTGATGAAATCGAGCACAGTYTATGGAGGCGAAGAGTACTCAGTAGCAGAAGACTTTGGAGAGACTTTGACTTTTGTCTGGCTGGGAGAGACACTTTCTTTCGTCAGGCCGGGTCTCCTATCGGCTTTACGGACAAGCTGCTTCCGGCGAGTAAACCTCTTCTTCTCCGGCAAACTGGGAGCAGAAGCAGACGGCGGCACATCTCCGGCAATCGGAGCAGTAGGTTCAAAATCATGATCATCGGGATCATACTCAACAACAACATCCTCCTGGAGGTTGATGTGTTCAATAGGCACATGGCGGCGTGGACCTGCCTTGCTCTTTGGGACCGCGGGCGGTATGTTGCGCAAACGCCTGGACCGCTTCAAGGTAGGATTCCCTACGCGGCCAAAGGTCTCGGCCACAAAAGCTAAATAGGGGGGGTTATCGACGTCAATCTCGTTCCCGGGCTTTCCAGGGAACACTTGAGTAATCGGCGTGGCATCAACCGGCGATGGAACAGGCACGGCAGCAAGAGAATCAGGCGCATGCACATTAGGCGGCGATGTTGATAGTGGTGGGTTTGAAGAGCTACCACCACCAATCTCTTCACGGATATCTAGGCCGCCCATCTTTGGATATGGCAATGGAATCTGGTCCCCGGAGTGGCGAACCTCCTCTGGTAGTTCAGGAATAGACGAGGACAGTAGCGGCGAATTGGTCATCCTGCACAAACTCACAAAAAACCCACAGCCAGGAAACAAAATAAACGAGAGAATTTGAGAGGGAAAAAGATTCTAGGAGTTGTAATCTGAAAGGGTTTGCAATTGTGAGCCAACAGTAAAAAGCAAATCAGCTTTTTATCCTTCCAAAAGATGACCGTTGCCCACAAGGAGAGAGTGGGTAAGTAAGGAAAGAACCCAAAAAAAATCGGCCGATTATTATCTTTGAAAAACACGATTTTTTTTTCCAAAAAAAATAAAGTCACTCCTCCTAGAATTAGGCTATGTGATCACACAAGTTATCCCACTAACTCTTTCCATAAACTCTTTTTCCCAAACCCTTATTATTATTATTATTATTTTTAAAAGAAATTGCACAACTTAATCTACAAAAATAGGTCGAATACAAAGCTGATTTTAATGAACCATCAGCACAGTTGTACCTATCTTGTGCAATGTTAATTTTCACTCACCAAATTCACCTCATTATTACCTGTCCAGCCGTCCGATTATAACTCTACTGAAACACTCGGTTAGCTCAATTCAAAACAAAATTAAGAGATTTCAAGCAAGACAAAAATACAAGAAACATAACGCACAGTAAGATGGCATCTTCACAAAGTATGAATGTCCTACGGGATGCCTAAAAATCATGACCTAAAAGGTTCAAATAGAACACATTATGATTTCAGTGTTTTGATCCAATGTTGCTTTTTATTGCTAACAACATTATAAACCAACATTGCCTCAGGTGAAGTCAATGGAAACATACCCCTTAACCCAAGTTAATGACTACGTCAAAATCTCTCAAGAAGGCGAATTTTAAAGATTGGAGCATTTTGAGTCCAGATTTTCTTCATCCTTGAAGGGATTTAAATCTTTTAATCTTCAACAATTGCTGTTAAACGCCTCTTGTTTTTGGACCTGGGAGAAAACCAGTTTCTGCGGGTAAGTTCCACAAACACCTAATTTCGAAGAGGTTGGTCCTTTTTGTCATTACTTTTATTGCAACACCAGACCTTATTTCACTTTCAATCAAACTCAATGCATTAGTTTCATGTATGAAAAGAAAAGAAAAATGCATGCAAAATATATACAGATGTTGTGACTGATGTTGATAAGGGGTGTCACAATATCACAACCAACATTGGTTAGACAATGCACATACCGAGATCTCTTCTCAAACGAGAGAAGGTCTCGTAATCTAATGCCTTAGTGAAGATGTCAGCCAGCTGATTATCAGTTCCAATATGTTCAAGGCTAACAATCTTCCTCTCACCTAGGTCTCGAATAAAGTGGTACCTTATGTCAATGTGTTTGATTCGAGAGTGCTGGAATGGATTTTTGGAGATGTCAATGGCACTGGAATTGTCACACAATACCGTCAAGATACTACTGTGCAGACCGTAGTCTTCAATCATTTGGTTCATCCACAGTAATTGTGTGCACGCACTTCAAGCTGCAATGTACTCGGCTTCAGCTGTAGAAAGAGAAATACAATTTTGCTTTTTGCTGTACCAAGAAATTAGATTATTACCCAGAAAAAAAATCCTCCAGTAGTACTTTTCCTATCTACTACATCCCCAGCCCAATCCGAATCAGTGAATCCTAAAAGTTCAGTACCAGTATCTTTCGTGTACCACACACCTAGTTCAGTTGTACCAACAATGTACCTAATAATTATTTTAACCGCTTTCAAGTGTGACTCTTTTGGATTAGACTGATACCTAGCACATAAGCACACACTATACATAATATCTGGTCTACTTGCTGTCAAATACAACAAACTTCCTATCATACTCCTGTACATGGTGTTATCAACNCTAGCACATAAGCACACACTATACATAATATCTGGTCTACTTGCTGTCAAATACAACAAACTTCCTATCATACTCCTGTACATGGTGTTATCAACACCCTTACCAARATCGTCTCTGGTCAGCTTTACAGTTTTGCCCAGCGGCGTTTTCTTAACAGTTTCACCCTCTAACCCAAACTTTTTGACTAAGTTCTTTGCATATTTAGTCTGGGAAAGGAAAATACCATCATCAAGTTGTTTAATTTGTAAACCAAGGAAGTACGAGAGATTACCTTCCATGCTCATTTCGAACGTATCAGACATTCGAGTGACAAACTCCTTAACCATCTGTTCGTTAGTGGATCCAAAAATAATATCGTCTACATAAATTTGGACAATCAAGATGTGCTTATTGGACTTAAGAAGAAATAAAGTTTTATCGACTTCCCCTCGTCTAAAATTCAAATAAAGCAAATGTTGAGTTAGCCTTTCATACCAAGTTCTAGGAGCTTGTTTTAAACCATAAAGTGCCTTTTTCAATTTTAAAACAAAATCAGGTTTTTAAGGATCCAAAAATCCTTTAGGCTGCTCAACATATTCTTCTTCACTTAAGACCCCATTCAAAAATGCACTCTTAATGTCCTTTTGATGTAGCGAAATTTTCATATGACAAGCAACAGAAAGCAAAAGTCTTAACGACTCAATTTGAGCAACAGGGGCAAAAGTCTCATCAAAATCAATACCTTCAATTTGCGTATACCCTTGTGCGACAAGTCGAGCTTTATTCCTCACAATGTTGCCTGCTTCATCAGTCTTGTTCTTAAATATCCACTTGGTCCCCGTCACGTGAGCATTWTCTGGCCGTGGTACAAGATCCCACACATCATTCTTGGAGAATTGGTCCAGCTCCTCTTGCATAGCCCGAATCCAGAACTCATCCTTGAGTGCATCTTCCACGCGCTTGGGCTCTATTTCAGAAAGGTACAAAGACTCACGTATTTTAGAACAATTAGTAGACAAACATACACACCTGACCATTTACTTGAAATTTATTTGTCGACGTCTTGTACTTCTTTCATCCATGTCACAAATGATTTGGCCCACGGGGTGGTTTTTCTAGATTCTGGATGGAATGTCCCTCTGATGAAGATCAATGTGATCTGCTGAATCTTCTTCCTCTGAATCAGAATCAGATTCTGCAATTTGGTTTGATGTTGGTACTGATATTGGTATCCCAGTATCAACATGGTTATCAACATCACCTAAGGTTCTGAGTTCAGCGGCTGCATCTTTGTTTTCAATACCTGCACCATCAACAAAAGTAGGAGTAACATTGTCCTGAGGGTTTTGATCATAGACCAGATCATCATCCTCGACAGGCTTGACTCCACTTGTTAGATCATCAAACTTGACATTTACTGACTCTAACATACTTCGAGTTCGAAGGTTAAACAACCTATATGCATGACTATTTTGAGAATA
>BMAC01000655.1:5010-20361 GCA_014905375.1 Phtheirospermum japonicum | reverse complement strand
TTTTCAAGCTCAGCATCCTTCTTTGTGAGAGATGATTCCAACCGGACAATAATTTCGAGCTGATCCTCCTTTTCCTTGGTTAGCTTCTCCACTTCTTTTGCGAGATCTTTCGCTTTGAGTACCTGTTTACTCCAACTGACATACAATTTTTTGTGATTCACTCAGCTGCTCGTATTCCTCATAATAGTTAGTGGTCTCAGCATTCGGGCACACGATGTTATCTGCAAGCAAACCAACATGGATATCGTCGTCCCATACAACATGGGAGAATAATGCTGGGACTGGATCAAGTGACTCGGAATCGTTGAAGTCTTCAGTAAAGTCAGTAGCGATCATACTTTTCTTTCTAAGAAAGTTGGGACACTCATTCTTGTAATGTCCCCAACCTTTGCATTCGTGGCATTGTATCTCGCTGAGTTGTTTTGAAGAGCTTGACACATTGGAAATTAACTTTGAGGACTGAGATTGTGGAAAAGTTCGTCCAGTAGACTTTGGAGTGGATATTTGTGTCCTGTTCCTTGTACTTGAGCTTCCAGAGTTGTTCTTCTTCTTCAAGAAATTGTTGAAGCGTTGAGTCACAAGGGCCAGTTCATCTTCTTCGAGAGTGGTCGACTCCATTCTTTTAATAATCCCATTAAAATCGAATTCCTCATCATCTTCATCCCCAACTTTATTTAAATCAGAAGAATAAGCAACATTTTTCTCTTTCGAGCTAGAGGTGACGTGTTACATCTCGTATTGCTTGAGGTTTCTAACTAAGGTGTTGAAATCGATGTTATCAACATCCTTGGATTCTTCTATTGCCACCACCTTCATGCTATAATTCTTTGTAATGGATCTTAGCAATTTTCTTACAAGACGGGAATTTGTTATGGGTTCACCCAGCTCTTTGCACTCCTCTGTTATTTCCGCCAATCTCACAGAGTAGTCCATGATAGATTCTTTCTCATTCATTCTCATAGCCTCGAATGTGGACAAGAGCATTCTTAGTCTGGATTTCTTCACGCTTGGTGTTCCTTCACACACCCTTTGGAGTGCGTCCCATGCATCCTTTGCCGACTCACAGTTCTTGATGATACGATAGTAGCTTGCATCTACATAGCCACACAAGGCGTTGATGCATTTAGAGTTCCAATTTGCAGCAGCTGCTTCGTCAGCAGTCCAATCTTCCTCTTTCTTGGGAATGGCATCACCCTCGCCATCCGTAACACGTGGCTTTTCCCATCCAACAAGGACGGTCTTCCAAACACGTTCATCCATGCTCTTCAAGTGCCACCTCATCCTTTGTTTCCAGAGAGAATAATTCTCACCATTAAGGATTAAAGGCCTCGGGTTGCCTTGAGCATCCATAGCACCTAAAAAAATAAGGATCAATACTTAAAAGGTTAAGTAACCCGCTCTAGATGCCAATTGTAAAATTAGAAGGTATATGGATATACGAATAATTCTCAGATTCACGATGTTGTTAATCAATGTTACCAACATCAGTTAACAACATCGACTAGAACAGAATATAAATGTGCAGCGGAAAACAAAAATAAGAACACGATTAAACAAATTCAGTTCACAAGTAAATACTTGTGAACTTGGGTGTACAAACCCGAAAACTATATTACTTTCACTTCACGTTCAATACACAATATAAAGTAATATATGAAAACTAAATATCAAGAAACTTGATACTAAATACTTGTTGCCGGAATGGCAAGATCTCTTCCGTTGGTCACGCAACTTCAAAGATCTTGTAACTAACGAACGTTGGCTCCAAGTAGTTTTCTTCTTCGTGTTCTTCTTCCTTTCTTATACGTCTTCTTGCGTCGAGTGTCCTCCAAGAAGTTCCGTGCGTTAATCCTCCAAAAAACCGTGTCTCTAAACTTTAGGATTTCTAATGTCTTAAATAGATAATTCTAAGATTCTAAACTTGGTAAATATCTAAAAACAAATCTAGACACAATCTAAACATAATTAAAGTCTTGTTCATAAACTTGGAAACATAATATTGTCCTATATCTAGTTTCCTAACTTATTTTGTGCTCAAGAAAGGCAAATAACAAAATATGAATTATTGTCAAGAATACATTCCTCAACACATTGCATATCCAATTCTTCATCTCTTCCTCTGAGTTTTCTTCCCCCAATTATAAAAGTCAACAATTTTCCCCATTTCTATCAATTATTAGATTATCTATCTTCATCTTCAGCCGAGTCGAGATTTGAAACTATCAATTCATCATCTGATTATACAGTAAATTCCCCAATTATATTTTTTTATGTCAATATCAGATTATTAGTTTTTGGACTGTATATGCAATTCTATCTATTTCCTTAATTAATTCTTGATTGTTGTTAAATCGGCCGAAATGTTATGTTCTAGAGATTGTGTATGCTCTTTGATGGTTGTAATATAGACTCTTATTGGTTTGGAATTTAAAATGCTCTCTGATGTTTTGCTTATTTGTGTTGTGGAAACCATATGCCGAGTAAACCACATTTGTATAATGAAATTAATTTTGCAAACACATGGCATTCACACCCAACAGTTCAGAGCAGTATAGAATGGGAAAAAAAAGGGAATAGAGAATATAATTGCATTTTATTTTTTTAAAGAGTTTCAACACAGAGAATTATATTTTGAAAAATTATAGATATAGGAAACAGTGTTTGTTGCTATGAAACTTGATATGGCAAAGGCTTATAATAGAGTGGAATGGGCTTGATTAGTGTTTTGTTAACCGGAATTCATTTGGAATACATTTATAAAAAAAAACTCTCAACCTAATCTACTTTCGCTCATATTTATGTTCATTCTAATTTAAGATTAAGGCTTTTTATTTTTAATACCCGGCATTAGCTTTCTGTTAAATTTGAGGTTTTAGATTGATAGTTTCATATGAAATAAGGTCTCGATTGAGAATAATTTTTTGTTGGTTCCTAAATTGATAGTTCATCTATCTTTCAGGTATTTGACAGATATATTTCTTATAAGAATGTGTGGAATTATATTTTTTTAAGTAAATTTACAAGTAATTTTTTCTATGTAAAATATATATTTCAAAACATGATACTGTAAAGTAGGTTGGTGTAGTGGTCTAACCCTAGCAAGTTTTTGAAAATGCAGCTTAAGTATGAGTGCTGTAACTACGTCTATTATATATATTTCTTGTTTTTATGTTTCCTTTTAAGTAGGCGAATGTGCTGCACATGTTTATGGTCAGTTATATAGTTTGATGTATAGTTTATGGTGAATTACAAAAACTACCCGGAGTTTAGCCTAAAAGTTACATCATGTCAACAAAGAGTAATTAGCATGTCAAGTTAATTACATTTAACATATTAATCTTGATATATTCTTATATTACAAAAAAAAAAAAAAAAGTTCACTTGGATTCTGATTAGGCTAATGACGACATTAATCTGTTGGGATCTATAGATTGCTAGTTTGAATACGAGTTTTTGAAGTTATATATGGAAAAAAAAAGATTGTATTGAATATCTGCAAAAAAATAATAAAAAATAAAGAGCTCTTCATTGAGCTTTTCTGTTATAATTTACATGTTTGTGAAAATATATAAGAACAAGACTTTTGCTATACGAAAAGGCATCTTTGAAGCATTCAGCATGCGAAATGAATGGGTTACCCGTACAAAAAGGCATTTTACATGTAGATTGTTTTATATAAGGATAACCAACTTATGTAAAATGTAAACTCGTTTAGGTGTTAATGGATCGAAGTTGGGTAAATGTTATTCGAACAAGTTATAAAAATGGGGTGGAAGAGTTTTTGGAGTTTGCTAGAACACATGTTGCTGATAATAATGGTAGTTTTTACTGCCCATGTGTGAAATGCTTGAACGATATGCGATTGACTATTAGAGAAATTAAAGAGCATGTAATTCAACAAGAATTACAAACGATGAATATGGTACGATGAATTTGACATTCCAGATGTATCACGAAGTAAATAAAGAAGAGCTACAATATTATATGCTTCTTTGTATTTCATTTTTAATCCGAAAATTTCAACAAAAAAAACAAAAAACAAAGCTTTGACATGAAAAATAAACCAAAATAAAAAAATAAAAATTAACAGCATGCAGAAAACAATCTAAATTGATTCAAATGGGACGTAGTAACCCACAAATTGTTCAATAAAATGATAATAATCATAAGACTACAAAAATCAACTGAACTATCCAGCCAAGAAAATTACACAAACCAGATAAAACAACCAAAATAGAAAAAGATTGAGGACATTTTACCTTGTCTTTCCTTACACAACTCCAAACTCTGACTTTAACTTTCCAACTGATACGGACCAAAATATTCATACTTAATATTACTTGATATATGAGGGTATTTGTGGTAAGCGACCTCATTTCCTGGAAAGGGTGTTCTTCTGGGAGGTGAGCGAGCTGAGTGGTTTCTTTGGAGAAGTGGGCGAGCTGGTTGGTAGAGTAGCGACCTGGAGTATGAAGATGAGTTCGCATATAGGGTCGCGATCTCTTATATTTGGTGTTATGTGCTTGAGCTCGGTTATGGGCTTTATGAATATCAAGCCTACGGGCTTAGTATGAGTGGTTTATGGGGTCTTGGTGGACTGTATGGAAGGAATAATGGGCCCAGGCCTATTACGGTAAGAGATTTATCATTTATGGGAACTTAGCATATAGGAGGAATCCTAATTCTGAGTCGGTTTTAGTGTTGTAGTATTCATGGAATTGTGATGGGAGAAGGAAACTCTTGGCTTGGGGAATACTTCTCTTGTCTCTATAGAAGGAGGTGCACACCTCTTGTTATTTTATTCCTGTCTTGCTTTTATCATAGCGTGAGTGTTTTGAGTTGTAACTTGCTTTTGACTTAAGCATTGGAGGACCTTGACGGGTTCGAAATCCGACCCATCCGAGGTGCTATTTTGCAGGACTGGTGAGGTCGCTAGAAGGTTCGTTGAAGGTTTAGCAGGTCACTGTGACATATTTGGGATCTACTTCAGGTCGCTGATCTCAGATTTGAGATTAGTACCCCCTATTCTTGGTAACCAATCGATTTGGATTTATCAAGTGGCGCCGTCTGTGGGAAAGAGGGACATCGAGTCCTTGAGCGAAAGGCATTAGAAATTTCACAAACGAAGCATGAAGGATAGCAACATAATACCCAAAACCTTACACTATGGTTCTGGAGCGAACAAATCAAAGAAGAAGAACAGAGTGGCGGATGTCAACGAGCAAGATGCAACAAGAGACGGACAAACGCCTTTTACAGCAGAACCGGCAGTTCCGGGTTTAGAGGGCACGCCACTGCCCTCCCCAAAACAGCGTGATGGCAAACAACCGGCAGAAGATCTGGAGGCGAAGACGCCAGAAGTTGCGGCGCAGAAAATGATTCACATAGGGACGAGGGAGTGGAGAGATATGCCCAAGGATAAGCCCTGCCAGATTAAGAATGGATTCTTAGAGGGACTTTTGGATTTCGTGCTTCAGGAGAAGATGGAAGAGTTGAACAAGTACCTGTCAGGCGAGCTGGGTATTCTGAAAGAGAAGGGTGATGGGCTAGACAGGGGGGCAAGAAAAGGGGTCGGCAACCAGGAAAGCAAAATAAAGCGAGAGGTCTCTGTCTCAGAGATCTTCTCAAGGAAAGAAAGGTCAGAATAAGCCAAAGTATGAAGACACTTCAAGTTCTACCTCATCCATAGATTCTCATATTCATAAGCGGAGAGGGAAGGGAGTGAAGGTGAAGTGGAGCCATCACAGGTATAGAGGTCGCCGACACGGTAAGCATGCTAGTGAGAGTGGGACCCAAACCTCAAGTACAGATGGTGAATCTCGAGATAAAACTCGGAAGAGTCGTAGTGGGTACAATGAAGGAAATGGGGAGAATGAGGTGGAGCCAGGGAGTAAGGCTTTTAGATATTTGCAGGAGGCCATGCTAAAATTACAAAAACAAGTAGAGGGAGAGAAAGTCGACGGAGATGAGGGACATCCCTTCTTGGATGATATGTTACAGACCGCAATTCCCAAGGGGTATAAATCATTAGAAATCCAGTATCGGGGAACGACGGATCCATTCGAGCATTTGCAGCTCTTCGAGAATGCGAGGATGTTACATAATTACACGGATGCTGTGGCGTGTCGGGCCTTTGTATCTACATTAAGATGAATTGCACAAAACTTGTTCTATCGGTTGCCGCGGGGAAAAATTACCAGTTATCAGGTGTTGTGAGCTGCTTTTTTGAAGCAGTTTTCCAGCGTGAAGCAGAGTGCGAAGACAGCACAGTCGCTTTTTACTATGGTAAAGCGACCTAATGAGACATTGAAATAATATGTTAACAGGTTTACTAGCGCCACTCTGGAGGTGCCTGTTGCTACTGATGAGATGAAGGCTGGAGCTCTACACCAGGGATTAAGGAGAGAGGACTTACGTAAATCCTTGGTCAAAAAGGAGACCCGGACGTATGATGAGGTTTTGGAAAGATGCCATAAGTACATACAAGTGGAGGAAGCTGAGGAATAACATCAGGCGCGTTTCGGTAGGGAGGTCGTTGATTCGGGACACAGTGTTCCTAGGAGTTGAGGAGAGAACCAAGACAGGTTGTGCGCGGGCTTTTGAGCTCGAGCATTATAATTAGCAAAACGCCAGAAGAGGATATGCGAGATTGGAGAAATGAGAATTTTACACCGTTGGCCTATCCGCGGGCTAAGGTGTTCACTATTATGGAACGCTTGTACCTGTCATGCCCCATATTTGAAAAAAATATAGGTTTTTATTTCTTCATAAATATAACTTCCAAAAATAAGGGCATGAGTTTTCGATAAATCATAGTCACAATAAAAATTGAGCAGAAGCGTGAATAAAACTTAAATATTTATTTAAAAGTATGAGATTCACTTAATGAATCAAAATAGCAATACTTGACGGTTCACGAACTCTTAAACGGAAACACAAGTTTCAAACTTTATTTTAAAATTGACATAAAATAAAGATACTAATCCATAGAAAGGACAGTAAAATAGCATTGAAAATAACATCTTCCCATCCACCGCCTCGTACCACATCCAACTCCTCAACCTGAAAAGTTTGATAAAAATGGGTGTGAGCTTTCAACTCGCTCSGTGGGGATTTGTTTGTCAATATTAAACACTAATCATATGAATCATAAATGAATAGCTACAACACACTGTCAGTCGTTCATAGATGTTGGCCAACCATAGTTTTAGCTCGAAAGCTACTGTTATTTAGCTCGAAGGCTACTGTTGTTTTAGCTCGAAAGCTACTATGGAATGTTGCATTGAGACATAAATAATTCATATAATCGCATTTAACATAGACAAACATAGAAACGTTCGTAAATGTTAAAAAGAAATCATATAAACCATAAATGAATGGCTAAAACACACTTTCTGTTGTTTTAGCTCGAAAGCTACTATGTAATGTTGCATTGAGACATAGATAATTCATATAATTGCATTTAATATAAACAAACATATAGTTTTGAAAAAGTTTAGAATCACCGACCTTTGAATGTTGTTTTGTGAAAATACGAATGTAGAAGCTCGTGCTTGAAAATCCTAGTTTTGAGAACCCTCGTTTCCTACATTGGAAATAATAACTTAACTTATCACTTGGCTTTGAGAAATGGATTTGGACTAATTGGAAGGATAACATAAACATAGCTATGAATTGAATATAAATAAGAAGGTCGATAGTGTTGTTTTTGGTAATGTTCACGAAATTGGAGGGGTGAAAAGAAGATAACTTGAAAGTTCTTTGGGCTGGAATGGAGTTTCTTGTAAGTCTGGGGGCTGGATTTGGGGGTTTGGTTAAACTAGGGGGTTAATTGAATAGGATCAATAGTTCTGGGGTCAATTGAATAAGGACAAAAGTGTTTAGGGTCAATTGGTAATATTCTGGAAGATGGAGAAATATAACAAGGGTCTCATCCCAAATTTCATCCCCGTCTCTTTCATTTCTTTCTTCAGTTACAGAATCGGCTGCGTGTCCAAGGCCCTCCGCCGACGGGAAACCGGCGACCATGAATCGACAGCGAGTAGGTGGTAGAAGTCCGGCGAGGGTTGCAGCGTCAACCATTTATAACGGCGGAGGTGACAACTTCAATCGGCAGGCGATTTCTCCGCCTTCTCCGAAAACCGAAGAGGCGGCGGAATCTGTGGTGGTGAAAACCCACATCGGTGGCAAGCAAGGCGACGTGGCTGGTTCACCTCTCCCCAGGGGCTACGAGTGGACAGTAGCGGCGAGGTAGGCTCGGGGCCGTGGGTTGGCATACGAGTTTCGTGGTGGTGGTTTGTCCGGGAAGAATTGTGATTGGGGTGGATCTGCTTGTGGGTTTTGCCAGTTTTTTGGTCAGAAAAATTGGCGGCTTCGAGTTTGCTGGCCGGGGGTGGTTTCCGGGTCTCGATTGAGCCGTGACTGTTTAGGAATGGTTTGGCCTGACTCAGACGTTGTTGTGGATGTCGGGCCTTTCCGACGGTTGGTACTACTGGATGTTTGGGTTGGTTTCAGGCGGGTTTGCTTGTCATCGTTGGGTTGTTGGGTTCCGGTTTGAATCGGGCCGTGGCGGTGTTGAGGTTGATGTGGCCGTGGTGGCTGTTTGGGTTTAGACAAGGGTCGGATTTGGGCTATGGTATTGGTTTGTGATTTGTGTTGGGTTCGGGCCTGGGTTAGGGTTTGATATGGGTTTCGACTGGGACTTTTTTTGTAATTGACAACTGTTGGTTGTGGGTTTGGAATGTTCTTTGGAAAAGAATCTAGAAAGACTTGGTTTTACCTTGCTTGCTGCTGAAAAGCAGAAGTTGTTGGAAATTTGAAGATGATGTTTCCTTTATATATACTTAAGGACAAATCATATTCCTAGAAAGATTAGGATTCCTATTTTTAAAAGGATTAGGATTGGGGTTTGGTGGACTTGGGTTAAATTGTTGGGTTTTCATTAGGCTTTGTTAAAATAAATAATATAATTGAATTTGGTCTTTGGTAATAAAATAAAATGAAAATAATGTAATTGATTTTGGGAAAAGGCTTATTGGACTTGAAAAAATAGAATATATTAAAAAAATTATTGGGTTTAATATAATAAGAAAATAAAAACTTGGGTGTTACAGTACCCAGTGCGATAAAGTGGCCAGAAGATCGCACGCCGATTCCTACTCACCCCAATACTAATTCCTTCTGTTTATTTCATAACAATTATGGGCATTTCACTGAAAGTTGCAGGCATCTCAAGGAGGTGATAGAGAGGATTATAAAGGCAGTGCATCTGAAGGAGGTAATTTACAAGGATAGAGAACCAAAGGAGCAAAAGCGACCATTGCCTCCACCACCGCCGAGGGATTCGCCTCAGGATCAGGTCGCGAGACAACCACAGCAGGGAGATCAGGGACGCAACGGTCCACGAAGAAATAAAGGGAGGATAAACATGATCTCGGGCGGACCAACTGATGGAGATTCCAACAATGCGCGGATGAGGCATATTAAGTCAGCTCGCTCAAGAACGTGGGAGGTCTCTAGTGTGAGTCGGAAATCTTAGATAGTAGGTCCGGTCATCTCTTTTGGCCCTAACAATCGACGCGGGGTGCAGGAAGATCATAATGACGCACTAGTAATTGAGGCCGAGGTGGTAGGGTATGACGTTGGCAGAATCTTTGTGGATAATGGAAGCTCGGTAAATATCATATACACAGACTGTCTTGAGCAGATGGAATTGGAAAGAAAGGTGCGACCTGTGAATACACCCATACATGTGTTTAATGGGGCACAGGTGAATACCGAAGGAGAGCTAACGCTGACAGTGATATTGGGAAAGGATGAGTTACGAGTGGAGAAGAGCTTGAAGTTTTTGATAATTCGAGGAAGGTCGGCTTATAACGTTATATTGGGTCGACCTGCCCTCAACGCATTCCAGACGGTAACATCGACCTACCACATGGGTATTAAGTATCCGTTGGGTGACAGAGTAGAGGAAGTTATTGAAGAACCGCAGGTCACGAGATCGTGCTATGACGGTCAGGAAAGGTTTAATGGAGAATAAGCGCGAAAGGGATGATGATCGGCTGGAGGGAGTGCTTAGTGCAAATAAAATGAAGGAATAACAGATTTCTGTTCAACCGAATGAGGAATTGATGGAAATTTCCCTATAGGAAGGTCGCCCAGAGTATACTACAAAGGTTGGGACCTTAATATCTGAAATGTTGAGAGACGAGTTAGTGAGGTTACTAAGAGAGTTCCGGGATGTATTTGCGTTTGGGGATGGAGAGTTAACAGGGGTGTCCCCGGAGGTCGCGCAGCATCATTTTAATGCGGATCCGGAGGCGAGATCGATGAAGCAGAAGAGGAGGCACTTTGGGCCGGAGCTGGATAAAGTAATTGAAGAGGAGGTACAAAAATTGTTGAAGGCGGGTCATATAAGGGAAATTCAGTTCCCTGAGTATTTATCGAATGTCGTGATGGTGCCGAAGGCAGGCCCGAAGTGGAGGATGTGTGTAGATTTTCGTGACCTAAACAAATCTTGCCCAAAGGATCACTACCCCTTACCGTGCATCGACCAGTTGGTGGATTCAACTTCAGGGTGCGAGCTGTTGAGCATGATGGATGCTTCACAGGGGTATCACCAAATACCCCTTGCAAAGGAAGATCAGCCCAAGGTGAGTTTTGTTACTTCTACGGGGACATATTATTTTGTGTCCATGCCCTTTGGCTTAAAGAATGCTGGAGCGACCTATCAGAGGTTGGTGGATCGGATGTTTAAAGATCTGTTGGGGTCCACTATGGAGGTTTATGTTGATGATATGCTGGTCAAGAGTAAGAAAGCAGAATCCCATGTGGAATATTTGAGGAAGACGTTTATTATATTGAGACAGTATAGGATGAAGCTTAATTCAAAAAAGTGTGCGTTCGGCGTCCGATCGGGGAAGTTCTTGGGGTACATGGTGACAAAAAGAGGAATTGAGGTTAACCCAGAGAAAGTGCGAGCTGTTGTGGATATGCCACACCCTCGCACAGTGCGCGATGTTCAGGTGCTTATAGGTCGGATAGCAGGTCTCATTCGTTTTATTTCCAGATCGGCGAAAAGAGGCGTTCCGTTTTTCAGGGCACTTCGGAAAGGATCCAATTTTGAGTGGACGAAAGAAGTTACGGAGGCATTTGAGGAGTTAAAGAAGTACTTGGCTGAGATACTGCTTTTGACTAAACCAATGCCTGGAGAAGACCTGATCTTATACATATCGGTGGGGGAGGTCGCAGTTAGTTCGGTGCTGATCACAGAAGAGGCGGGCGCACAAAGTCCTATTTATTACATTAGCAGGATGTTACGGGGAGCTGGGTTTAAGTATTCCGAGCTGTAGAAAGGAGGTTTCGCGTTGATTTGTACAGCAAGAAAATTGAGGCCGTACTTTTTGAGTCACAAGGTGAAGGTACGTACTAACTTAGTTCTTAAGCAGGTTTTGAGTAACCCAAACGTATCTGGGAGATTGGTGAAGTGTGTTGTATAGTTAAGTGAGTACGATGTGGTTTATGAACCAAGGATGGCTATCAAGGCGCAGGTGTTGGCAAATTTTCTGCAGGAGATGGTAATCCCATCTGACGCAGGCGAGGAAGTAAAAGCATGGACACAATTGATTCGAACTTTTTTGCCTACTTTTATTAAATTTGTCGATTTTAAAAAGCTCGCCCGCAAGAGTACGGGACCGCGTGTAGGTTGATAAGTTGAACCGAGTCGATCTCTCGAGGAAAACTAGGCTCGAAAGTTCCTTTTGTGTTTGTTTGTTTACGAATACGAAATAAAATAAAATTCTAATCTAAACACATAGAAGCAATAACTTGATCTAAACGAAGAATTATGAAATTCAAGGGTTTTGAAAAGATTTAGAAAACTAGGGTTCTAGAGCTTCGAATTATTTCCACGATCTCATGGGAAAAACCCAATTGATGGTTCACGACGATTCTAGGCTCTAGACCCGTAAGATCTAGCCAATCAATATCATCAATATCATCATAATATTCTCATCACAATCATCAATCCAAAATCACCAAGATCATACAATTCATCATACATGGGGGGTTTGTTTGTTTTGATTGGATTATTCTAAATTAACTAGCAAGCATGAATTGAAATCATTAGAGATAATTAAATTAAATTAAAACGAAAGGAATTAAAGACTTACTAATTAAACTATGACGAACAACAGCGTTTTGGTGTCGAGATCTTGAATCTAAGCTATCTAATTTATCTAAGAACTAATCTAAACTAATCTTAAGTTAGAGATTTAAAACTAAGAAATTTAAAGAGAAACTAAGAAAATAAAATGGCACTCTTGGGGTTGTCAACCCCCAAAAGGCCTTAGAAACCCTAGGAATATGATAATGTATTTTAAAAATCCGAAATACATAGGTATTTATAGTTGTAGGAAGTCTTGGGTAGCAAGAAATCTTAAAAACGCGTTTTCTGGGCAGTCGCGTCGACCACTGATTGACGCGTTCACACGGAAGAGAGTTTGGGGGCATTGCTGTCGATCAGGGTTTCTATAACGGTTACAGAAGAAAACCGTTATAGAATATCAGCGTGGGCATGGCTCCGCAGCGCTCAGCAGCGTCGGCAGGCAACGGTCGGCAGGTGTGTGCAGCGCTTGGCAGGACTGATCGGCCAGGGATACTATAACGGTTTCAGATGGAAAAACTGTTATAGAAAATCTGGCAGCTTCTCATTCTTCAATTCGCGGCCCGTTTTCGCTGAAACTCTACTCGTTTGCCCATTCTTGAATACGTCCAAACCAAAATACTTAAAAATACCTAAAATAAACATAAAATTAATTAATTATAATTAAAATATGATAAAACAAGTTTGAGATAGAAAATACGAAAATATGCTCAATCTAATCCAACTTTCACCAAAAACAATAATAAAAACGAACTAAAATACTAAATAAAATCAAGACAAATTCGTGATTAATCAAATACCCCACGCTTAATTGGTTTGTTTCGTCCTCGAACAAACGATAGATTCAAAGTTATAACAAGAATGAAAATAAGCTCAAACAAAGAGTCTTGTCGTGCTACATACATAATTTTGAAAATATAGATACATGTCACGCAACTTCAAACACTCCACCCTTATTACATTGTCGCTACAAAATCAATTTCATGCATCCTCTCAAAAGGGAAATATATAGATGTACGCTCAAAGCACTCAAGCATTGCTGCATAYGACGTGTATACACTCAAATCATACAAATAGATGCACAATAAATAAGCACAGAAAATCAATCTCTTTTCAATCACAAATTAAGTGTGTTATCAAACTAAGAATCGGAAAAGGTCTTTTCGGGTTGTAATGTAAGGCTCTTTGGATGGGTGTGGAATATATAAGTCGTGTGGCTAAATAACTCACCCAACCTAATCTAATCACGAAGCAATACTTCACCTCGTTCAAAAATAAAAAACCTCACTTAACACTCATAACGTAGCCTTAAAATATAGGCTATTTCTCAACTCGATACTCTAAAACCGACTTGAAGCTCAAACCACTTAAACACAATTGAAGCTTATAATGTGCTTCTTAAAATTACACAACTCTTGCKTTTAAACATTAGGTTTCAAGAAAATAAACAATAAAACACAAGCCTTTATTAGCGCGTAGGCAATGACTAACAAAAATTCACCAAGACTCACCATCCTTATTTTTCTTTTTCTCTTTTTTTATTTCCCCTTTCATTATTTATGGGGATTTTTTTTTCTATTTTTTTTTTGGATGGTGGTCCTTAATTACAAAAACTCATAAAATCATAAAATCCCTAATAAAATTCTCCAAAACACTAATAACCAATAAAATAAAGAACTCCTACCCCACGCTTTTAATGGGTTAGTAGTGTTAGAATAGGGTGACCGACAAGCCAACTTGTGGCTGTGGTTTGACCATTCTCTTATAATACAATCGTTTTTATTCGTAATAATATCTTTTATACATATTGGCAATCCATATCTTTTGTCCCATGCTAGTTGCATAGGTATGGTCCTGATGAAGTTACTTTATTACAGTGGATTGGTCTAGCAGAACCGTGAGATAATCCAGCACGTAATGTAACTCGTCGAACTTGTTCCTAGTCAAAGGGTTACGCCATAATAAGGATACAGGCCTTTCCCGTAAAGACTAGTACTTAGTGTATGTGGACCGCGTCTCATCGGTCACGGTGTCTGGACATCGACATACATAAGTAGGTGCTCATAAGATGAGTTCACTGAACTCCCTCACCTAGAAATCTCTAAGTGGTTCCCACTCATCGAGTAGATGATTTCTATGGTATAGCGTACAACATTAATCCTTAAGACCCAGACCTCACCGTGACTTCACTAGAGGACAGGCTATGTTGTGACCTGTCTCTGTGTCTCTTTGGAGGCCAATCAAAAGGGGCAACGTTCACATAGTCGGGAATCTAGTGGGAAGTCTGTGCATGGTAGTAGGGGATTCGGACGCATGATAAGTCATGGATGTCCTGTGTGTTCTGATGGTTGATAAATCCTCGGAGTCTCTGGCCAGAGCTGATAGTGGGGTGTTTAGAGAAATGTGTTTCTCTAAGTCACACACGAACGGATTATCTTGAACCTAGAACGTACACACAGTTATTGAACTAGAAAGAGGTCTCGATGAACCAATACCTCTTGTTCAATCGGGACATAGATCGCGAAGGGATCGTACTGTACATATAAGCTATATCACAAGGTTTCTTGCAGGCACTTCATTTGTATCTAGGGAATTATGATGCGTAGTTGCTAGGCGCCTCTCATAATTCGTTGGGTTCTGGTTTGACCAGTGATTAAGTAAAATGAGTTTTATTTAATCAGGGACTCTAAGGGACGAGTTCATATAAGAACAATGTGTTGTTCGAATCACAATGTGTTGTGAACCCACGGCTAGCTTACACCTGAACCATTGAGGGTCACACCACGTGTTTCCTGATTATTGAAAACGATAGCTAGAAATTAATTGTTAATTTTAGCATAGTTAGATGTCAATATGATTGAATCTAAGATTCATAATTGTGATTATGAATTGAGAAAAATACGAGAAAATTATTTTGGACGCGAAAATATAATTGTTATATTTTTCGAAATTATCGTTTGTGAGAAATGATTTAATACCGATGGGTTTTTTAATTTATAAGTGGGTCGACCACAATAGGCCATTTGCATTTAATTGGACCGGTTTATTAATTAAATCAAAAGGTTGGTTTTATTTTTGGATTGGGCCAATGTTCAAAGCTTGGTTTTTAATTTTAATGTGGCACACATATATTAATATATATATATATATCAACTACATTAGCATGCATATATATATATATATATATA
>BMAC01000654.1:657048-680597 GCA_014905375.1 Phtheirospermum japonicum | reverse complement strand
TAGATCTCATAGTATTCTTCAGGAATACATAATATTCAAATAGAATATATTGAGCTGGTTGTGTTTCTTCAGGAATCACAACAAATCATTGTTTTAATAATCTTCTATATTATTAATAATTGTTAGTATTCTTCAGGAATACATAATACATAATAAACAAATAAAATATRTTAAAATGGTTGTRTTTCTTCGGGAATCACAACAAATCATTGTTTTAATAATCTTCTATATTATTAATAATTGTTAGTATTCTTCTGGAATACATAATACATAATAAACAAATAAAATATGTTAAAATGGTTGTGTTTTTTCGGGAATCACAACAAATTATTGTTTTAATAATCTTCTAAATTATTAACAATTATTCATTCATGTTTCTTTATTCAATATCGTAAAAAAAAATGATAATCAAGTATTTAATATTCAATTAATGAATGCTTTGGTCAACATAAACTATGGTAATTCGCAAAGACGCGGCACTAATTGTGTTGACATAATTATTGATCTCCATAATTCAAGCATGACTTACAAATTGATCAAATAATAGATCTTACAAATTAAACAAAGATGTACAAATGACAATATAAATAATATATGTTCTAACAATCTCCAATCGATATGAGTCAAAATATAGTGTGTAAGATCATTGATTTCGAAAAAAAAAATCCTAGTTGGAATAATAATAAAACTAAAACCAGATCTACTTTTCACATGGCCAATTGATCATAAAGTCAAATCATAAAAAATACATGTAATATACTCAACATAGTAAAGATTCATGAACAAGTATTTTACAAATTGGCATAATCTAAATAGATTAATTTAAATATATCTTCATACACAAGCAATCAATGAATAAAAGAATATTGATAATACCTTGAGAAATAGTCGAACAATTGCTTTGGAAATTGGTAGAACAATATTGCTTGGGAATTAGTGAAACAATAGCTTGGAGACTTGGTAGAACAATCGTACTGATAACGTGTCGTAAAACTAGAGAAAATGAGAGAAGAGTGAGAGAGTAAGAGAAGAGAGTGATCAAAAGGTGTATCTTATTATGAGGACTAGAGTCCCTTTTATAGGTACAAGATTAGGGTTTAGAGGTAGGATGGTCATTCATATAATATATAATTAAGGTAATTAATTAATTACAACATTATATTAATTTTACAATTTTTGAAGATTTTTATTTTATATTTACATATTTATCACTGATTTTTTTTATTTTTTATTAATTAAGATTTTATTAATTTGGTAAAAAAAAAGAAAATAAATGCAAAACAGGTTTTGTCATCAATTTAATATTAAAAATAATAAAATAATATAGAATCATGCCACATCAGAAAAAGATTCGATCAAAACTTTTTTGAACCTTTTATGATGATGGTCAATTAAACATTTTGTGTAATGTGACCAATATAATGGAAAAAAAATGAAAATTTCCCAGTTTTTAATTTACAATTTAGTATTTATAATTAAAGAAAAATTGTTAGGAAGTATTGAATCACGCTACGTCAGAGAAAAAGTCCGATCGGACTTTTTTTTATGAATTGGTCAACTTAACAAAAGTTGTTTGATGATGATCAACATCACTTACATTTTTTAAAATGTGGCCAATATTGGATCAGAAATGAAATTTTATGAAAAGACTAGGGTACAAAGATACACACTATTGGTACTATTTTAAGTCACAGCCTACTGAACTTAATAATTCCTTTTCAATGCTTGCATTCATCGATCAATATTCATACTGAATCAGGAAAAGAAGAGGGAAAACAAATAAGGGTGGGGTGGTAGGAATATTATCTATGATGTTAACCTTAGTCTACAAATATCTTAGTCCACCAATTTATATCCGAAAACTTTTATTCAAAGTGATCAACATATGCATCAATTTCTCTTATTCGTTTCTTATTTCACCGCATGTATAATTATCACGTATATACAATTTGTCATAATAAAATTTAAGCATAATTTAAGCATAAATTGTGGGATTCCGTATGACTACTTATATACACGCAATGTTCATTCACACAGTCGAATAAAAGCTAATATGGAGAAGTGAGTTAAAGAAGATCATCTTTTTCAGGAATTAATTAACTTGGACAAATGAGTTATAAAAGAATAGAGAATAGAAACTTTAGCAGAGAACCAGCACATTCTTTTTTCTAGCTTTTTATTTGATACTTAAATGATATAATATCTTTACGCCAAATAGAATGCATCTTTAGGATAGTGTTAAGGTTGTAGTGTGGGTTACTGTTGAAATTGAACAATATTTTTTGTCACTAAATAGTGACGAACCAATCGTCTCTTAGGACAATATTTGTTGAGCCTGGCCTAACTTCGTTGTCATAATAATTTGTGTTTTGTTATGTGGACAGCAACAATGAAGCCACTGTGTTGGCAAATTTATTATGTTAAAATATTGTAGTGCACTATACTGTACACAATCATATATCATTAAGATGCAACTATAATTAGGCCACTGTGTTCTCCTTGTTCTTCTATTTTCCTCAAATTCATAATTGTACTCATTTCATCAGTAAATCATAGAGAGAAAAAATTCTATTTTTGAGCAAAATTGATTAATTTTTGTAGTGACAGGGATTCCCGCGGCCATTAACCTTAGAATCGCTAGGTTGTTGAAGCACTATTAAAAAATGACACATAAAAATTTACATGTTCAGTCTCATTTTCTCGTGTTGATTATTGTTAGAATATTATTATTTATTGTTAAAGATAATATAGTTATTTTCCTATTTTTAATAATCATATGTCATTAGTGTATATATTACATTTTACATTTTCATTGTAATATGAACACTTTTCAATTATATAATTCCAATACCCTAGTTCTTTCTATAATTCCATAATATAATAATAATATATTGATACGATTAACGTAGAATTTATATGTTTGATGATCAAATTAAACAGAAATAGACGAGCCCCCCTTTTTCTTATTGCTCGTTCTGTGTTGTGTTTTTACACTTTTCATAGAAGAAAATGTTCATTTTGTTACTGCGTCTGACAAGAGAAGAATTAGCACATAATGAATAATTTTCATTGCATTCTTTGACCATCACATCCTTAAAGATGGCTCTAGTATTTTATGTCAAGAGAGCGAGTGTAAAAAAAAAAATTTGATCGGATAAATATTAGTTCCAACGAGGGCGAACTCTTTATTAATTTAAGGTTCTAAACTAAAAATATAAGGTAACCTTACGTGGAAAATTTCATTTTTGGTACAGTATGTTGGCCACTTTTCAGAAAAGATACGTGATGTTGACCATCATCAAACAACGTCCATTCAGTTGGCCAATTCATAAAAAAAGGTACAAAAAAGGCCCGATCGGACTTCTTTGTTGACGTGGCGTGATTCAGTATTTTCTTATCATTTTTCTTTAATTTTAAATATTAAATTGAAAAAAAAAACTAGTAAGATTTTCATTTTTGGTACACTATGTTGGACACATTTCATAAAAGGTACGTTAAATTGGCCAATTCAAAAAAAAAGGTCCAAAAAAAACTTTGATTGGATATTTTTTTCTAAATTGGTATAATATTTTCTTATCAATTTTCTATAATTATACAAAATAAATTAAAGATAAAATTATGTTTTGCTCTCTTTTTTATTTTTATGTTTTTCTTTTCTCTTTCAATTAATCTAATTAATAAAATTATAATCAATAAAAATTAATATAAATTATTTATAAATATAAAATATAATACAAATATTAAAAAATATATAATAAATATAGAGAGTTCAAAATTCATTTATAATAGATTTTCTCATATATATTTTTATATATATTTTATTATTTTTTAAGATTCATTTTATATTCTTATATTTATCTCTGAGTTTATTAATTTTGTATTAATTATAACTTTATTATTTTTGAAGATTTAAAGTTAATATAATAATTTATATAATTTTTATATTATTAAAATTAATAAATATAAGAATATAAATTTAATACAAAATTACTTGAATTCGATAGTTTGTTGCATTTCACGTCGTTAGTTTTGTTAACAGAAGTTTAAATTCGATAGTTTATTGCATGTAATTACTTGAATTAGAAACTTTATACTAAATGTGCAACTTAATCAACCATTTATCATTTTAATATCAGGAAATCAATAATATGGAGTCACGCCCCAATATGAGACTCACCCCAAGTACAATTAAATTTAACATGTCTATTGTTGGGACCAATCGAGCTATTTTTATCATAAAAATTAATTATTACTCTATTTTTATTTACATTTACATTTAATTAATACAACAAATTATAATATATTAATACAACATGTATTATTAAATAAATAATATATATTTAATTATAAATTACTAAAATATTAAACATTTGAAAAAATTTGATTTTTTAAAATTAATAAATATAAGAATATAAATTTAATACAAAATTAATAAACTCGAAGATAAATATAAGAATATAAAATAAATCTAAAAAAAATAATAAAACATATATAAAAATATATATGAGAAAATCTATTATAAATGAATTTTGAACTCTATATTTATTATATATTTTTTAATATTTGTATTATATTTTTATATTTATAAATGATTTATATTAATTTTTATTGATTATAATTTTATTAATTAGATTAACGGAAAGAGAAAAGAAAAACTTAAAAAGAAAAGAGAGAGCAAAACACATTTTTGACTTTAATTTATTTTGTATAATTATAGAAAACTGATAAGAAAATATAGAATTATACCACTTTAGAAAAAAAAATATCCAATCAAAGTTTTTTTGGACCTTTTTTAATGAATTGGCCAATTTAACGTACCTTTTCTGCAATATGGCCAACATAGTGTATTAAAAATGAAAATCTTACCAGTTTTGTTTCTCAATTTAATATTTAAAATTAAAGAAAAATGATAAGAAAATATTGAATCACGCCACGTCAGCAAAAAAGCCCGATCGGACTTTTTTTGTACCTTTTTTGATGAATTGGCCAACTTAATGGACGTTGTTTGATGATGGTCAACATCACGTATCTTTTCTGGAAAATGGCCAACATACTGTACCAAAAATAAAATTTTCCCTAACCTTACATATAAATAGAATATTTTTAGAAGCTTAAGAGGAGTTATCAACAACGGTTATTCTCTAGTTTCACGTCAAAATTTACAAATCATAACAGTCAGATAAAAGCATAAACAAACTCTTATGTCACAAACTCGGCCTAGTATTACAAAAATTAAAATAAAATAAAATTTTTGAAATCTCATGTTTATTCAAGAAGTCATCTTACTCAATTTTAGAACATTTAATGTTCAGTGTAAAATATTTATTACTCCTATTATTGTTGTTATTTTTGTTATTCTTATCTTGTGTGTGTGCCGGTGCTTGTATGCAAAGCTATTGGTTGATTTATATACAAGTGTCGGTCAACATTTCGTTTCGATTAAATCTTATGAACTGTTCATGATCAGATTTAATATAAATAAAAAAGATTATCTTTTACAAATATGGATTTTCCTCTTGTATATATTCTTAAGCTTGCCTCATCAAAAGCACTATTCCATAACGGCCAACATCCTTTTAATAACTCGAGAGGGCACATTCAAATATGGCCTACGTGCATTAATTAATGAAGCACAAAGGGAATCAAAACAACAAAATTAACTTATATTATTAATTCTATTGATACCTTATTTATGTGTTATGGTCACGATGATTTAAATTATATATGTCATTTGTTGGTATATTGCAAATATGATGTGGCACACTTATGAAATATGTTGAAATTCTTCATTTTTTGATTTTTTTTCTAGGTATAAATAACAATTTTTTGCCATTTATATTTTAATTTTTTTACTCTAGGGTTTCGGCCTTTCTCTTCCTTTCATCTCTCTCCTTCATCGCCGAAAAAGAAAAAAACCTTAGTTTAATTTCCTATCCAATTTTTCGCGATCTGATTTCCTGGGTATTATATTTCTTAGTTTGTATTCGTTCTAAAAATGATTCCACAAATTCAAATATTTCGTGTTCGGTCCTATTAACCTAATTGCGAAAATCCATCAAGCCAATTTGATTATTTTAATTGCAGATCTTGATAATCCAGATCTTTAAAAATTCATTTGATTTCTTGTCTTAGATCTTCATTTGGATAATTTGTTTTCGAAGATTCTTTATTCAAAAGAATTTTTCTGCATTCGATTTTTTCTCCGATCTATATTTATTGTTAGGTCATTTTTGTATTCTAATTGTGGAATATTTCGTTTCTGAATTCATGTATATGATTTCTTGTATATAAACAGTTAATCCACACCTTATTGGGATTTTCGATATCTGAAATTTCATTCTGTAATCAATTGTATTTTGATATTTAGTTTTGGACTTGATGTTAATATTTGATTTTGGAAATTTTCTTGGTATTATTTCAGAAGTTTATTCATGCTATATATTGATTCAGATTGGGATAGTTTTATAATTTTTTGTTAATATTAATTTCCTTAATGTTTCACAATTAGTTTTGTTTAGATTCGTGATTTATGAGATGTTGTATATTTTCTAGATTTGTGATTAGTTTTTACGTAATCTTTTTTACCCTTTAAGTAACCAATCTATGCAAAAAAATTTCAGACATGGAAGTGTGAGTTTTAATTAAGAGCTGTCAAGTACAAAATTAAAAAGAAACAAAATCATTTGGTTTGCAAACATGGAAGTCTGATGACACAGGATGGTTCTTACCTTTTTTTTTTTTGTTATTTATTATATATGTCATATAAATGTGTTGTTCTTGACTATTAAGTGTAAATGAGGTACTTTGAGTTGGTGTTGGTATTGTAACTTGCCTTCTTTTCTTTTCTTTTTTTTTTTCTTTTTTCTTTTTGTTTTCCTGAATTGATATTTTTCTTCTTGGAGTACGAGATTGTTTGTATTATGCTGCTTACTTTTCAAACTAAAATTTTGAATCTTCGATCATTTCTATAAGATTTAGAAAAATCTATACAAAAATATTATGGATATTCTCATGTCTTGAAGCCATTCGAAGAAATGTGGGCTTTTTTTTTAACCCTACAACCTTGCATTTTAACATGACAATTCAGTAGTAAATATTGCAGAACATCCCCACATTGTCGGCTCCTTCTTTCAAAAAATTAAAATTCTATATCATATAACAAAGTTTTACCCTTTTTTCTTTTCTTTGAATCAATATACTTTTGTTTAATTTATAAACATCAGTTCTTATGTTTATCTTTTGCTTAGAATTCTTCGTTGTGAAGTAGATTGTTTTATTGACTAAGTTAAAGACAGAAAATAGGGGAGTCGGTCATTTTTTATTTCTTGGCTTAAGTCTTAAGCTACTGCATTCTGCTATAAATTAAATTGCCATAGAACTGAGTTAAAAATAAAAGATAGATACTTTTGTACAAAGAGAAGTGCCAAAGCACCTTTTGTATAGCTGATGTACAAGTGAGTTTTTGATTTGTTAAGTTTTTGGGTTTGTTTATTATTCTTGTTTTGGATTGAGAACAAGTCCAGGAGCTTCTTTTATTTCTTTGTTGTTTCTAGAATAAAGTTTCTAGCTTTTACATTATTACTTAGTTGAGTAATTGTGCTGAAATACCCAACAAGTACACTTTTCAATAAAAGAATATTTATTTAACTTGTAGTTGAATATAAACGTATTTTTAGTGAAACACATCCACTTCAACAATATTAAAAAAGAAGAAGGAAATATCTTATCACATTTTTTATCTTTCATTATACAAACTCGTGACAAACACCGTGAATGTGATTTCCTCTGATTATGAACCACCTTTAATTAAATATAATTATATATTTTTTATTTGTTCCCTTTATTAGAAAAATTGGTTTTTTAATGAGAAAGCCTCTTTTTCATGCATCTCACTATCTCATCTTCATCATAGAAAATAACGTATTTCTGGTTTTTTTCTCTTCAATTTTTCATTCGATCAAAGTTAGGATTATGCTTCATTCATAAATAACTATCATTCTATTTTCTTTCTTTGTTTTATGCTTTGATATGAATCAAGCCTTGTGGATAACTTTCATTACCAAAAAAAAAAAAATTGTCGTCGCTGCTGTACAGATCTAAACCATAAATTTTTTTAACAAAATTTATTACTTATTTTATTCTGAACCAAACTGAAATATCCGTAGCCTTCAAGATTATTCTTAGATTGCGATCACCAAATATAATTAATAACATTTTCCTTTTTCACGAAAATAAGTCTTTGGGTTGATTACGTTAGGATTTTGCGAACAAATTAAATATATATATATATATATATATATATATATATATATATATATATATATATATATATAGTCAAATGAGAACCATGTATTGTGAACCTAGGGTCAATTATGGACCTTAAATCTAATTAAATGGATGGATCAGATCTTTTGTATATTTTTTATTTAATAATTATGATTGTATAATAAAATCACTGCTGGTATATAACAAAAGCACTAGTTCTCATGTACGCATATAATGACAACCACGTCCTTATATGCGAACCTGCGAACTAGTGTTTTTATTATATACCAGCAGTGCTTTTATTATACAATAACAGTGTTTTACTGATATTTTAGTTATATAGACCAGCAATGTTTTTATTATACAATTCTAATGCTTTAAATTAAATAAGGAAATACACAAAAAATCTGATCCATCCATTTAATTAGATCTAAAGCCCATAATTGACCCTAGGTTCACAAATAAGGACATGGTTCTCATTTGAACCTAATCATATATATATATATATATAAAATTTTACTTTGTGTTGAATAATATTAAGTGATTTATGTGTTTTGTGGAAAATTCCTCTCAGGTTATGCTGCAAATAGGTGAGTAGATGGACCCTTAAATTGCCAAATTAGTTTATTTGATTGCCCAATAAATTGTAATGAAGACAGATAATGTAAACCATAAATTTATTAAAATTTATTTATTTATTTTCTTCAGAATCGTTTAAATTCGTAATCATATTAGTTTTCTGGTGTAAAATGATAATCGGATATCTCTCTGCAATTACTATCCACTGTCGATAGTCTCACTGAATCATATATATTATCAGTTTTTTTATATAATTGAAATGATCGAAATCAAGAAAACTATAAATAATACATGCGAAGAAATTTCGTTTGGGAAAGCTGATGCGATTGATTTCTTGTTTATCTTTAATTTGTAAGTTGAACTACTCTAATATGAATTTTGTTTGGCTTATGTGCATGTAAAAGTTAATTTTTATTGTTTCTATTTATTAAAAATATTCTAATATTATTTTCCCTATTGCAGCTGGAATTTCTTTTTTTGGTTCTTTGTGAAATTATTGATGAGGATGCTTGGGTGCGGTATTATGCTCATCGTGAAAGATTGCCCACTCATTCCAATTTCATAGAGTTTGTCTTGATATCTGTATTAGAATTCTATTCACTCAGTCGTGATCTAAAGGTTCTTACTGGATGTATGATTATTTAACACTTATACTGTTTTAGCTGATATTGTGATCGCTTGGGGTTTCTGGATTTTGATATTTATCCTATTTTGATGATTTTTAACCTTTATTTTTAATTTATCTTTTTGGCGGCGATGGTTATCAGATAAACTATGGTGTGATATCTTTGACTTTTCAACTAGACGGATGTATGATGACCTGGACTTATGTTAAACTGACGTTATTGTGATCTTATAATTATTTTGGAATTTACCAGCACTTTAAGTCTAAAACATTGATGGAGTCAATATTTGTTTAACCATCTCTATGATGGGCATCTTATTCTTAAGTTTATTGGGGCTTAGATGCTAACATGCGATACTTTTCAGAAGCAAAATACATCATATATATTAAGTTATTTCTATGCTTGCATGTTGCTCATACAAATTAAAGATTGTAGCAACAAGAAAATCTTAACATTTTCAAACTCATTTAGAATTAAATTGCAATTAAAAAATATATATGAGCAAATGTTAGCAAGCATGAGCAAATATATTTGTTGTATAATTACAAATCTACCCTAAGGTTTAGCCTAATTACAAAGAAAATCTAGTTATCTCTTGAACTTACAAGTACCCCATTTCGCAATTATATTTTTAGCAAATAGGGCACATAATTGACGACTAGACCCCGGCTACTTGTTTGCAGGAGTCTTTCAAAAAGTTGACCATCCATTATTATTTGTTTCTCTTTTACATGTTTTTCATTCTCAAGAGGGGTGGTTTACAAAGTTTTTTTCTCTTGAATTTAAAAGAACATGATTTAATTTTTGTATTTGAGATCCATAATTATTTTTCTCAATGGCCGATGGTGAGAAAATGCAATATCCATCCCAATTGTTTTCTCTAGAGGGCCCACTGCGGAGGTCGGCGGATCGGCAAAACCAGAGGTGGCGGTGGTGGACAAGTCAAAGAAGTAACTGAATTGTAAGTGGAAAAATTGTATAGTGTTTTTTTATTTTACTTACACATAGGATTACTAATTGAAAAATAGCATTTATGTTTTTTAAAATTCATATGTTTAATCCGGTTTTTAACATTTGATTTTATTATGGAAAAAAAATTCTTATAAGATCGCGTATTATTATTTATGTTTTTATGAGTTATTTTATACTATGTTTATTTGTTGTTATATGGTAGTTTTTGACCTTTATGACTTGACAACGGGATATACAAGTTTTGTAAATTTCTTTGAATTGTGTTTGGCCGATTGGAAGTAAGTTTTTAACTTATATTTTATTTCATTAGTTCGTGATTGATTATCTCAATTGTTTACTTTCGACTTTCTCATAATTGTTTCCTTACTCTTTTTAATTCATGTGGCTGTGTGCTTTCGAATTTGAGTTGTTTTTTTATTATCTCAATTGCTTAGTTCCATTGGATTTGTGTATTTTTTTACAGTATATTATTTCTCGAATCATATTATTTTGTATGAGTTTTAAAAAGGCTAATCATTTTTTGTTACTGCAGATAGCATTGATGCAAGCGTGTTGATGTGGGCACAGGGAAGTTGTTTGAAATCTTATTCGTGTTTCCAGATCTATAATTCTTGGTGAGTTTTTTTGGTAGTTGGTTTTTAAAAAAAAATATATTTTTTTCATGTATTTTGTTTGTTCGATTTTATTTCTTGATAGACTGATTTATGGTTAGAAGATTTGATGAATTCCTAAATTGATAATTACTGAATTTTATGATCTACAAATTTTTTATTTTTTATTTTTTTGTAAATCCAGTAATTTTTGTAATTTTACATAACTTTCATAACTTCCCTTATTGTTTTAAATTTATAAAGATTGAGAGTGTTGGGAATTTGAAGCTTTTCTTGATGAAGCGAGGGGTGAAAGAGATATATATGTAAGGCTACTGAGCCGACATTGTTGCTATCTGATCAAGTATTTTGAGGTGAATAAGGATTAATGAAAAAGAATCAACTATGCATCTATTATCAAAAAATAATTAAATAATAGGTCATTACACTCTGGTCTTATTTCAAATGATCGAATTCAGGGAATCGAGGGAGTAGCAAAAATCAAGAATGGCCATAATCGAGCAACCTTTGGTGGTTACATCTTCAGACAGAGGTGTACAAAAACTTAAAATTGTATAGGTTAGTTTGTTTTCAGATTTGGTTGCCAGCTTTGTTGAATAACCAAATTATCTAATAAGTTAGCTAGCATATTATAAACAAGAATAATTACATGAACTACCCTTGAAGTTTAGTCTACTTACTTAATTAAAAAATAAAAGCCTCTTTTTTTTTAAATTTTTGCTATTAAATTGAACCTCTCTCTCTCTCTCTCTCTCTCTATATATATATATATATATATATATATATATATATATATATATATATATATATATATATATATATATATATATACACACACACACACACACTAGTTTGATTTAAGAAATACATAAAAAAGAATTTTTAATAAACTCAAAAAGTGAATTATTAATATTGAAGAAGCATGACCGACACTAAATCCAACAAACAAAGTATGATACAAAATGCTAAGATTGATCAATTCAAGAATATTTTATATTTTCATATTCAAATACATTCATCATTTACTGGTGGTCTAGGGTTGTCGACCAATTCACTTGACCGGGTATGACGCCTCCATGGTGATGCCACACAACCCCTCCTTCGCATTGATACCACATTACATTCTGATGTAGCCTTGTTCTCCCCATTTAGACGTCCGCGAATTTTGCACTACACAATATATAGACCCATTAATTGTTGTCCATATACAACCATGGCCACACCGTGATTTCGGGCCTTAGTACCCTGTGAACACTCTGCAATACAGAAACACGATATTTAGGCATTTAATATTTTAGTTAATTATAAAAACCACCCATGAAGTTTAGTCTATTAACAAAAATATCAATTATCTTTCAGAATTACAAATAAATCTTTCAAGTGAAAAATAGATTCTTACAATCCTATAATTCTCTTAAAACCACACAAAAGTGATATACAAAGATCCCAATAGATCTTTCTTGTGAAGAGTAGTTCGTTTGCATCAAATGAAATTAATCCGCAAACAAAGCAGCCAAATACAAAATGAAGAATGAACTAAATATCCGTTCATATACCACTAGACTCACAAAGAACATCTCATAAGTTCAACAATCAGCCAACGTTGCTGCCACACCATGGATTTCACAAAAACATTCAAATGTCATTCCATAAACAATAAATACACCAAAACCATATCATTTCGGCAATAATCATTCGGATACAAAATCGCCCAACGCTAATCAAGCTCTCAAGATGGGTGTTTGCAAAAGTTTGAGGGATTAATTGTAATTTAAAAAAGAATCAGAGTTTTTTGTAATTAGTCCAAACTTTAGTCCAAAATTACACCAAAATTGAATATGATCCGGAGCAAAGTATATTTATTCAATAAAACTTCTTCTAATCAGTAAACGTGAAATGTGAAATCCGTTTAAAAAAGAATTAATTTCTTCATTTTAAATTAAAACCAAAACAAATAAAAATAAAGAAGAATGCACACACACACACACACTATGATACTATACATGCTTGTCACTGGCACATGACCATATGTATAATTTACTGAAAAACTAAACAATTAATTAATCATTGTTGCATTAGTACATATTTAAAAACTTACTCTATAATAAAATCGAGCCATGCTTTTGGTTTTTCCTTAGAGCATTCACCACCGGTGCATATTCATGAGGCTAAACCCTGTATTCCAATAGTATTTCTTCCACCTCAGCGGCCTCTACAAGTAATATTCATAATTTAAAAATAAACAAATAAATATAAAAAAGGTTAGAAGGAAAATTAACACCTGGAATTTATTCAGAGAATCGATGTAGTCAAGATCTTTTTAGGCGACTCTGAATCGCTATCATTTAGTTGTACACTGGATAAATTCTCGGGCTCAACCAAGTCTAAAGTTACGTTACATGTTGGGATCGATGGTTAAAAATTAAAATAAAAAGATGAGAGATAAAAAAAACTCAAACCAATTAATTCGAGCTACTTAAATTTATTAAGCTAGGTTTTCCAGAGCCTAATTAATTCGAGATTCTACATTGGAAGAAAATTAAAAGAGTATATCGTATTATGGCTATTGGATTTGCAATTAAGTTGAGAAATAAATGAATAGAAAAAATAAAATAAGATAAAATGAAAAACACCCACAAAAAATATGTATAAATGTGAGAAACCTGTATCAGGCACAACAATGATCTCATCCTACTCTTATTTCGACTCCTTATCATAATGATACGCCTGACTCTTTGCAGCCAAATAACTGCATATATATGAAATAAGTTGCAATTGAAAATTATAATTACCACATTAATTCTATGAAATAATTATTCGAACAAAAGATTATTAAATAAATAGAAGAACTTTTTTTTAATTCCAGACATATTCTTTCAAACTTAAATTTAGTATTTTTATTTTTTTAAAGTAATAATCGATACTATTTCTAATAAATTTGTGAACTTCAAAGTTAATATTTAAACTGGTCAATGAGTATGGTGAGAGCAGATACTAATCAAATGGTCATACCAAAAACCAACAAAGAGGACATTTAAATAATAATAATAATAATAATAATAATAAACAAAGTTAAATAATAATTAATATTATATTAATCAGTGAGTAAGGTGAGAGCGATTGAACTGACCAAATGGTCATATCCTTCCTCGTCTTTCTCACCAGACTCTGTGTTTACCATCAGTCCACCACCAAAATACATATCCTCCTCTACTTCGCCTATCTCGTAGTTACCAGCCGCATAATCCATTCCTTTTTATAGGATATTAGCTAATATTTACTTTTTTCTCTCACTGGATGGATGCAAAAAAGCAGTATCTAACTTTACCGCATATACAATCAATCACCTACAATAAGAAGTAGCAAAAGAAAAAAAAATCAGTGCACACAATTAAAAAAAATTGTCTACCAATGGATAATATGCAAAATTGGAAACATCGCGGAATCATGCAATAAATCAGCTTTTAACCGCAATGCAAAAGTCAAAAACTTTAAATTTCCATAAAAATTCAAAAGCAAATCTTTGTGGTGAAGTCAAAAATAAAACACTCATATTCAAAGCATCAAATTGATATATATATATATATATATATTATATATATATATATATATATATATATATATAATATATAATATGTGTGTGTGTGTGTGTGTGTGTGTGTGTTGTGTGGGTGGGGGGGTGGGGGGGGGGGTGGATTAATTTAGGAATTCCATCAGAACTACTCTTTTCAATACGAAAACCTAATAAGAAAATAATAAAACCAAAAAACTTAAAAAGAAAAATCAACAACACAGCACAGATAAACGAATATTGAGTTACAGGGAACGAACAATTAAACTAGAAACCATAAATTTAATTATCATCTTCAATTTCTTCAATTCAATATAGTTTTTTTGAGCGGAGAATAAACATGATGAAATTTTTTTAGCACCATTACTCTATTCATTTCATTTCATTTATATGAGAAGGGAGTTGAATATCCTAAATTACAACCATTGGAAATCTTTAAGTACTTGTAGCATTTACATTGAAAAGCAAAATTGTTCGCTCAAATTCATAAACCAAAAATAGCTCAAGATGCATTTTCATGTTCTTAAACACATTGAACTACTCAAGAAATTAAGGGAAAATTGGTTTTTTAGTCCATTATATTGTTAGAAGCGTTTCCGTGGTGTTGAAATGAATCAACGGGTTCATGGCTTGGTATTATCTGAAATCGATTCAATTGAAGTATTCAATGTGTTTCAAGCTTTGAAAATTAAAAGGAAAATGAAAATAAAGCAAATAAAATAGCTAACTATCCTAGGAATTGAAATCACAAGTTGTTCGGATGCCTCGTTGTGTGCCTCAATATGTAAATGCTAGCAAGTAATGGAAATAAGCAAGAAAATGCAATGTTTCACCAAGTACAAGCATGCAAGCACAAGGTACAACTATGCATAAAATCCTAAATAATGCAAATTACCAAAATTTGAAAGCATAGATGTAAATAGCAATGGAAATTAACAAGAAAGTTCAAAACTTTAAGGAAAATAACAAGCAACAAAACCTAGATCTAAGATTTAACCTAAAACTATGCATGAAAATAAAATTCAAAATAAAGCATGTGAAAAACTCAAAATCAAGACGATCCAAGAGCCGATCTATGATCTAGATGTGTCACTCATCTAGATTCCATAGCCAATTCATAAGTTTCATCATGAATTCAAGGTGCTAAGACAAAAAGCATAAAATGAACAAGCATGGAAATGAAGAGCAAAGCATGGAATTAAAGCATAAAACATTAAATTGAAAGGAAACTTACTCGAATTAAAGGAAAGAGTAGCAAGCTTGAATTAAATTGCATTAAAGTAACAATACAAAGGAGTATTTGGATTCTTCTTAGGCTTACAAACCCAAGGCCAAGCATGAAAGTAAATCTAAATCTAGAAAAGAAATTACATCAAAGCTTGAAATTGAATCTAAAACCTAAGAGAGAGAAATCAGATCTTAAAAACTAGAGAGGATTTTTTAATCTCCAAACCCATGCTTGGGTTGGGGGAAAATGAGAGGTGTCTTACAAAATGAAAGAGAGGTTCTATTTATACAAGGTTAATTTGGGTTAAATGGGCCAATTTGACCTTAAAGCCTTTAAAATCCCGGGTTTGACCCAATTTTGACCAGTGGCTAGCCTTTTTGGCACATTTGGGATTGTTTGGCTCGACCATGGCTCATTTTTGGCCGAGATGGCTCGGCAGGCTGGGCTGGTGTAGGCGACATCCTGGGCGAGCGGCTAGGCGCGATCAGGCGTGATGCTGGGCGAGAGTCTAGGCGCTGGGCTTGGCTGCTGCTGCGCGCGGCGCTAGGCGGAAGATTAGGTGAGAGCCTAGGCGGGTAGGCGCGGGAATGGGCGCGAGGTTGGTCTGCTGCCTGGGCGATGATGCACTAGGCGTGGGAATGGGCTAGCCTAGGCTCGGCTAGGCTACCATTCCAGAAAGTTTAATGATTTTGGAGCATCCTTGCACCTATTTAGGCATGCAATTGGGCAAGACTAGGCTAAAACCTTTTGGCCTCCATGCCTAAGCATGATTCAACCCCATAATCCACCTATTAAATGAAAATTTTAAATATCAAAACCCAAGAATTAAACCAAACCTCCAATTAATTGAAACCAATTAACCCAATTAAACATAAAATTAACAAGACACAAGAAAAACATCAAAACTAGAAAAATAACTTAAAAACCTAAATAACCGACGTAAAAAACCGCTAAAACCACAATAAAACCCTAATTAAAAATACGAGAAAAACAAAATAAATACATACAAAATAACTACCCCACACTTATCGGTTTGTTCGTCCTCGAACAATGAAAAGAATCGAGAATGTACATGCAATGAACATTGTGTAAAAATGAAAAATTCTTGTGCTTATCCTTATAATGTGATGATGGTATCAACATAGACTCGCTATCATCAAGCATTGCTCGTATTACTCTTTCTCAATTGCAAGCCAAAAATATGACTTCCTCTCAAGAGGTATTTTGAGGGTGTTTGGTCAATTCGCTCAAGTGTATATAGGACGTGTTTACGCTCAAGTCGGTCAATACATGCACCCTGTCAAGATTTCACAAATCGGACGTTCAAGATTGCTTGTAGTACATGATCAAAGAAGAATCGAAAGAGGTCTTTATTATGGGTTGTAATGTTGGCTCTTTGGTAAGGTATGTAATATTTGGATATAGTGGCTAACACACGATCAAACGTGATCAATAACACACGAAATCCTACTTTCTAAAACTTGAAGCTTATAATCGCTTCACCTTTCCCAATTCACCAAAATCTCATTCGAAACCCTTTCATTAACCCACGTTCCAGACTTTTTATTTCACAAAACTTAGAAGCTTCTTGAATTTGCTTATTTTTACTAAATTTAGCCTTTTTGAATTAGGCTTTTCACATGAACGCACGTTTTATCACTTTTCGTGATTTGTGTTGGAGTTTTATTCTTTTTTTTTTGTATAAACAACTCAAAACCCGAAACCCTCAATTGATTTCCCTCACATTTCTCGTCAACTAACAATAAACTCTCCCACTTCACAAATTACGAAGATACAAGATCTAAAAACGAGCTTGGCTAACAAGAAACGGGATAAAGGCTCTAGGGGGCTCATTTGGAATTTTTAAGTAGCTTATATATTTGGATATGGCCGGAATAAGGAAGATATATGTGCCTCGAGGTCAATTTTAAATTCAATCATGTATGAGCAAAGTCAAACCTCCTCAATGCAATTTCCATAAAAATACAAGCAAGCCGATAAATCACACAAGGCTACTCACTAGTTTGCACCGATTTTGGAGCAAAATCCAAAGAGCTTTTAGAGCGTTGAAATCTTTTCACGAGAAAATGTTGATTATACATATAGGCGGGTTTTGGACGAAGCAAAAAAATTCAACCCCTCACACAAGAGGCCATAAACATGCAAAAACCCGACAAGTAAACTATTCAAATTTCAAAGTATGAGGAATTGTTCAACAATGTAATAAAGACACAAAAACGACATACAAGAGACTCACAAACGACTCAACAATGACTCAACCATATAATAGTGCAACTAGTAAGCGTCACTTCGCCAAGGCTAAAGTTAAGAACAACAAAACATGCTTGATAAAAACCCGGACCCTAAGCACCTACCCACCCCACACTTAAACCATGCATTACCCGCTTTTAATGAGAACCAAGTAAAAGGAGGGTGAATAGAAACCTCCTTAACCGAGCAAGTTTGAGTCGAGCTCGGTGGGGTCCACCTAAGCATCTAAGCAATCCGAGTGAACATCGAGCATGGCTAGTATCTCCCGGCTTCATGAACACTACCACTTTTACCAATCGTCCCATGGTCGTCGTCGGAAAACAAAACCTAGAAAATAAAATCACACAAAATCAAAAACACAAGGAAATATGTACATGAACTTCAACAAAATATTTTTTTGTTTGTTTTTCAATTTTTCAATTTTTTGGATTTTTGAATTTTTGAATGTTTTTAGATTTTTCAATAAAAGAAAGAAAGAAAGAAAGAAAGAAAGAAAGAGAAAGAACTTTGGGTTGCCTCCGAAGAAGTGCTTGTTTTATGTCACTAGCTTGACGTACTCCCTTTTTGTCAAGGTGGAAAGATCACGGGAGGGTCCACATAAACAATCTCCTCCTTATCGGGAGGATCCACTCTTTGGAACGTCCTTGGCGCATTGCATAGTTCATAAAAGATCCGCCAAAAAGTGAACGTTCCAAGCGGGCAATCGACACTCGTCTCGACTAGGTTCTCGGGTGGAATGGTGACTTGAAAGTGACCCGATGACTCGTCCAATAAATGATAGGAATAATGGTCGGCTAGCTTGTTCATCCTTTGATCGACAAACGGGGGAGGGAAATGATCTCTCTTGGTAGCCTCTTTCAACTTCTTAAAATTGATCAACGTCCTCCAACCCATTGTAGCCCTTGTTGCCAACAACCCTCCTTCTTTATCCTTAAGAGCTATCAAGCCACTCGTCTTGGGCACCATGTGAATGGGATTCACCCACTCACTCCCGGCGAGTACGAACATCAAGCCCTCCAACAACAACCTCAACATCCCGACTCTCATCATATCATCAAGAATCAAAATCGAAGGGCTAACTCTCTCGACCACTCCCGGTTTCCAATGAATAGCATCCTTAAGGATTTTAAACCCTTCAACCATCATTTTCTCCCCTTCTTCCCGGTGCGAGTTTCAAGGATAATAATCGACTTGCTCTCCTCATCCTCCTCAAGATAATCATCTTTTTCTCCGAGCTTATCATCAATAACCACCACCTCCCCCTCTAAAAAGTCATCGTTGCCCTCAACGACACAACGAGAATGATCTCCACGCAAAATGGGGTCAAATAGAGGCACAACGGGCTCATCAAAAAGAACAATGGGCTCATCCTCACAACATCCTCCAATATCGACGTTCGGGCCAACCTCCTCCTCATTGCTCTTCTCCAAACAAATTCGTTCGACCGTGACCTTGATGAAGTCCATATACACCCACTCTTTGCAAGATTGTTTTGAAGTGAAAGGTAAGGGGTCAAGAGGGGTAAAAATACTCGGACTCGAAACCATGGCTTCCTCCATCGGTGAGACAACTGAATCAACTACCCACACTTTTCAAGGAACGTGACTGGAAGAGTAGGCGAAGGTAGTGGGTCCACGTTAGAAGTAACAAGAGGATCGTGAGGCGGCGATGGGGCAAAAGATGGAGTGGTACCACCGGGTCCCACACAAGGAGGAATTGGGATCGGGCTAAACATTTGAGCGATTTGAGCCTTTAATGTCGCTATTTTCATCTTCAACTCAAGCTTCCTCGAGGATAAAGCCATGTTCACATCATAATCATGAGAATACGTCAGAGGAGGATTTTTTCGCTCGGGAGGGCCACTTGGAACAATGTAGCTCCAACCTCTAAATAACTCATAAAGATCGAGAGTCGGAGGTGGAGTAAAAGAAGGCGTAGCACAAGAGGGTCCCACCGGATATCCATGGTCTTCATACACATCCTTCAAAAGGCAAGAGTCGGTAACATGACCACGCGATCCACACCATCCACATCCCAAAAAAGGTTGATTAACATCCCTCATAGTACGGATGGGGGGGCCACTTATCTCATAGGAGCTCGGACCGCCAAACGCCTCATAATCCTCATGATCTTTAGCGGTTAAAGGGGGAAGTCGGGGAACACCAAACGAGAAGGGAAATGGAGTTTGCATATTCGGATAAGGATTTGAAGCACCATACCCTCCGGGAGAACCATTCATACCCACGACGCCACCAAACCCAACATGGTTTGCACCATGCCACTACTACAGAAACAGCTTTCTAAGGCTGTTCATTTAAGGCGGTTCTCTGAAAACCGCTTTAAAAATACTTTTAACGGCGGTTGTGGCTAAAACCGCCGTTAAAAAGGTTAATTTACGGCGGTTTCCTGAAAACCGACGTTAAAATTGGATATCAACTGATTTTAACGGCGGTTTTAACAGAATCGCCGTAAAAGTGACATAATCTACGGCAGTTACATAAAAACCGCCTTAGAATCTCAGATATTCCACGGCGGTTTGTTAGGAACCGCCGTAAGAACTGGTGGATACTTATTTTTAAGGCGGTTTACAAAAAACAGCCGTAAAATCCACATATTCTACGGCGTTTTTTTAAAACAGCCTTAAAATCTAACTTTTTCACGGCGGTTATTATAGAACCGCCGTAGAATGTATTAAATTTTTTTTTTTTGGGTACACGCCCAAACATAACCCTATCCACACACTTAGCCCATTTCATTCGTGTTTTTCCCCAAATTTGCATTGAACGAACACAGCCATTTTCTACCAGTTTTTTCCCCCAAAATTGCCAAGAACAATCCCAAATTCGCTCAGAACGAATAAAATGAATTCATTCCCAAATTTTGTCCCCAAAATCTCATAAGCATTTTATCCCCAAAATACGCTCAGAAGCATTCACGGAGAACGTTCGACCGTCGACGATTCCAACCCGTAGCGGCGCGTTGTTGCTTCTCTCCTGTCTCCGTCAGAGTCAGCCACGTTTTCGTCTCCAACGGTGTAACTCAGCCTCCAGTTTTCGTCTCCGTTAGAGTCAGCCACGTTGTAAGCTTCCATTTTTGATTTTCTTCTCAATTAGTGATTAATTTTAGGGATTTGAAAATTGATATTGGTTTTTAATTAGAGCTTTCGCACTTGATCTCAATTGTGAATGTGAATTTGTGATTTAGGGTTTTTTGGAAATTGATATTGTTGTGTAATTAGGGATTTGATGAAATTCAGTTTCCAATTGTGATTGATAAAACTGTACAAAATCTCAAAAAAATAAAAATAAAATCAAAATGTAACTATATCAGCCAGATTTGGAAAAAAAAGAACACTCACTGGGCAGTGAGTAGAGAATGAAAACAAGGAAACCAGACCAAAAAGAAATCACTTCTTGTTTGGATTGAAAAGTTGGGTTTCTTTTTCCCCCGTTAAAAAATGCAACTTTATGGTAATTAGGTGATCCAGGGTAATGCGGGTTCAATTGTATGAGTAATCTGTTTCTCAAATTGGTTAAGTGTGCTTCTAAACTGAGAATATTGGTAGAATAGATAATTGACATGTCGGTTTTCTTTAGTTCAACCAGTCAGTAAAAGTTTTAATTATTTGTCTGTGCTTCTTAAGTGGAAACCTTCTGATGTTGCCTGGTTTGGAGGCTAGACAAGATTAATGGAAGGGGCTTAATAGAGGGGAAATAAATATTTGGGGGGCTAATGCAAAGCAAAAATTAAATGTCGAGAATTTCACAAAGTATCAAGGGAAGAAGATGCAGTTAGTTTCTAATTGTGTCTCGATCTAGAACAACTGAAAATATAAAGGAGCCTTTTACATAGTCCTTAGGTGGTTTATTTCTTAATAATAGCATAATGGCATAAGCACTCTTTAAGATTTGCTTTGTATTAGAAACAATCTACTTTATGGGAAATTGCGTATTTAAGGAGCGCTGAGGAGGTCGAGCAGATCGAATATTWGGAAATTAACTCGGTATCTTTTATTTCCACACCAAAATCAACTATTCCCCAGACATTGTGTCCTCAAGACACCTTAAGATAATAATTTTTGTTAATGTCCATATGGTGCTATCATTTTAAAATTTCAAACACTAAATTTTAGGCAAAAACTTTGAATTTGATTTCCCGGCATGGATTTAAGTAAATACATAGGAGTGGTTTGTTTATAGTTGTACCTTTTTGGTAGAAGTTGTTGCCGGGATACTTTGAGGCTTGTCCGTAGCCTGTGACGTACTCCAGAATTGCTTTACCCTGTGAAAGGCTAACATAATTATGAATTATATTACAATTTGCATTCCATTGTGTTAATTGTTACTTGCTATTTTATTTAGATCCAAAAGCGAGTGCGGACCTGGCTGTTGTTCTGATGCAAGAAGGTCTGGCGCATATTTTACTTATTGGTGAAAGGTAATCCTATCCATTGTAGTTATGATGTATAGTTTACTTGAATTCTCTTACTTTGATTGCTGAAACAAAAAGCATTGTAACTTTTCTTAGTTCACACTCARCATGATGGCTAAGTTCCAATATTCAGCTTTAATTGAAAACGTATGGCAACTATGTGTTGATAGTTAATCATTCATAATTGGTTGTTTTTTTGTAACTTTAATAGTTGCAATTGGTTACCATGAGTGGGTTCACGCGTGGTTCTTAATTTCAGGATTGCTGCAGTGCTTTACTTTCTTCATTTTTTTCTCTTTGATGAGGACGTGTTGGTTATTTTAATAATTCAATCATTATCAATATTTATTTGTTGGCTTTGGTGGAAATTCTCGACATTTAATTTTTGCTTTGCATTAGCTGTTTTCAATGTAAGCTGGAGTTTTAGACTGCTTTGCATGTGTTGGCCTTCATAGTACTGTCTTGCTTGAGAGAAATAAAAATGTGTTAGCTCTTTACCATTTCATAGTATGAAAGTGTTGGACGAGAATCRTAAGGAGTGGCGTTGTGTCGATTGGACGAGTTTTTCTGAATCTGCTGCTGCAGCTGCACTTTTCTGAAAATGACAACCAATTRTGTTCTAATCTAACTACATGTTTAAGTTTAATGGCGATAGTGAAGAAACAGCCTCTAAGAGGACAAGAAATAACAAGGCGAGATATTAGGTGTATTACGCTTTATAAGGGAATATATTTGCCACACTCATTTMTTKATAAATTTACCAACTGTCTCCTCTTTCATTCGAAGTCGAAAATGGATATTGATTTCTGAACCAGTGTAATATCAACACAGCTTTATCATAGCTTTGTTAACGTAATTATTTTGTTAATTCCCATATTCATTTATTTATTTATTTTAGCTCAACATTTATAGACCCTTTGAAGCTAGATAAGTGGGAAAAAGAAGCGGCTGTTATATTATGCCAATTAGAGATGCATTTCCCTCCTTCATTTTTT